>JAHBCN010000063.1:0-329431 GCA_019359885.1 Listronotus oregonensis
AGTATTTTTTTTTTTCTATATTTTCCAGTTATATAAATAGTAAAATTGTTTAATAGTGTCTTTTATATCTGAAGAAAATATTGCATTTTACAGAAATACTATGACAAAATGCATATTATCCAGCCTATAAAAAATTGTGTATTCTTTGTTATATGGTGGTTACACAAACATGTACCAGTCTCTCATTTCATATATCTGTGTAAGTATTTGGCTTAATTGTGTATATTTTCCTTTTATGTAAATGGTAAAACTGACCAATAATTGTTTTTTTATTTGGCAAAATATTATTGCATTCTACAAATATTACTATTTCAAAATACATATTATCTAGCCTAATAAAAATCGTGTGTCCTTCGGTATATGGAAGTTTCACACACGTGTATCAATTTAAAATATTATTTTAATAAGTGGCATATGATTTTTGAATTACATTAAATATTCTTGAAAAATTATTAATTTTTTAACATATATTATTTCATTAAATTTTTAAATTAAAACAGTTGCACCCTCTCCCTTTTTGAAGTATTTAATTACGAACAAAAGTTTATTTTGTTTTAAAAAGATCCTGCTTTGTTTAAATTTTAGGGCAGAATGTGAGTTTGATTAGTTATAAAGTAAGTTAAAAAATTGTTTTTTTATGTTTAAGGGCAGAATGTAAATTTGGTAAGTTATTAAGTAAATTAATAAACATTTTTTTAGATTCCTTACGAATACATAATAGGTCGTGGCTTTTGGCATCTTGACTGGAAATAACTTCTTTACAAATATATTATAAATGTTGTTAATTAAAGATTATAAATTATTTTAAATTTTTATTTTGCAGTGTAAATTTTTATGTAGTGTAGTTTTATTGTATATTGTATTAAATTTTTTTTTCCGGATAAATAAAACACTCTTGCTTTTTTAAAATAGGTACTTTTATTAACTAAAAATCACCTAATTGTACATTTTCTAATATCTTTTTTATTTGCAGATAATCTGAAATTTAACTGCACCTTTCCTTTAAAAGATAAACACTAATAACCTATTTTCACCCTTACTAAAAAACAACAAATTTTTTCTTTTATAATATTATTAAACAAAAAATTAAAATAATTTTCTTCCAGCAGTTTAGATTACTTGTTTAATAAAATAATATTAGAAAATGTAAATAAAATGACAACTTTAAAAAGTAAACAAAGGGCAGCCATATTGAATCACAAAACCCTGTCGATAAAATAGGATGCGATTATCGGCCCAACCGAGATCTTACGTTGCCACATTTCCACACTGCTGACAACGAAATACACGAACTTGACTTTTTTTTTCCTTTCGTATTTTGTGGTATAGTCGCTTCAAAATAAGGCAAACTGACTTTCAGGTAATAAATCATCATACAATTAATTTTCTACGCATTCTTATCATCATGTTTTTTTAATATTTTTTTTACATCTACATATATTATGTCCGTGTAATAAAAGTGTATTTCGTCATTAACTTTTTTTGTACTTATTTTTTTAATGTATTCTGTTACTGTACTATATATTAGGTTTAGTTAAAACCTGTTTTGTCGTTTATAGACATCCTATATGACAAATATAATAAAAAATACAGGAAAATCTTATGTTAAACCTAACATGTCTGATAGGTTTTACTGCTTTTTTGTTTTATTTTCTATTATTATTTTTTTAATTACTTTACTACGAATATTAGTAAATAAAATGAATTTGTTATTTACACACATATAAAAATTAAAAATAATACACATGCAATCAATACATAACAGAAATACTATATTTTTAATTATTGATTTATCTTTTTTTATGTTTTATTTATTTTTTTTTATTATGCACACAATATAAAATACAAGAAACACTTATAATAACCATACCATTAACTGTCTTTGCTGTTTTATATTTCTTCTTGTTTCTTTTTATTTTTTTCTTTTTCTTATTATTTTACTGCATACATGTCTTACTAAAATGTATTTGGTAAGTTACTACAAACTTACAAATAAGCACCAGTAAGTTCGTCAGGACTGCTATCAGAATGAACAACTGTTATACGAGTTTTTACGGTTTTAAAATATTGCAAATCTTTGTTTTGATTTGTTTATTTAACATATTCAATGCAGGTTTTCTAACTTTGTTCATCAATCTCACAACATTTTGTGTAACTAACTCTAATACAGGGCTCTCCAAATGGAGTGTTTGGGTTTCTTTTTCTACTTTTCTCTTTAACTGGCCCATATTAGTTCAATGGGGTCAAAAACATAATTATGTGGCGGTAACCGTAAAGCATTATATCCTTTTTGTGAGGCAAAAAATAAATAACATTCAAAGAAAAGAAGATATGGTTCAAGTGTTTGACTTGGCCACTATTGCACAGGGGGTCATTTCTCAATATTAATTTAAAGAGATATTGTCTAGTCAAATAATAACGCATTCTGATTATGGTAGTGATGTGTCTCCGGTCTTTTTTATTGTAAATTAGAAAACCACTTTCTTTTAGAAACAAGGTTGTAGATCGCAGGTAAGAGGTCTCTCGCATTCAAAGATATATATATATAGTCAAAACTGTCAGACGAAAGCACCTTCAAATAAGGAAAATGCATTACCGTAATACACGCTGGTTCAGAAGACGGATTTGTCCCAAAGTGCTTGCTGTTGTCTGCAAAGAACATTAAGGATTATAGCTTGAATTATCATGAGGATACAAGTGCAGAACTCTTTGAAAACTGCTTTTAAAATTATCCTTTAAAACATATTCCAAACAACAGTGTTATTGTCATGGATAACGTTACAAAAAAACGAATCTTTTGGAAGTCCTAAATTCATATGCAATTAAAAACAATATGTAGAGATCGAACGCTGTAAGAACAACACCGATACGTCACGGTCTCATATGGCAAACTGATATAAAACCGTGACGTATCGGTGTTATTCTAACAGCGTTCGATCTCTATGTGATAATTTGGCTTAGAGAGAACTTATTAGCCGTTTCAAGGTACCAATACCGTCAGAGAGTTCAAACGAAAAACTTAGTGAGTTTTTAGCACTTCACAAATTTTATGCCAATAATGGCTTTTTTGAAACGTTTGCTAATGATTCTATTCTAAAAGCCGAATTTATTTTATGGAACCAAAAGTTTTCTGATTCCTTTAACACATTAAATGTAATTGACCTTTATTCTGAGTGCGATATAAATATATTCCTCAATATAAAAAAAACTTCTTCAGATTTTTATAACTTTACCAGTTACTGCAAGTACCCCCGAAAGGTCTTTTTCATATTAAAAACTTTTAAAGACGTACCTCCGAAATACGACTAGGCAAGATAGACTCAATGATTTAGCTTAATTGTTCAGAAAATGGAGGTATCTCCCGAAGAAGTTTTAAATGAATTTGCAAAAAAAAGAAGACTCAATAAAATATTATGATTTGGTTTTTTTTTGTTAGCAAGTAGTATTTGTTTTTTTATTTTTATAGTAACGACAAAATTTGGTTCCTGGTTTTATTATAAGTATTTTAATTATTTCATTAAGTTGTATTAGTGGAGTAAAATTTGGAAGAAAAGTCTCTTTAGTTATCGAGAAAAAAACCGGCGTAGAACCAACCAGACTTAGTGGGATTCTTTAATAAGGTAATCGTGTACACGAAATCACTTTTACGACATTTTTAGTGGTCGAGAGTTTTTATTTCGAAAAAACCCAAAAATCGGTTTTCAATAAAACACGTATTTTAACTTCTCCACTGCTCTATCTTTAATAATATTCATGCTATCAAGTTAATTTTTTTTAGATTAAAGTAGACACAATAGCGCTTCAAACAACGTCCCACTTGAAGCTGATATTTTTTTGTTAAATTTTTAAAATAGTACGAAACTCAAAATTGTTATTTTTAGTAGCGTATTAGGCAATCGAGAAAAAGTTTATTATTGAAAATTTATACATACATGCTGCGTACAAATTGTAGCTAATGTTTAAAAAGTTTTTAAAACAAAAATTTTTAGATTCCTTTTATAGTATTGAGTCAGTAATATTTTTTTAACGGCCAAAGTCATATTTTCGACTTTGGACTTAGCGAGCGCCGACTACAAAGATCTTACGGTCCGGTGGAAGTGTAGAGGTAGTTAAAGTTGTGCACCAACAGGTTTAAACGCAGATCTAAGGGCTGCTTAAGTTGTTTAGAAAAGAAAAAATTTTAAATATCGAAACAGGTGGGTAGATTTTTAAACCCATACAAAAATATCAATCATTGTTATTAATTACCCACCTAATAAGTAGGTTTATTCAACTTTTTTTATTGGTTGCTGGTAAAAGAAAACCACCCACGGGATTCGTTATTTTTTGATTATACATTCAAAACTTCATTATTTTTTAAACATTTTTAGCAACAAAAATTGCGGATGCTTTGTGTCTTTTTTAAATTTAAAATTTTAGAAATATAGTACATACATTAAATATAAACTAGGGCTTCGTTAAAGGTCTTTTTAAACAGGAATATATAATTATTTTTTTCCATATAAAGAGATGATACGAAGCTATTCTTTGACATGTCTGAATGATGCTTGAATAAGCAATGTTGCCAGACTTTTTGTAATAATTTGGTATTATTGAAGGTTGTTTTTATATAAAAACTAACCAGAACTAACAAACAACAACTTTCAAACTATGATCTAGTTCTGGTTAGTTCCGGTTAGGTTTTCCTCGTTAAATTGTTAATTTTTTTTTATAAATGCGCCGTTCTGGTCGGTCATGATTAGTGCTGGTTAGTTAAAGCGGCTTTTTATTTTCCCTAATTATATTTGTAACTGGCTTGAAATTCAAATATTTTTGATTTATTGAAAATTATCCTTATGGTAAAGGCAAAGTTTTTTATTATAAATTAATAATATTTCCGTTTAGCAACACTGTAAACGTCTTGAAGCGATGCATGAATTTATTACATGTAAATCGTAAATAGTTAAAATAAAATGTCAAATAATGACCAATTTTTAGAATTTTTATTGCGCTTTTCTTGGTGAAAACTACATCATCCGCATTTTTTTGCCTTTAATAATAATACTTAAAGAATATTTTACATTGCAAATTTAAAAATCGTCCACTTCCGTGGGTGATTTTTTTTACAGAAGCAAAAATGTAATAAAATATGTAAGTAGTTATTTAGGCGCTTCATTAGTAGCATTTTACGTAAATTTAATCCATTTCTGCCTTAAAATCTTTAATAATGATATTGCAGAAACGAAATTTACACTCCTTGCAACATTTTAGTCTCTTCTTTCACACAAGTACATGTTGGAAATTCAATTTTGGGTTGACATAAAGCCATTGCACTACGTATTATGGCAGCAGCTCTTAATAAAGTTTAAATTTTGACATTTCTCTGGGAAGTAAAAAAATCTATCTGAACATCACTACCAATACTGCAGAAAAGGTAGATATTGTCGAACTATTTTCGTGTAGGTTCGGAAACCGTTTTCCTATTTTTGTGCGATTTTATGTTTCTTTCAGAGATGTAGTGGCTGTAACATAATTTATGATATTTCTCATCAAACGCAAATAAATCTTTATAGCCACGTAATTTAGATATCATATTAATGTCGTTTCTATTCCTGGCAGCTTTATTACTTTTTTGATAGGTAGCTTTTCTACTACCTAAAAAGATTCAGTACTATGTAAAAAATAAATACCCTAAACAGATTTATAAGGATAAATTGAAATTCGTATTTTGTTTCAGTACAAAATATAAACTAATATAAAGGTACCAACTATACTATATGAAGGTACCTAATAATATTTAAATTACTTGTTTAAACAGATTTTTATATAATTTTTCTTCTTTTTTATTTTTACTATTGCGAAAAAAAACACATTTTTCTAATATTAAAACTAGCGCATTTAAGTTTAGTGTCACAATAATTTGAAGGACCGGCGCGGCGCCACTGTCTGATTACAAATTATGATAATAGTTTTGAGAATCTGTGTAAGTTTTACGACAGTCTTTATGATATTTTATTTTAATTTTGCCCCGCCTTTTTCAGCACTTAATAGTAATGATAACAACCCTTGTATTCTAGGTCAGCGTTTTTTAACCTTTTTTGGCCCGCGGACCAAAAATTTAGTTATTATTGTTTTTTTAATAAGTAAATTTTTTTCGCGGATCGAAATTGTCCGCGGACTAGTAAAATTTCTCCGCGGACCACTTGTGCCATGGTGGTCGCCCGACCAGCGGTTGAGAATAGCTGTTCTAGGTCTTTGTAAAACAGATTTGTATCCATCATACACAATTTTCTACAAATAATTTGCTTCATTGTTTTAAAATTTTAAATACATACAGCACACTCTAAATTTCGACAACCACCACTACTAATGTATTACTTAACTATGCACGCTATCCGCATGCGGGGCTATTGGGTTCCGATAATAATTTTTTACGTCTGAAAAAAAAAATCGCTGTTGCCAAACGATACGCTCTAGGAAAAAATTTTTTTTTCAAAAACTTTTGTTATTATTTGGCTATATTTTCTCGCTGCATGTATGAAAATATTTTCAAAAAAAAAAAAAGTTTATCGATTGGTGAAAATTTCAATACCAAAATATTTATTTTTAGTTTATATGATTTTTAGAGGAATGAAAGTGCGAATTGTGCCCAAACTGTTTATAAGGTTAAAAGCGCTACAGTGTGGGCTTTAATTTGACACAAAAAAAATTTCGGTATCTTTGATAGTTTTAAAGTTATGGCGGTGGAAACAAAAAAAAATCAATTTTTTATAAGTTAAAAAAAAATCACTTTTTATTAATTTAAAAAGTTCGAGACCACAAAAAAATGTCGTAAAATACGATTTCATGTGCCCGGTGACATACTCAAAGAAACCTAACAGGTTTGATCTGGTTCTACGCCAAAAAAAAAAAAACGACACGATAGACTTACGGAATCGCTCCACCATATTTAAAATATGATGTTCTATATGCAATATAGCAAAATTATTATTTTTTGTTGCTAAATTTGTCCCATATCTGGTTAGAAAATAGCAACATTTTGGGCGCTTTAAGTCGGTATATTTTTTGGCTGCGCAGGTGACCAGTAAGCAGTGGCGGCTCGTGGTGTATAGTAGAAGGGGTTCACATCTAAAATCATGTCACAGTATGCCGAGCCTGTTCAGCCAAATTATCACATAGAGATCGAACGCTGTTAGAATAACACCGATACGTCACGGTTTTATATCAGTTTGCCATATGTTAGAATAACACCGATACGTCACGGTTTTATATCAGTTTGCCATATGAAACAGTGACGTATCGGTGTTGTTCTTACAGCGTTCGATCTCTATGTGATAATTTGGCTGAACAGGCTCGGCATACTGAATTACGACTTCCTCCGTATGACTGCAAGTTTAACCCCATAGAGCATTTGTGGAACTAAGTAAAATCAAAGATCAGAGCAGAAAATGTTACACCCACTTTAAGTCCCAGTGTTATAAATTTGATAAAAAATGTAATTACTAACATACCAGTTGAGAGCTGGAAAAATTCACTACAGCACATTTTATAAATTGAGGACTCTTACATTTCTATCCAAAACAACATAAATCCTACTGTAATTAATCTCAATGATGACTCTGATAGTGAAACAGAATTAGATTTAGATATTTAATTTCTTAATGTAATTTTAAGATTATACTCGTACTTACCTAAATACACAATAAATTATAAATCTTTATATTATTAAAGTCCGTCCCTAATGTTCTGTCCTTTAATACCTACCGATCCGCAGTTTTATTGCTGTCGGCAGGTATAATCCATAAATGAAGGCAAGAGCTAACACGGTATACTTTGAGACAGACTATATGTTTATAGGAACATTCAACCTCTTTGTTACCCAAGATGCCAGCGTGTTTCGGAATCCAGCACAAACCGAACTTAAAACCGTTCTGATTTGCCCCATTTATTAATCCTTTCGTTTTCAAAGACCAGTAGTTAGCAGAAGCCATAAGAAGATTGACTTTCAATTTTGTTATAGCACTCTATGAGATAATATTATTCCTCTCTTTAGTTGTTAATTTTCATTCGCGTCAAAAGTTGGACATGCATTTATAAAATAATCGTTAATTTTATCTAATATTTCAGTTTTGCTCTCATCTTAAGTGAAGTGTTCCTTTTTTAATATTTGGCCCAGTGATATTTTCCGTGTTGTTTTTGTGTTATTTTCGGATTATTTAAGATATTCCAGAATCGAAAAATGTTTAGCTAGTTTAATGACCCTTAAAATTCTTTAATATCTGCTAAAATGTTTAGCTATTACTTGACTTTTAATTTTTTTATAATACAAAATTTTCTTATTCCTACAAACAGTTTTAATTCCGACATTATCAACTCATTTTGTTGTAGTGTTTTTTAGAGCAAATATTTTGTTCAAGAAGTTTTTGACAATATTTAAAAAAGTACCAAAAGCCTCATTTACACTGCCACATTCGTACACAAACATCCAATCGACACTTTCTAGCTCCTGCTTAAAACAGGTAATTTTAGTTTTCGAAAACGTCCTTTTTAATATATTTTTGTTACTACAAATTCCCTGAGGAACTTCAACAGCGTCAACACACGGAATAGATTGTATTAGACATGCAAGAAGGGACCTTTTCGGTCCAGGTCCCAGGTTACAAATATGTGCATTAATAGAGTGCACAAAATCTAACCTGGGTAGCGCCAGCCGTGGAGTAGAACGACAGCAGCGTCGCTCTAGGCGCTAAGTGGCAAGGGGCGCTAAATAGGGAAATGCGAAAAAAAATTTCGAGCGAAATATAAAATTTTGATAGCACCTTTTGGGAGTGTTGGTGTCGTTAACAAAAGTTGACTTTTGAAAATTTGGTAATCATTATAAATCTAACACAAACCGAAATACTAAAGGGCGCTGAAAGACAATCGCACTACAATGATCAAGGGCTAGGGCCAGCGCTGCTACAACCCTTACAAACTTGCAGAACACCTAAAAAAACTTAAAGAAATGTTTTAAAAATCAAAAGAACGGATCAATAGTCCACCTATTCAAAGATATAAAATTAAAAAAGTAAATTAAACAATAAATAAAAGTATTTAAATTTTACTTTATATTTTGTTGTGATATTTTTTACATTAATGAGGTAAAGTTAAAAATGTGTTATTTTTAGAATAAGAATGGTTATAATTTATTTAAATGACAATACCTCACCATTAAGCAAATACAACCAAGTAATATTTAAATTAAGTAGGCTCGAGGTGTTCAAGAGGAGGAGGGGGAAAGCTAAATCTTTCTTAATCGCACTTGGGGGAGAGGGGGGGTCTTAGCAAATATGACGTAATTTTTTTTCTAGAAGAAAACAGTATAAAACTGCGTGAAAGTAAGGTAAAATTAAAATAAAAAATGTTTCTAGAATGAAAATATGGCGAAATTTCACACAATAGTGTTTGTCGTATTTATCTGAACCCAGCAGAGCAGCACACTTATAATCCAAGGCGATTACAGCCAAAACACAAATTTACAAAAAATCTCACGTGGGATTCGGTAAGGGGGAAGAGAGTTCAGAAAAATCTTACGACATCTCACCAGGAGGGGCGGGAGAGACAAAAAATCCTAAAAAATATCTTACGTAATTTATGGACTTCCCCTAACTGATATTGATGCTACACAGTTATATAAATATTAGTCCGAAAATGCTCCGTTTTAGCAGTACCTACTTCTATTTTACCACCTTTATTATTTTTAGAAATAATTAATATACCTACCTTTCGCAACAAATTAATATGTTCTTAGGACATTACTTTATAAATTTAAAAAAAAATCATAATTGCAAAAAAAATCAAAGCAAAGGGACCCCCCACAATCCTTATCGAAAATGGGGTTCGGCCAATTTTTTTGAAACTTTGCAAATTGATAGTTGTCAACACGTTAATAAAAGGTCTCAATGGGCACCTTTGCAAATCACCAAAATCACTACCAAAGGCCAGGAAGATGCATTGGACTAATTGTATTGGTCAATTGCCTTACCGAGATATTTAATACTCAAGTCGAACCTACACAGTCACAAGACTTAGGCCTGACATCTCCCGCTCCCCTTTCCACCTCCCATCAAAGCCTGCATGTGATTTTTTTCTGTTTACGAGTAGTAAAACCGTTTGATCGTAAATAGATCCCAACAATTGAACCGTCACACTTTCCACCTTAATCCAAAGCCTGTCATTTAACTTTTCCCTGCTTACTGGTCACCGGCGCAGCCACAAAATCTACCGACTTAAAGCGACCCAAAATGTTGCTATTTTCTAACCAGATATGAGACAAATTTAGCAACAAAAAATAATAATTTTGCTATATTGCATATAGTACATCATATTTTAAATACAACTTAATGAAATAATTAAAATACTTATAATAAAACCAGGACCCAAATTTTGTCGTTACTATAAAAATAAAAAAACAAATACTACTTGCTAACAAAAAAAAACAAATCATAATATTTTAGTTGAGTCTTCTTTTTTTTTTGCCAGTTCATTTAAAACTTCTTCGGGAGATACCTCCATATTCTGAACAATTAAGCTAAACCATTGAGTCTATCTTGCCTAGTCGTATTTCGGAGGTACGTCTTTAAAAGTTTTTAATATGAAAAAGACCTTTCGGGGGCACTTGCAGTAACTGGTAAAGTTATTAAAATCTGAAGAAGTTTTTTTTATATTGAGGAATATATTTATATCGCACTCAGAATAAAGGTCAATTACATTTAATGTCTTAAAGGAATCAGAAAACGTTTGGTTCCATAAAATAAATTCGGCTTTTAGAATAGAATCATTAGCAAACGTTTCAAAAAAGCCATTAGTGGCATAAAATTTGTGAAGTGCTAAAAACTCACTAAGTTTTTCGTTTGAACTCTCTGACGGTATTGTTACCTTGAAACGGCTAATTAGTTTTTTATGTGTAGAAAAGCGTTCTTTTGATAATAAACTGTCCAGAAACGGTATGAAAAATTGATGTTCTAAAATAGTTTTCTGCCGAATCTGTAGGCACTTGGAGCCTATACGTTTTCAGTGGCGGTAGTCTTGGCATTTTAATTTCAATATGATGCTCTTTAAGGATATTAATTTGCAAATTGACTTTCAATGTCGGACTTACTTATATATAAATATATATATATATATATATATATATATATATATATATATATATATATATATATATATATATATATATATATATATATATATATATATATATATATATATATATATATATATATATATATATATATATATATATATATATATATATATATATATATATATATATATATATATATATATATATATATATATATATATATATATATATATATATATATATATATATATATATATATATATTTACTTGGAAGCCTCGTAATTTTAAACCAACCAAGCGTAGTAGTCATATCTAACAGGACTTTTAATCTTTTTTCAGTCCAAAAAGGAGCCTATATGCCCAAAGAAACTCTACCTATTTGTTATTATTTATAACAAGGCTCAAGAAATTTAATTTTAGTTATTATATTGCAGTTGGGTGAAAATACTGCATTCTCCCATTTTTAATCACGTTTTCAGTCGTGCTGCACGTCACCTACTTGGAATTGGCAAAAGAGCTCATTCGAAATTCACATATCCGTGAACTAATGAGAAGCCATTTTCCTTTAAGTGTGTTGTGTAAAGCAACTTCTAAATGTTTTTGCGTAATACACCTACATGGCGCACAATAACATCTTAACCTGTCGATACTAATATTGGTTAGTTTAAGATAACTTGACGAGATGGCGCTAGTTACTTCTTACGTTTAGTTGTATTGAATTACAATTGTTCTTAAGCTGGCTGCTCTGCATGTCAAAGGTGTCTACGGCCTACATTCGGTGTGACCATCCCCAACAAGGGTGAAACAGGTGTAATCGGATTGGCTGGACCCGGGGTTATCCATTTATTTGGAAGCCTCGTAATTTTAAACCAACCAAGCGTAGTAGTCATATCTAACAGGACTTTTAATCTTTTTTTTTAGTTTATTAAGGAGCCTATATGCCCAATATAACACACACATATTTACAATTTGTTAATATAAATATTGTATATATATATATATATATATATATATATATATATATATATATATATATATATATATATATATATATATATATATATATATATATATATATATATATATATATATATATATTTATATATATATATATATATATATATTGTTTGTGAAAAAACATTTACACGTGTGTTCTAATTAGAGACGAGAGCTTTAACATCTGATATGCTACAGATCTCGGTTTCAATTTTGGTATGTGGCATAACACTTTTTAAAATAAGTACTGGTATTTTAAGAACATTTGGACTGACTTTTGTAAATAATACTATAGTAACAAAGTACAATCTCAAGTAATAAAATATCTCGTTTGTAATAATTCCCAGTTTTAAGAATCCTTACTTTTAAAAATCTGTACATTAAATAAATATCTAGTACATTTTTGTTTGATAGCATTGCGTTGGTACAATCTATTTTATTTTGCCGTTAATAATCACATGCATAATAATAAAACAATTATTTATTGACCAGGGCTTGAGAATAGTGGTTACTAAAGCCGCAGGTTAGTATCAAGAGAATCACCCTTGCATAAAACATGCAGATTTAATCGCATGCATTGAAAACTTATTGTTGGAATTTATTTTATAATACGTATCTAATTATAAAGCAAATGATATATATATTTTTTCATCCCCATGCTTCAGATAAATACCTATAATGACCATGTTCTTTATTAACATCTCGAAGGAGATCGGAGCGAGCAGATTTTTATTTCACCTTGTCTCGCAGCAGGCCTATATAAGCAGCAATATAAAATTTATTCTACTCCATTTAATTATCAACATAACACGCTTTTCCTTGTTCTCGTTTATAGAATAGGGTAAGTTTTTAATGATTTATTCTTGTTTTGTACACTCACGTTTCGTACACCTTAAAAATTTTTCCCAAGTATTCTCAGTTCGTACCTACACAAAATTATTAATTATTCAGTTTTCGGCATCTCATTTCGTACACCAAAAACTGAGGTAGGTTCATAAAATATGGTAAAAAGAATTTAATCTAATTTTATAACTAAATATCAAAATATTTATTGCTCACATACAGGATGCAGAAATATAAAATATCTATTTAGATAATAGCGATATTGAAATAATCTAATAATAATATAGATATGTTTTAACTATCTATCTAAACGGAAAAGTTTATTGGTTCTACTTTTAGTGATTTTTCACGTCTGAAATACAATTGGGGAAAATCAAAAGCCGCTTTAACTAACCAGAACAAACCATGACCGACCAGAATTAAGGGATTTTGAATTTGACTACATTATCCCTACGTAGAAGCAAAGATAATACTACTACGGATAAGATGAACCATTCAATGCTATATTTTTGATACCCCTAATGGACTTTGGCTAACGCGAACCGATGTCCATCGAGAGATTTTCGCGCTATCCTTGAACGAAAGTTAAACAGTGTTGCCGGCAGGCCTTTACTATTGGCGTGATGAAACGCGACTAGAAAATACACACATTCGTTTACCCGCCCGCTTTCGCTACTTCGTGTTCCGAATAAGGTACAAGCGACAGACATTAACAATGTCGCACATGGTTTCGTACCTCGATTCGCTGGGGCAGGGGTTACCGACTTAATTTTATTCGCATTTACGGAAGCATTGATATCTCCGAATCAATCCCATTTAAATGAACCATCTATTCGTAGGTAGTATTATCTTTGGTGGAAGTTATTAATAAAACTTTAAATTTTAATAATTTTCAATATGGTATTTATTTGGTTGGTTATTTGGATCGATACACTGTTTAGTGTACGAAACTAAAAACAAAATTAATTAAATAATTCAGTGTACAAAACCAGAATATTGCAGGTAAATTTTTGAAGTGTACTAAACGCGAGTGTAAGAAAAGAGAAAACTCCTTTTTTTAAAACCAAACCTAAGTACCGAATACAGTAATATGTTTAATTTTACCCTAAATAGCCTTAATTTTAGACAACAAAAAAGTACTAAATAAGGTGCAGTGATTAAATGAATAAGTAAGAACCGATACAGAAAATGGCTGGATTGAGCAACCAGTGTAACACAAATTCAATGAACTAAATTACAGTGTTTCACTAGGAAATGCAGGCAATATAGAGAATAACGAAAAATACTAGCCAAAGTAAAACAATATAATACTTAAGTATAGGTAATATTGTAAATATGTGTGTGTTATATTGGAAATTGTTATGCAGTTTGCCGACAAAACCCGGAATAACTAGGCATTTTAGGGAATAACGAACTCGTTTGACGACGACATATAAAATGGTAACGCGGACCATTAAGCTAAATACAATTTGCCATTTTTACATAATATATAAAAATGTATTAAAGAACATACGTCATTCATAAATTCTCAAATACAAGAATAATACTTTGTATATTAAAATTAAAGTTCACACAACTTGGATGCTTATCTATTAGTCACATACTGATTTTTTCATATTACAAGATGTTAATTGGGTTATTCTTAACATTACCCACTTAATCTTGAGGTTAACATAATTCGAACTAACAAAAACTAACCTTACTTTCTCGATATTATCCGGCTATACAAGTATATGTATGCGTTTCGGTTAATGTTCGAAATTGGGTTAATCTCAACTTTCCCAAGGGAATGTCAAGATAAACATATCATTACTTTAACCGTAACATATGTGAAAATAATATAAAAATAATGTTATATAGATTAAATTGTGACATTTCCAAAAGTAACTTTCTGAGTTCGTAGATTTAGCTCGAAAACATCGTTTACAACAAAGTTTGTAAAAGAACGTGCGTAAAACTGTATGTTCTAACATAAATAAAACAATGATTAAGGATGTTAAAGAGCAAATGGAAGACATTTAAAAACGATACTTTCTTCTTAAATTCCTCGATAAAATTGAATAACCAGAACTGCTTTATCTGTTACCCAAGTCGTTATGTTTAGGCCAGTAATAACCAAGGACAGTGGCATACCTGGGGGTAGGAAATGGAAGCCCAGGCCCTCACACTTTTTGAATAAATTTAAATAATTTTGAGTAATAATAACTGATTTATTTCCTTTAACATTGCGGTTCCGGTTTATAGTTCAATATACGACACGGATTATCACATAATAACTCTAAAAAGTTATATATATATATATATATATATATATATATATATATATATATATATATATATATATATATATATATATATATATATATATATATATATATATATATATATATATATATATATATATATATATATATATATATATATATACATATTATTCGTTCTTCTCACTATTTATTATCAATAAACTCATTTTTTAGCCAATGAAAAACTTAGTGACATTTTGTAATTGAAGCCGGCATTAACATACTGGATTTTTAATTTGAAATTCAAAGCATAAAATTTTTATTGTTTGTTTACTTGTTTAAATGATAAAATTGGTTTTTTTCTTCTTTTAACTAACACTTTATCTGTCATATGTACCATTTATGGACACAGGCACTTTTAATTCTCCGCATTGTGTACACAATATTGGACACAAATAAGCATCTAGGTCTAGGCCATGTGTACCTTGTTTATCTACATCTACCATGCATTTATACAAGATATCGTTGAGTCTGGCAAAGGAGTATAGTTTTAACAAAAAGACCCAATTCTTGTTTTATAAATTTTATATAAAATAAGCACAATCGAGTGACTCATACTTCCTGCATACCAGGTTGATCTATATGAGAAATTAATCTATGGGGATTTTGTAATCTTATAGTGTGGTTTAAAAGTTAAAAGTTAACTATTATTCAGGAGTTTACTCATATATTGACGAGAACTTTGTTTTAAATATTTTGAGGAGTATAATCTTTAAAAAAAAATTTCTATTTCACTTTGATATTAATGGATAATTTATGTTTTAAAATGTACTATGTTTCAGGTTTACATCTACAGACTATTAAAATTTTCAATGAATAAAATAATTATGCCACAATAATGTCGTTGAGATAGCTCATTGGTTACCACGTATAATCGAACAGACAAAAAACGTCAAAAAAATTCAATGTATATTACGTGAATTTATTTTTAACTCAGAGAATGACAGCTACTTCGCCCCTCTGATTGTGACTGAAAAATAAAATTCATACGTAATTTTCTTTTTCTCTTGTTTGTTCGTTCGTACAGCCAACTGGAAAGGCTGCCTCTAAAAGGTTTTTTTTATTTATTTATTTAATTCCCAACCAACTATACAGTTTATTACAGGAAATTTAACGTTAAAACAATAACAATATATAACTCGAACAAGAACTCATTAATAAAACAGTCAAAATAATTTTTTTTATATGTATTTTAAACAGTGATATTTTTTTTATTTTTTTAATTCTCATTGGTAGATTATTGTACATTTTTATTCCGTTATGGAGTATTGATCTCATTCCAAAATTACTTTTAATTTGAATCTTTTTGTCTAGTATAATGCCCATGTAAGTTACTAATATATTTGATTTTTTTTTTTAATTTCAAGGAATAAATAAATATACATGTTTTTAATTTGTATATATGCATAATATCAAAATAACTATTTGGTTTGTATAAATTAATTGTTGGTTCAAGATATGCTAATTTATAAATACATTTAAAAAATTTATTTTGAATTCTTTTTAAAGATGTTAATATTTTGAAGTTTGCTGAACTCCATACTAAAATTAAATATTGCAGTTTTGAGTCTACTAAACTGTAATAAATACTTTTTAGCAATTTTAAGGGTATAAAATTCCGAATCTTAAACAAAATTTCTGTTAAAGGTGATAGATAATTTCGAACATATTCTATATGTTTTCTATAATATAATATGTATATGGTATATGCTTAAAGGTTGAAACAAAAGGCAGCATTAAATGTACCGAAAATACTACAATTGTTTTGTATATGACAACGCCGATGACGATCATGTGATTAACATGGTAGACCTCCGCAACGCAAGTAGGTACGGACGCGTTTTGGAAGGCACGGCAGCGTCGGTTCAGCTTTTCCGCTGGAACAACCGCCGAGCCGGCCGTTGTTCCATTAGAATGGCTTTCATCTAGCTCGGCGAGCAGTGACTTCAAAAAAGTCTTTTCATCTCCTCGGAGCTGTATTCTCAGTCGTAATACAACATATCAGTTATTTGCCGGTTTCTTTTGAATAAATGCACGAGTAAAACGCTGGGTAGGTATATGCAAGCATGGTAAAATATAAAAACTTTTGTGGGTGAATATCTAAATTATAGCCAATTATAAATATAATTAAATTGTGGAAGGATAGGTACATTGAAAATAAATTTAGTAGGCAAATAAAATGGTTATGTTGAATTTAACAATGTTTGTTAGTTTTAGTGAAATATGTGGACGCCCACGAAGGATTTTGGTTTCGATTAAACTTTTTTATCTTTATATAATTATTATCTTTATATGAATAAAAAACAATTAAAATTGTAACATGCGCGTAATTGTGTACTTATTCCATATAATTAAGTATTAAATTTTAATTAGGTATTACATAGTCTTAGGTTTGAATAACATAATTTTTTGCTGGGCGAAGGACGATCCAATATCGGCCGCTGTCTCGTGTTTGGCAGTTTGGCAATCTTCTTATTTATGTTATAAAAATATGTTTATTTAATCCCTTAATTTAAATAAGGCAAAAATTACGGGGCTTTGATAAAAACAGATAAGCGAAGATGATAATGGAAAATTGTTGATTTATTTATAAACTTGTGGTTAGTTGCTGTGGTGCCAAAAATCCGACTTGTATATATCTACTGTTTTCTAGGGTTTTCAAAGGGTTTATATTATGCGATGTTCTGATCAAGAAGCTAACTGCGGATAATATCAGTGGAGTTTAAAAAAATGATAAGTTAAAATGTCACCTAATTTGCCAACGCCGGCCAAAAACCTTTAAAAATGAGTAGAAACTTTTGACATTATTTTCATTGTTTTATTTGTTTATACCAAGAAAGTTTAAAGGTGTATGGAAGCCCAATGCTATGGCCCATTCGATCAAAAATGTCAGCCCAGTATGAAAAATAACTGTCAGAGTTGGCCCCGCCGATTTTTGCGCAATAACGAAATTCCACGAAATAATTTAATGTGTTGCCTTTACACACTGATAAATCAGTGTGTAGTTAGGAACACATTATCTATGGAGCAATATTAGTTTCGATTGTTTTGCTTCGTGTGATTATATTTTGTGGTTGCAGAAGTTTTTTGGATTGATAAAAACTTTCTTATTTTGGTGATTAGTGTTTATTAAATTGTGACTATAATTTTGTGTTTATTGTATGTTACTTAAAATATCGTATCAAAATGACTAAAGGTGATGATAAAGGCCTTGCAAATCTAAGGGTAACTAACATACCCGGAATTTTTTACTTTAGGTAAGTATTTCTTATATTTAAATTAGGTGCTTCTTATGAGACGTAACGTTAGGTAACCGAATAAATAATAATATAACAATTATGAATAATGGAAAATGAAAATTTCATAGGAAATAGCAGTGAGAGAAGTAAGGCAATCTTAACTATCTTTTAGATGATTTCCACAATGTTTGTGTATTTCTGTGGATTATTAAAAAGAACCACTGTTATTCTGTCTCATGAATGTTAGTTATTAGTGAAAAGTATAAGCCTAAAAAGCAGTTTTAAAAATTTTCACTTTTTAATGTACAACCACAATCTTAGGATTAGATTAAACTCATTTGCACTATCTTGACCTTCTTTTATCACAAAATTGGTGATAAGTACATGAAACTATCATACAATGTTTGAAATTTATTTTAAAAAAATCGTGTTTTTATTTATTTACAAAGATTTTTGGTAAAAATACAAAAATATCGAACATTTAAATAGAAGGCTGTAAAGTGGCTCCATCTATTCTTTCCATATTATATCAGGTGATATAAAATCCAATATTACACAATAATTTTAAATATTCTATGGTAGTATCGTTTAATAACCAATAATTTTGTACAAAAAATAAAAAAAAGCAGTGAATGCTTGAATTTGACATTTGATGATGTCGACTTTATAGATAGTAACAAAGAATTATGGAAGTCCGGCTCTGACCTACTATTCATTGCGCAAACTCCGCGGAGCCAATCCCCCGATTCGCGCTGCCCTGCACGCCTGGACAATTTTGTTCTACAGTATTGGGCTTCCATACACCTTTAAACTTCCTTGGTTTATACAGCTCGTTTGCAATTTCTTTAAAAATTAATGAATGAGGCAGGCGAGAGGGTTAGGTCAAAAAATGTAAAAAATAAGTGAATGTAAATTAAATAATAATTAAAATAATATTTTAACTTTTTGGTATTTTTTTTAAATCTGAGAGCTTTGTAAATGAAAAAGGACTCTTATTGTTTAATTTATATTACCACCTCCACGTGGTGATTTCTGGGCTGGTTAAACCTTCATTTATTAATTATACTTGATAGAATTTTATTGTAAAAAAATAATATTAACCAGGCGGAAATCTGCACAATAATTATTATGGATGCGATCCTAATATCGAATGAAGACCTTTTAAGATGTTTTAAAAATTTGACTATAAGGAACTTATAAGTTTAAAAAGTCAAATTCTTTAATCTGCCTTTTCTTAAAACCTTAATCTCTCTTTTCCCATACCGGAACCAATTTTCTATACCTACTGACTATAAAAATACAAAACATATCACAGTGGTTTTTCAATACATTTATTAAATAAAATTAGTTATTGCAAATATATAAGAATTTAAATTTCAATTCAATTAACTCTATACAACGTGTTCAAGATAAGGAGGGCCAGTATGGGGATCTCCGAAACAGTAAAAGATAGGTGAGTAGTTTAAATTTGGCAAAGTTGCATATTGGGGAGCTCAATAATATACCGTTAATAAAATGAAGTTCTTCGTACTTCGGGAAATATGGCCAAAAAACTGGAATTTTCGATTTTCAAAAGTTAGAAAAATTCTAAATATACATTCTCATTGGAACTTTTCCCGGGATATATATTGGCGAAGTCAAAAATTACTTACGACGTTTTGTTTTCGTTAAACCATCATCAACTTTATTTTTTTAAATACGGCCCCGCACTTTTTATTTATTTTTTTTAAACTCCTTATTATCCCAATTACAATGTATAACACTTAATATTTATTTAATAAATATCGCATCCCTAATTCGAACTATTCGATTAGTTCGAATTATTCGAAAAGGTCGAACTATTTGAAATATTCTAATATTCGATTTGAAATTTGAATCGAATACGCGAATACTTCGTATTCGATTCGCCTCAAATAATTCAAAAATTCGAATATTCGTACACCCCTAATTATAATGCAAACATATTGCGAATACACACAAAGTAGGCGCTATAACAGTATCAAAGTCATGGCTGTTAAAAAGGATAAAAAATACAATCAAGAATATTGTGAATTGACGACTGAAACCAGATAAAAATAACTATAATTTAAAAAATCAGTATTAAAACTATTAAACCATAAAACTGATTTTCTATTGCTCTAAAGCTTTGTTTTGGAAAAAATACTAAAATATAAAGAGGTTTTATATTGTTTCATCTAAACATATCTTTCATTGTTACTGGTTTAGAATTTAAAATATGTTTGTTTTAAGAGCATACTATTCTTGCAAAGGTTATAAATATTTCTTAAAGTACCCAAGTGGGAGGTCGTTTTGTGGGTAACGGGGGTTAAGTACACTGCAACGCAAAATTAGGGGTTATCGTTTTTTTTACCAGTGGTTTTAAAGTAAAATAAATTGAAAACTGACAAACCATTTTAAATTATTTTTGTTTTAGATTAGAGGTACATCAATCTATTATTAAATTATTCATGGGGGAGCATTTTATTTTTACGTAGTTTAGTTGTACAGGATGAAATAAAGAAGTACGTTTTATGGGCGGTTTTCAATTTTACGAATGGAAAATAAGTGACACCAGACAAACTTCAGCTTTTTCCTAGTGTGCAAGACCAGTGGTTTATCTACTAGATAGTTTTCGAAAAATGTCTATAACTCTAATAGTTTCAAAAATATGCAATTTATTCCTATGCGATGTTCATTTTTACTTTAAATATCATAATAATGACCAGTTTAGCCACAAAGTGATTACCATGGTTAATTAACATACTGATGGCAGTTTACACTCTGAGACCTGAGATACATAAAAACGGGTTACAACTTTACTCTGACTTATACGAACATCTAACAAACCCAAAGCTCTACTTACTTCTTCTGGACTCAAAGGACGTCTAGACATTTTAAATAAAAAAACTATTCATATTAAAGTAGCGATCTTATTCTAATCAATTAACAAACTGTCACCAGTATGTAAAGTAACCATGGTAATCACTTTGTGGCTAAACTGGTCAACATTATGATATTTAAAGTAAAAATGGACATGGCATGAGAAAAAATTGAATATTTTCCAAACTATTAAAGTTAGAGACAAATTTTAAAAACTATCTAGTAGATAAACCACTGGCCTTGCACACTGGGGAAAAACTGAAGTTTGTCTGTTGTCACCTATTTTCCACACGTGAAATTGAAAACCTCCTATAAAACATAATTCTTTATTTCACTCTATACAATTAAACTACGTAGTATTAAAATGTAGTAATAATTCAAAAATAGATTGATGTTCCTTTGATCTAAAACAAACATAATTTTAAATGGTTTGTTACTTTTCAAATTATTTAACTTTAAAATTACTGTTAAAAAAAATATCCCTTAATTTTTCGTTGCTGTATATTTTGGAATATACAAATCAGATGCATTATGGTTTGTCAGTTTGCATTAATTTAATATAAGCATGTATCTTATATTTGGAAAAGGTGTCCCCAATATTTTTCATTTAGTCTGTAGCCTTTCGAAATACGTATTTATTTTCATCAAAGTATATTCTAACTTGGCATACTCAAAATTTTTTAATAATATAATAAAACTGAATCCCCATAAAATTGTTTAATTCAAAATGTTACACAATGACCAAACGTCAACCCATAAACACGTGTAATAAAGCACTTTTTCTGAAACACCACAACCTATTATTTATGACCTTCCGAAAAAATAAAAATTCTTGTCGCATGATTGTGTCATGTTCACGTAAGACCACAAAACAGAGGTGTGCGTGTTTATCAAGCTGCCCATACCAAGTTATAACGAAACACTTTATACTTATTAATACCTATATACGCATAAAATTAAATATAATGTATATACAAACCTAGCACGAAACCACACCTATATTTCAGAGGCCATTCGTTTTGTAAAAGACGTAGACCTCTACGTCGACAACAACACAAAACAGCAGGTATCTATAAAATCTATCTATTAAATATTGCAGGCTTTTCTTTTCAGTTATTTATTCTTCGTATCTTTCATCTCTGTAGCATCTCTATAATATGACATTCTATTAAACACAGAATTATGCTGGCTACCCATTCGTTAAAAATTAGAAATTCTGTCAGACATCAAAGAGAGCAATTGGAAAAATGACGTGTACAACGTGTCCAAGATAAGGAGGGCCAGTATATTATATATTGTTGTAAAAAATTTTCGTTTCCGCTAAACCATCATCAACTTTATATTTTTAGATACGGCCCTCGATTGTTAATTGCATTTTTTTTAAGCAATTTAAATCCCAATTACAATGATGTATAATATTGTGATATTTTTGTTTTAAGTTAACTTATTTTCCATAAGTGACAATGAGATAAACAAGGAACGCTCATGATTTCTTATAGGGGCGTTCCATATTTATTTAATAAATATGGAACGCCCCTATATCACAATATTATACATCATTGTAATTGGGATTTAAATTGTTTAAAAAAAATGCAATTAACAATCGAGGGCCGTATCTAAAAAAATAAAGTTGATGATGGTTTAGCGGAAACGAACATTTTTTACAACAATATATAATATAGGTACTGGCCCTCCTTATCTTGACACGTTGTACCTCATTTTCCATGTTCTTGATGTCTGAGAATTTCATAACGAATGGGTACCACATAATTCTGTGTTTAATAGAATGTCATATAATGCTACAGAGATGAAAGATACGTAGAATAAATAACTGAAAAGAAAAGCCTACAATATTTAATAGATAGATTTATAGATACCTGCTGTTTTTATTGTTGTCGACGTAGAGGATCTACGTCTTTTACAAAACGAATGGCCTCTAAATATAGTGGTTTCGTTATTTGTACTTATATTTAATTTTATGCGTACCTATATGGCATTAATAAGTATAAAGTGTTTCGTTATATGGCATGGCAATAACACGCACCTCTGTTTGTGGTCTTACGTGAACATGACACATCATGCGACAAGAATTTTATTTTTCGGAAGGATAAATAATAGGTTGTGGTGTTTCAGAAAAGTCTTTATTACCGTGTTTATGGGTTGACTTTGTCATTGTGTAACATTTTGAATTAAACAATTTTATGGGGATTCATTTTATTATATTATTAAAAATTTGAGTATGCCAAGTTAGAATATACTTTGATGAAAATAAATCTATTTCGAAAGTCGAATGAAAATATTGGGGACACCTTTCAAATATAAGATACATGCTTATATTAAATTAATGCAAACTGACAAACCATAATCCATCTGATTTGATATTCCAAAATATCAGCAACGAAAAATTAAGGGATATTTTTTTAACAGTAATTTTAAAGTTAAATA
This sequence comes from Listronotus oregonensis, assembly GCA_019359885.1. Taxonomy (NCBI): domain Eukaryota; kingdom Metazoa; phylum Arthropoda; class Insecta; order Coleoptera; family Curculionidae; genus Listronotus; species Listronotus oregonensis. The sequence continues at coordinate 23,811 of JAHBCN010000063.1, forward strand.
ATTTGAAAAGTAACAAACCATTTAAAATTATGTTTGTTTTAGATCAAAGGAACATCAATCTATTTTTGAATTATTACTAATTTTAATACTACGTAGTTTAATTGTATAGAGTGAAATAAAGAATTATGTTTTATAGGAGGTTTTCAATTTCACGTGTGGAAAATAGGTGACAACAGACAAACTTCAGTTTTTCCCCAGTGTGCAAGGCCAGTGATTTATCTACTAGATAGTTTTTAAAATTTGTCTCTAACTTTAATAGTTTGGAAAATATTCAATTTTTTCTCATGCCATGTCCATTTTTACTTTAAATATCATAATGTTGACCAGTTTAGCCACAAAGTGATTACCATGGTTACTTTACATCTGGTGACAGTTTGTTAATTGATTAGAATAAGATCGCTACTTTAATATGAATAGTTTTTTTATTTAAAATGTCTAGACGTCATTTGAGTCCAGAAGAAGTAAGTAGAGCTTTGGGTTTGTTAGATGTTCGTATAAGTCAGAGTAAAGTTGTAACCCGTTCTTATGTATCTCAGGTCTCAGAGTGTAAACTGCCATCAGTATGTTAATTAACCATGGTAATCACTTTGTGGCTAAACTGGTCATTATTATGATATTTAAAGTAAAAATGAACATCGCATAGAATAAATTGCATATTTTGAAACTATAGAGTTATAGACATTTTCGAAAACTATCTAGTAGATAAACAACTGGTCTTGCACACTAGGAAAAAGCTGAAGTTTGTCTGGTGTCACTTATTTTCCATACGTAAAATTGAAAACTGCCCATAAAACGTACTTCTTTATTTCATCCTGTACAACTAAACTACGTAAAAATAAAATGCTCCCCCATGAATAATTTAATAATAGATTGATGTACCTCTAATCTAAAACAAAAATAATTTAAAATGGTTTGTCAGTTTTCAAATTATTTTACTTTAAAACCACTGGTAAAAAAACGATAACCCTAATTTTGCGTTGCAGTGTACTTAACCCCGTTACCCACAAAACGACCTCCCACTTGGACTTTAAGAAATATTTATAACCTTTGCAAGAATAGTAGCTCTTAAAACAAACATATTTTAAATTCTAAACCAGTAACAATGTTACAAATATGTTTAGATCAAACAATATAAAACCTCTTTATATTTTAGTATTTTTTCCAAAACAAAGCTTTAGAGCAATAGAAAATCAGTTTTATGGTTTAATAGTTTTAATACTGGTTTTTTAAATTATAGTTATTTTTATCTGGTTTCAGTCGTCAATTCACAATATTCTTTATTGTATTTTTTATCCTTTTTAACAGCCATGACTTTGATACTGTTATAGCGCCTCCTTTGTGTGTATTCGCAACATGTTTGCATTATAATTAGGGGTGTACGAATATTCGAATTTTTGAATTATTTGAGGCGAATCGAATACGAAGTATTCGCGTATTCGATTCAAATTTCAAATCGAATATTAGAATATTTCAAATAGTTCGACCTTTTCGAATAATTCGAACTAATCGAATAGTTCCAATTAGGGATGCGCGATGTTTACCGATGGTCTAAAAACATCGATGGTTGATTGATCGATGATCGATGTTTTGCGATCGATGGTCGGGTATCGAAAACATCGATGATAACATCGATGTTGCCTTCTAACATCGATATTTTTTGCAAAGGTAAAAAAAAATTAACAATGTTTTAAAAACTAATAATCTTAAGGATATACCAAAAATTTTTATGATGTGTCTTTCTTTGTCATCTAAAGTTTGGTAAAGACATAAAGGTTTTGCCCATTTATTTATAAATAAATAATAATTAAATGTTATATAAGATTCAAGAAGTCTTTTTAAAAAGTACAAAAATTTTAAACATACGTTTAAAAGTGTTTTAAGCGGACTAAATCTCGCACTTTATTTATACATACTACCTGCAATTTTGTATAAAAACTGAGACCTATATTATTAGAATTAATATTATTAGACAAAATTAATATAATTCATATTATTGAATTATATTATGTTATTAATTAATATAATTCACAAAAATAAGTAGCCACCCCTGATAATAAATCTTTCTTAATTTCGAGCCAAGCCGCACTCCGCTAAAAGATCCTAGTGCCGCGGCTCTTTTGGCGGCGCCTTTGAAGTTGGCGGTTCGCTATGGATGCTAATAATGCTAATAAACCATGAACGAACCATTGCATCGTACCATCGATGTTAGAAAAACATCGATGTTGTATGTTCGATATATCGTTACCATCGATGGTCAGGTTTCGATGTTGCCATCGATGTTCAACATCGATGTTTGGCTTCGATGTCGCATACCTAGTTCGAATCATTTAAATAGTTCGAACTATTCGAAGAGTTTGAACTATTCGAATATATCGAACTACTTAAATGATTTGAATCTTTTGAACAGTGGCGGCTCCTCCTTTGGCGGAGCGATTCCGTAAGTCTATCGTGTCGTTTTTTTTTTTTTGGCGTAGAACCAGATCAAACATGTTAGGTTTCTTTGAGTATGTCACCGGGCACATGAAATCGTATTTTACGACATTTTTTTGTGGTCTCGAACTTTTTAGATTAATAAAAAGTGATTTTTTTAACTTATAAAAAAATTGATTTTTTTTTGTTTTCACCGCCATAACTTTAAAACTATCTAAGATACCGAAATTTTTTTTGTGTCAAATTAAAGCCCACACTGTAGCGCTTTTAACCTTATAAACAGTTTGGGCACAATTCGCACTTTCATTCCTCTAAAAATCATATAAACTGAAAATAAATATTTTTGGTATTGAAATTTTCACCAATCGATAAACTTTTTTATTTTTGAAAATATTTTCATACATGCAGCGAAGAAAATATAGCCAAATAATAACAAAAGTTTTTGAAAATTTTTTTTTCCTAGAGCGTATCGTTTGGCAACAGCGATTTTTTTTCAGACCTAAAAAAGTATTATCGGGACCCAATAGCCCCGCATGCGGATAGCGTGCGTAGTTAAGTAATACATTGGTAGTGGTGGTTGTCGAAATTTAGAGTGTGCTGTATGTATTTAAAATTTTAAAACAATGAAGCGAATTATTTGTAAGAAGATTGTGTATGATGGATACAAATCTGTTTTACAAAGACCTAGAACAGCTATTCTCAACCGCTGGTCGGGCGACCACCATGGCACAAGTGGTCCGCGGAGAAATTTTACTAGTCCGCGGACCATTTTCGATCCGCGAAAAAAATTTACTTATTAAAAAAAACAATATTAACTAAATTTTGGTCCGCGGGCCAAAAAAGGTTGAGAAACGCTGACCTAGAATACAAGGGTTGTTATCATTACTATTAAGTGCTGAAAAAAGGCAGGACAATCTAGCAAAAAAAAGTTTTGTCAAAAAATGATATTTTAAATGGCAAAATTAAAATAAAATATCATAAAGACTGTCGTAAAACTTACACAGATTTTCAAAACTATTATCATAATTTGCAAACAGACAGTGGCGCCGCGCCGGTCCTTCAAATTATTGTGACACTAAACTTAAATGCGCTAGTTTTAATATTAGAAAAATGTGTTTTTTTGCAGCAATAGTAAAAATAAAAAGAAAAAGTTATATAAAAAATCTGTTTAAACAAGTAATTTAAATATTATTAGGTACCTTCATAGTATAGTTGGTACCATTATATTAGTTTATATTTTGTACTGAAACAAAATACGAATTTCAATTTTATCCTTATAAATCCTGTTTGGGGTATTTATTTTTTTACATAGTACTGAATCTTTTTAGGTAGTAGAAAAGCTACCTATCAAAAAAGTAATAAAGCTGCCAGGAATAGAAACAACATTAATATGATATCTAAATTACGTGGCTATAAAGATTTATTTGCGTTTGATGAGAAATATCATAAATTATGTTACAGCCACTACATCTCTGAAAGAAACATAAAATCGCACAAAAATAGGAAAATGGTTTCCGAACTTACACGAAAATAGTTCGATATCTACATTTTCTGCGAGTATTGGTGGTGATGTTCAGATAGATCTTTTACTTCCCAGAGAAATGTCCAAAATTTAAACTTTATTAAGAGCTGCTGCCATAATACGTAGTGCAATGGCTTTATGTCAACCCAAAATTGAATTTCCAACATGTATTATTATTTAAGGCAAAAAAATGCGGATGATGTAGTTTTCACCAAGAAAAGCGCAATAAAAATTCTAAAAATTGGTCATTATTTGACATTTTATTTTAACTATTTACGATTTACATGTAATAAATTCATGCATCGCTTCAAGACGTTTACAGTGTTGCTAAACGGAAATATTATTAATTTATAATAAAAAAACTTTGCCGTTACCATAAGGATAATTTTCAATAAATCAAAAATATTTTAATTTCAAGCCAGTTACAAATATAATTAGGGAAAATAAAAAGCCGCTTTAACTAACCAGCACTAATCATGACCGACCAGAACGGCGCATTTATAATAAAAAAATTTACAATTTAACGAGGAAAACCTAACCGGAACTAACCAGAACTAGATCATAGTTTGAAAGTTGTTGTTTGTTAGTTCTGGTTAGTTTTTTATATAAAAAACAACCTTCAATAATACCAAATTATTACAAAAAGTCTGGCAACATTGCTTATTCAAGCAGCATTCAGACATGTCAAAGAATAGCTTTATATGGAAAAAAATAATTATATATTCCTGTTTAAAAAAGACCTTTAACGAAGCCCTAGTTTATATTTTATGTATGTACTATATTTCTCAAATTTAATTAAAAGACACAAAGCATCCGCAATTTTTTGTTGCTAAAAATGTTTAAAAAATAATGAAGTTTTGAATGTATAATCAAAAAAATAACGAATCCCGTGGGTGGTTTTCTTTACCAGCAACCAATAAAAAAAAGTTGAGTAAACCTACTTATTAGGTGGGTAATTAATAACAATGATTGATATTTTTGTATGGGTTTAAAAATCTACCCACCTGTTTTGGATATTTAATTTTTTTCTTTTCTAAACAACTTAAGCAGCCCTTAGATCTGCGTTTAAACCTGTTGATACAACTTTAACTACCTACTACACTTCCACCGGACCGTAAGATCTTTGTAGTCGGCCGGCTCGCTAAGCCCAAGCGCGCAAAAATATGACTTTGGCCGTTAAAAAAATATTACTGACTCAATACTATAAAAGAAATCTAACAAATTTTTGTTTTAAAAACTTTTTTTAAACATTAGCTACAATTTGTACGCAGCATGTATGTATAAATTTTCAATAATAAACTTTTTTCTCGATTGCCTAAAATTACGCTACTAAAAATAACAATTTTGAGTTTCGTACTATTTTAAAAATTTAACAAAAAAATATCAGCTTCAAGTGGGACGTTGTTTGAAGCGCTATTGTGTCTACTTTAATCTAAAAAAAATTAACTTGATAGCATGAACATTATTAAAGATAGAGCAGTGGAGAAGTTAAAATACGTGTTTTATTGAAAACCAATTTTTTTTGGGTTTTTTCGAAATAAAAAAACTCTCGACCACTAAAAAATGTCGTAAAAAGTGATTTCGTGTACACGATTACCTTATTAAAGAATCCCACTAAGTCTGGTTTGGTTCTACGCCGGTTTTTTTTTTCTCGGTAACTAAGCGACTTTTCTTCCAAATTTTACTCCACTACTTAGGTTTGCAGGTTTGCGCAACCCCCAAAAAGGTTTAAAATAAAATTTAAAAATTATATATATATTAATCAACATCTGTATTTATTGTTTTATAAATGTTATCTCGAAATAACAGCCAAATTATTCAAAAAAACTTGACTGCTTTCGCTAAAATATCATTAATTTAATCGCGCGTCGCATCCTCGAAGCCGATGCGATGATTGCAATCAAAATGCAAACCCAATTGGATTCATTACGAGTATGCGTAAGTATATGGAGTTGCCTATCTTGGCATTGGGCGCTGAATTTAATCTCATAAGAGGCATGCGGTTTGCAGTCCCCGTGCAAACCTTTATTTATCTCGCAGGCTGATTTACGATTTATTGAAGTATAATTTGTTATTTTGGTTTTTTATATATATATATATATATATATATATATATATATATATATATATATATATATATATATATATATATATATATATATATATATATATATATATATACATATAGTAGTACTTGTATGATTTTTATTCTAGGTTTTTATGTCTATTTATTTACATTAAGTTTATTGTGGTTATTTATTTATTTTTTTAAAGAACCATTAGAATTGCAACCCCTTACTTTTTAACCCACGAGCCGCCACTGCTTTTGAATAATTGGAATACCCGAATTAAAAACATTTTTTCTGATTATTTAAAAAGGGGAATTGATTTTGGCAGCAATTTTGAAAGATTTGTGATAATTTGAAATCGTCAGTGTATTTGAATGCTCAATAATATTGAATCCACAATATTGGCAAGTTGCTGTGATGGTTACCTTTAACGTACTGAAATATATTAAGCTAGTTTTGATTATAAACCTTTAAGATTAGTCTTAAAATGAGTTTAATGGAAAATACTTTATTTTAATAATTAAAGACGTTATTTTAAATCGAAAGTCTAGGCGTTTCGTTCGCATTATTATTTTTAAATGGTTACTACGACTTTTATAACTAGTTTATACAATCAATTATTTAAAAAAATACTAAATTCAAATTGTTTGAACTATTCGAATATTTGAATCGAATAGTTAATATATATATATATATATATAATATATATATATATATATATATATATATATATATATATATATATATATATATATATATATATATATATATATATATATATATATATATATATATATATATATATATATATATATATATATATATATATATATATATATATATATATATATATATATATATATATATATATATATATATATATATATATATATACAGGGTGGTCCACTAAGCGCGCGTCGGTAAATAGTTACTAAACCGTTGAACTTATGAGAAGATTTTCTTTACAAATCTTTTAAAATTTTATCTCTGCTGCAATCCAAAATTATTTTCTTGTATACAGGGTGTCTCAAAAAAGAGTAATATCAAAAATTATATTTTTGTTAAATGGAATACCATTTGTTTTTATGTGGCAGATGAAGCCCCTGTGAGTTCTGTATTCAACTTTAAATTTGTATGTGGGTCGAATGCAGCGTTGCCAAGCTATGATTTTTTTTTTTAAATAAGCCAAAAACATACTTTTTTTTAAAATGTTATATCTCCGTCACTGTTTGTTAATTTCTCTGACAAATTTACATGTAATCTAATGTTGACATACTTTATCCTTAACTATCTTCATTTTTTGATTCATTATACAGGGTGTCCAAAATATTTATTCAAACATCTCTATTTTCAATTCTATTTTAATTAAATTTCTTAAATACAACACCCTGTATATTATTTTGCCGTTAAAAAGCTTTAAGTGTGCTCTTTCAGAAAACATTATGTTTGCCCTATCTATCGCACTATCGTTTTGAGATATTAAGGCTGTTCCGTAAATTTACACTCAAAATGGGAAATATCGTAGGCGGCATGGCTCAAGAAATCGAAACACTTGATACTCGGTGGCATAATAATATTACTACTTTTTGTAATAATAAATTTATATCATTTTATTTACATTTAATAAAATTATTCAAAACACAAGACTAATAAAGGTAACATAAATAAATTTACATAAACCCAATTAATTCATTAAATACTTAAACACTCTACCATTTTGCTGTAAACACATATTGAACCTGTCGGTTAAAGATCTATATAATTTTGTAACATTAAGGAAGTCATTGAATTAAATGCTTCTCTTATTCTTTCTCGCATATTTGCTGCTGTAGTTGGGGGTGTCTTGTAGACCAGTTCTTTAACGTACCCCCATAGAAAAAAATCAAGTTTTGTCAGATCTGGTGACCTTGGAGGCCAAGGAACAGATCCTCTTTTTCCGATCCAACGGCCTGGAAATTTTTCATCCAGAGCATTTCGGACTCCAGCACTGAAATGAGCATCTAACTGGAACCATATCCTTCTTAATAGTTGTAGTGGTATATTTTCTAGCAGATTATCAAGATAAAAAATTTTAAAAAAATATTCCTATTAAGGTGTCCATCAAAAGTGGGGCCTATTATATGGTTTCCAATAATGCCTACCCAAACATTTACACTTCACCTATGTTGCTGGTTAACAGTCCTCATAAAATGTGGATTAACATCGGCGAAAAAGTGTAAATTATGCCTGTTCACATGACCATTATTGTAGAATGTCGCCACATCGGTAAATAATACAATGTTAAAAAATCGTACATATTCTCTAATTCGAGCAAGATCCCAATTAAAGAAATTTTTCCTATTTTCAAAGTCTTGTCTTTCAAGTGCTTGATTCTATTGCACACGATATGGATGAAACTTATTCTTACTCAACATTCTCTTCACAGAAGTTTGACCTAAGTTCAGCAAATCACTTATGTCCGCTGTACTTCTATGTGGGTCTTTAAGAACAAATGCGACCACGTTAAATTCATTTTCTTCGTTTACCACTGGCTTTATTGCTTCCATGCTTTTCGTACTTAACTATTCCAGTCCTGTCAAATCTATCCATCAATCTTTGGAATGATCTTTCATCTGGATGTCTTCTCTCAGGAAACCTCTCACTGTATACCTGGGATGCCAGAAGACAATTATTAAAACATTCTCCAAGGATATAAATCATTTCAATTGATTCTTGCTGGGTAGACTTATTTTTTAATTGCCAAATACTTCTTAATAAGAGAAGATAATGTGCACAAGATGTAACCAAATGTCACCAGATTACATAAATAAATACTCACACTGATATGCCAACGAGTATCAATTGTTTCGACTTCTTGAGCCATGCCGCCTACGATATTTTCCATTTTAAGTGTAAATTTACGGAAAAGCCTTAATATCTCAAAACAATAGTGCGATAGGTAAGGCAAACATAATTTTTTTCTGAAAGAGCACACTTAAAGCTTTTTAACGGCAAAATAATATACAGGGTGTTGTATTTAATAAATTTAATTAAAACAGAATTGAAAATAGAGATGTTTGAATAAATATTTTGGACACCCTGTATAATTGAATCAAAAAATGAAGATAGTTAAGGATAAAGTATGTCAACATTAGATTACATGTAAATTTGTCAGAGAAATTAACAAACAGTGGCGGAGATATAACATTTTAAAAAAAGTATGTTTTTGGCTTATTTAAAAAAAAAATCATAGCTTGGCAACGCTGCATTCGACCCACATACAAATTTAAAGTTGAATACAGAACTCACAGAGGCTTCATCTGCCACATAAAAACAAATGGTATTCCATTTAACAAAAATATAATTTTTGATATTACTCTTTTTTGAGACACCCTGTATACTAGAAAATAATTTTGGATTGTAGAAGAGATAAAATTTTAAAAGTTTTGTTAAGAAAATCTTCTCATAAGTTCAACGGTTTAGTAACTATTTACCGACCCCGCTTAGTGGACCACCCTGTATATATATATATATATATATATATATATATATATATATATATATATATATATATATATATATATATATATATATATATATATATATATATATATATATATATATATATATATATATATATATATTACAATATTTTGAAAGTATGAATGGTATATATTGGTATATATTTTGACAGGTATAAATGGTATAAAACGAGGCTGCCCAATCTTTCTAACAGTCTGCCCAAATTGATTACATTAAAAGCTCTTTATTCGCGGGGTATCTATAATATGTTCCGTAAATATGCCGCGAATGCAGAGATCGTGAATATGGAATGGTAATTTATATGGAATTATAGGGGATTCATTCCTAGGTGACAAAATAAAAAACAAGGATATATAAAAAATGAATTTAATTAAAGTTTTTGACCATATTGATTAATTATTATCTTCAGGCTTAGGCAATGGTTTCAAGAATTTTGTAATTTTTTCTTGCTTGGCAGTTTTTTAAAGCTCCTTCAATTCAGACTGATATTAAGCAGTGGCATTAGCAATTTGCCTCTTAAAAATAAGACTTCGTTCCTAGCTTCGTTCCATAGAACCTATCAAATTTTATAAAGAAATCACGAAGCTCATTTGCCATTCTTTTAAATCTTCACCAAGATTTTTCAAATTAAATGTCACGTTTTCCGTGCTTGTTGAACCCTCTTCTTCAATGGGCTGTGAATTTAACATTTCCTTCAAGTTGGTTTCAGTCAAATCTTTGTCTTGCTATTCAAGCAACTTCTGAATGTCACTTAATTCTATCTGTTCGAACCCAAAAAGGATATTTAGTTGGATACCTACATATTGGAATCCTTCTTATCAATGTGTGTGTACCGATGTACCGATTGGATCCGCGAATAAAGAAATCTTTAGCCACGAATATAGAAATTGGGTCGCATATTTTTAATCCGCGAATGCGAATAGTGAAAACGCGAATAAGAAGCTTTGACTGTATTTAAAAATCACAGGCGGGCGACAGATGATCGACGGCTCCTATTTTTATTATTTTTAAACACAATTTAAGGTAATTAAATGATTGTACAACAAAAAATGCAACATTCATATACTCTTAAATAAATATAAAAAGCATCAGATCAAAGGTTGACAGTACTAACAAATAAGAAATATGTTGTTCTGTTAGAGATATAAAACATTTTTTTAAATATAATTTAGACTTTAAAAAATATTTTCACAAACATCTGTTGATCATAAACTTCTTAAAAATTAAAAGACATCAGTTATTGCAAGAATGTCTTTTTTATTAACAATTTTCAGAATTCTACAATTACCTATTTTTACGAAGTTTCTGACTTTAAACATGTTTTTTCTTTAAAAAGGTTTCTTTTTAATTTAATTATTATCTATACTGTAAATTCTTCGGTATATTTTGGTTTATTCTGTATTTTATGTTTATCTTATCTAACTTATATACGTTAGTAGGTATTTATCAATTGAACTCGCAATGTTTCATCTGTTTAAAAGAGATTTTTATTTAAGTAGGAAATATATAGGCATGTTTTTTATCGTTTTTAGAATTCTAAACATTCATATTTTGTTGTTCTTTTTTCAAAATTTTGTATTTTAATTTTATCTTTTTCTATCTTACATATTCAAAAATAAACAAAAGATTTATAAATTGAACTTACAGCGTTTTACTTATTCAAAATTGAAAATTCTGAATAAAGTAGGAAATTATAGAGCCAGTTCGGCTACTGGATTCTATAGATTCTCACAGAGTTTATTGTAAAAACTAGACTTCCCTAAATGAATTTTTATAAAATTGACTGTATTTAATGCACTTAAAGCAGGATTTAAATGCTTTATTGCTACCACTTCTTTGTAATAAGTAGTAGTACGTAGGAACAGTTTTTGTTTTCCACATATTTACGTTTAGATATGAGTTGGGTATCTAACTTTTTTAGTTTTAGTGTTACTAAACAAAAACTTTTGGTGCATTGGTACGTATACCAAGTTTTTTTGTTATCTTTATGGCAACCCACGAATGCTTGTATAAAGCCCAAGTACTAGATACCGTATAAGTTTCGGGTTTTTAGACGTGTAATCCATTTATCCCCCAATTTCATTAACATTATCCCAGTACCTACCGTGAGATGCAGATATTGCAATTTAGTGCACCTTTATATATTTATATGAATACCTACTACCCCTAAATTACTCCTCCGACCGGCGTTGCTTAACTTTGCTGATCTCACGGAAAGCAGTGTAACGTGTAACAACGCACCAAATGCCGTTTTTAAACCTAAGATTGTTTTAAGGCAAAATTTATTCATACACTAAAACCATAGAAAAGCTTTTTTTTGTATCCTAGATACTGAAAAACAAAAGCTTAGGCACAGCATTTTTTTCGATTAAAATATTTTTTCTACAAACGTCAGTAAAAGTTTGATTTTTAATGCATGCTGTTCCTGCCCAAAATGTAATTTTATATTTTATGACACTGGTGTTAAAAGTAATTACTTTTAGCACTTGTGCTAAAAGTGATTTACTTTTAACACATATAAGAAATTACAGAAACGTAATACTCAGATCAAAATAAATTATTTATTCAATTAAAAGTACAATTACAGAAAATACATTTAGAATAAGAAACTCCATGGCTAATTGGTGGTTGTTACCCAATTTACTTTGGTAAGATATTACCCGGGCGGGAAGCAATGTCATTGACTAAAGTTTTGGACAAAATTTGATAAGCAATTGTCTTTTTCTCTTGTAGCGAGTCTTCTATATAACCCTCTGCTACTGTACTGGACTTCCATCCACCGTGTCTCTTAATTGTAGTAAGAGTCCTCTTAAACTAGCTGAGGATCGTCGGAAGCAATGTCCAGTATAAAGATGGTGTGGGAATCAGGCAAATTTAGAAATTTAGCCTTTTGTGCGGGCATTTTACCAAATGTGTTCATTCCAACTGGAGTTATGGCACATTTATTCTTTAATTATCTTATAAACACTCTTGAATGATTAATATTTACTGGATGAAGGGCTATGTACTTTTTATACTTAATAGTTAATATACAAGGTACCACTAATTACAAAGGTTCGTTGCACATTACTTTTTGTGTCTGGTATATGCACAATTAGTGAAGTTTCCAAATGTTCGATGTTATTTAATGTCAAATTAGGTACACAGTTCTTCTCGACGATAGGCTCCAAATTCACCAAAAATTGGGGCTACTTTTTGCATAAGATATAGGTATTTCATCCGGGGCTTCTGCGAGAAATTTGTCGATTTGTTCTCTTGTCAATATTTTAGACTTTTTTGCTTAATATCCTTCACCCTTTTGCTTTAAAAAGGCAATTTGCTTGTGATATCTGCTATTGTCCTAATTATTTATCTTCATTATCGCCTTTGACATGGAGTAATTTGACCAGAGCGTAGACGATTTCCATATTTTGGCTTTTCTTCAAGTACGCAAGGAGCACTTTTGCACTGGCATTCTTGCCACTAACATTTTTCTGATCACACCATTTTAAGATACGATCGTAAATAAATTCGTATCGTTGCTTCGACTAACTAGGCAATAATTCAAAAGCTTTATTGGCACCTTCAACAAAGACAAATCAAAAAATTTGATTTTTTTTACCTTAGCAATTACCTAATTTCATAGATAAATTAGATGAAATTAATAATAATGTCGATAATAAAAAAAAGCACTAATTTGGACTTTTAATGGTGTTTATAGAAAAAATAGCGTATGATATACGTGCTAAAAGTGATTTTATTTTGTTCGAAGGCATGGAACACTTCGCCTTCGGCATCGTCAAACTTCCCTTCTCACAAAATAAAATGTCACTTTTAGCACTTATATCATACATAACTATTTATATAGATGCGAGGGGTAAACCACTAGTCATCAAGGTGTACAAAGACTTCAGGGACTTCCCAAGATCTTTAAGACTTCCCCGAAAAAATCGGGACTTCCCAAAGATTTCCTAAGATATTCTAAGACTTCCTTAGATTTCCCAAAATTTCCAAAGATATCCTAAGATATCTTAAGACATCCTAAGACTTCCTAAGACTACCCAAGAATTCCCAAGACTTCCTAAGATTTCCTAGTATTACATAAGATATCCGATAGATTTCCTAGATATGGATTTTAAAATTTATAAAAATCGATTAAGAATATATAATGCTTCTCTACAGTCCTATGCATCATCAGACTTTATTAGGCATATTTAAATTATAGCAATCTGTCAAATACATTTGGGTTTGGGAAAAAAGAGAAAAAACTCGAGAAATAACAAATTTAATGATCTTTAAAAATAAAGTGCACTATTTAATTATCATTGCAATTATAAATTTTATGTTTTCAACCTAAGTAACCGATCAGAAATTACCTTTTTAGGTTTCTTATTGAAAAACCAACAAAGAGTAGATTTTTTTACTAATTTTTGTACCCCGTTTATTTGTATATTTAAAAAGTTGAAAATATTTTTTTGTGTAACTCATGGAGTATTTAAAAATAAATTATAATCTTTTAAATTCAATATCTCATCTAAAAAGTCTAAATCTGTTAGTTCTAAAAGGTCATTTAAATTTTCACTGTTATCTATACATTCAGGAATGTCCACTTCAGAGCTTGCACATATATCGTCATCGCCAGAAAGGTCATTTTCTTCAGTAGTGTCTACATCAAGATCTAATGAATTTGGGGAATTGAATATAATATCTTTGTGAGATTTATTATTTTTTACAACCATTTTCATTTTTTCAGCAATACTTTTTGCACTGTGTAAAGCACGATTAACTATAATTTCAATAAATTCATCAATCATAAGTGTAAAATCATGTGTTCTGAGATACGGATGCACAGGAGATGTATCACCCATTCTTAAAGTTAATTGCTCTCGTGGAAATATAAATTTATCTAATACATCATTTCAAATGTACTGCAAATTTTGAATTCTTGTTAAGCTGTTAATTAGCTGACGCATACTAAAATTTACAACAGTTGAGTATACAGTCGTTAGTGAACGAGCTGAGCGGAATGTTTGCTCACAAGGTTGGCTGCTGTACAGCCAAGGAACAAAACTATTTTTTCCCAAGTTGGGATCATCTCTATAAAGTCTGACAAGTTTTATTAAGGAGTGAGCGTTTATTTCTATGCATAAGTAACAGTTTACTGAGATAAAGTTTTTATTGAAGGGATAATTATTTTCTTTTAACCATGCTCTACAAATTCGTAACACAAACACCAAATGCCACATTAAATATATCCTTTCTTAGTTGAAATATATTTTTGTAAAAAAGACTGCGGTATATTACTAATCAATTTTAAGTATAGTTGTGTTGCTTCGCTTTCAGGAACATCCTTTTCTCAACACTACACACCTACTTTATTACAAATTTTTTCTACCGATAGAAAATTCATTTTTTCTTCGGAATTAATATCAGTATGAGATAGAAAGTGTTTATCTTTTGAAATATGCCGAATAAACCTTTAATGATCCATGGATATATTGTAACTTCCAAAGCGTAAGGTTAATGACGTACTTGCTAGACGAGTTTTTAATTTTGTTCCGATACTGACAGTATCTTGTACACACACAAATTTATAGTAGATGGTAATTGTTCTACATGTCTCATTGCTATCAATAACCTTGTATCTCTATCTGATAAAAATCCCAATATTTTTATTCCATTTTTTCTGCTTCTTTTTTATTGTATCTCAACGATTAAGAACATCTATGTGTGTAAATGTTTGGTCAGTACCATATGTTAATAGGAAAAAACATGCTGCTTTATCAACACAAGGCTGTGCAATGACTACATATGCATATCTACCGATAGAAAATTCATTTTTTTCTTCGGAATTAATATCAGTATGAGATAGAAAGTGTTTATCTTTTGAAATATGCTGAATAAACCTTTAATGATCCATGGACATATTAGGTTTGTTCCAACACATCAAAAAACCGTCACCGAACGATCACGCTCATGCGCAGTGATTAAATTGGGACGCATTTTAATCACTGCGCATGAGCGTGATCGTTCGGTGACGGTTTTTGAACGGTTTCTGGCGCTGTTGGAACAAACCTATTGTAACTTCCAAGGCGTAAGGTTAATGACGTACTTGCTAGACGAGTTTTTAATTTTGTTCCGATACTGACAGTATCTTGTACACACACAAATTTATAGTAGATGGTAATTGTTCTACATGTCTCATTGCTATCAATAACCTTGTATCTCTATCTGATAAAAATCCCAATATTTTTATTCCATTTTTTCTGCTTCTTTTTTATTGTATCTCAACGATTAAGAACATCTATGTGTGTAAATGTTTGGTCAGTACCATATGTTAATAGGCAAAAACATGCTGCTTTATCAACACAAGGCTGTGCAATGACTACATATGCATATCTACTAGGGATTTTTTCTTTAAATTGTTTGTATAGATCCATGGCCGAGTTAACAACAAATTTACTAGTATTCGGCAAACCAAATTTAGTTAGAGGTGGTACAAAACCAACCGTTTTGTTGTTTATGGGACAATATTTAATTACGCCTGTAATTCTGAACGCATATTCACTTATCCACACTGATGAGCATAAATTTCTTTTATCTAAAAACGCTTTTAATTCAGAAAATCTTAATTTACCTTCTTCAAATTTATCTAACTCATCTGCCTATTAATTGTCGGTATTGATGGTAAAATTTTCTTAAAATTTGTAAAGTTTCATAGGTTAGACGTCCTCATATTAAAAAAATATAAGAACAAACTTTTTTAAGTAAATCATCAAATCTGTTTTTTTTAAATTTAATTCAGCTGTTTTTTTTAACTTTTCAAAAATGTCTGGTACTTAATAACTTTTGCTCTCTTCAGTTTTAGAATTACAGTCATTCTGTCTTTCGTTTATTTGTCCACAAAAATATTGTCCAGCAACTGTTGATGAAGATCAGAATTTTCCTGAAAAGTTTTTGTTATCTGTTCGACATAATTGTAATCATTTGTTAAAAGAGGCTAATCTTTTTAAAACAGTTATTAGTGGCGTAGATATGATTTTTTTTCTAAAAGCTCTATCAAGGGCTATTTTACTTGCTAGAGGATCATTGCCTCGCCGCGGTGATTTGTAATGCAAATTATTTTAGTGCATTTATCGCTAAACTCCGAAGAAAAGTTTTTATATTGTAATATTTTAACCAAAAAAAAAAAGCGTACCTACAATACAATAATTACTTTCTATAAATATACCATATTTTTAAACGGGATTTACAACTATGCTTTATTTTCTAAACGCTGCTCGGCAAAAAAAATGGAAGTCATGATTTTTGAGAAACACCCTGTATGTTATATTTTTTGGTTAAAAATACTACATTTATAAAAATCTTAACCTGTGTTTAAAGCTAATCAATAAATGCACTTGAATAAACTGCAGAATAATCACTGCGGCGAGACAATGATCTTCTGGCAAGTACATTTTAAAATAGACTCTTTAGAAAATAATCATATCTACGCCCGAGTCTATGCCATTGATAACTTTTTTTAAAAAACTAAACAAAAAAAAACGTTTTTAGATAATTGCCTACATTTTTTAAAAGTTATATAGAGAAATAAAATCGTGAATACAGAATATGTAGAGCTCACGGCAATTTTAGGAAGTAATTATTTACCCAAATAAAGTTTAACTCACTATTAAAAGGATACTTATAAACATTTGAAATCATCTAAAAAAATTAACCGCTACGATAAACCGTCAAATATAAAAGGGATATTAAAAAAAAAAATTGACCAAAATTTAATAGCTTGAAATACGCAGCAGACATCAAAAATCTGAAAAACATATTTTTTTTCAAATGGTCTATTTAATAACACCATATGAATAAAAAATAAAAAATATTTTTTTGTAGATCGTCGCTTGACAAAGCTTTTGTAACCGGAAGAATAAAAACAAGATTTTTTTAAAACTGAAATAACATCTTTTTCCCAAAAAGTTTATTTACAAAACGGTAAAAACCGAAATTGGTTTTTTATTTTTAAAAGTAATGATGATTTCAAATTTCCAAAAAATGTCCTATTGCAGTTGATGTGAGCAGCAGTTTATTTTGTCTAAGATAAAATAGTTTTTTGGTAGAGGCAGGTTACGTAATTTTAGCCCCGTTGCATATAAACATTAAAGTTTAACAAAAATATGTTTATGAAGTTAGGCAGTTAAAAATTTTAATAATTATCCGAACAGAAACATTTTACTATTTTTGGTAAATATGTTACAGTAAAAGTCTAAAATTGGTACGGGTAAATTGGATGTACAAAATTTGATATTAAAATAAAACTCGCGAAAAAAGTTTTTTTTATACAATATGAAAGCTTCTGGTCTGTCGATTTTTGTGGTTAGAAGAAGAATAATCTTTTTTTTTTTCTGTTTTAGGCGTTCTGCTAGTTTATAGAGCTGATCATGTTCAGTAGCTATACCTCGGGACCAGGGCCGAAACGGCCCCATTGTACAAAATCTTTTCTAGCGGGCATACTTGTCAAGAGCTTTTTTTAACATGAATCCGCCTATAATATAGAACACATTTAAAAATATATTGTTTGAAATAAACCACTTTTATTCAAAGGATATATTTAAGGTATTTTAAAGAACACAGAATAAGTTTTGTGTGTTTAAATAATTATAAGATAGATGTTGTATATACGAAAAAATTAAAAAAGTGAACAATACTTTTAAAAAAAATCTAACACAGAAAAAGATACTTTTAGAAAAAAAGGCCATTTCTTTACTTTACTGTCACAGTATACAGAAACAATAATAAAAAATGCTTTATATAACATATATGTGTTACCAAAAATAAATTTAAGATTAAATTAATTAATGTTTAATGCTAATTCATTTTTAATTTTAATTAACTTACCTAGAATATGTACTAAATCTTAAATATTTAATTTTAATACTAACACAGCGACCAACAGCGACTGTACCCTTGTGAATTCAAATCGCAAATGCAGCAAAAAAGGAGGAAATATGCGATAAGATAGCTAAAGATTTCCACAAAATGGTTAAAGACTTCCTTGAAATATCGGGGATTCCAAAGACATCCTAAAGATTTTAAGAGATTTCCCCAGACTTCCCAAGATATCCTTAAGATTTCATAAGATTTCCAGAGATTACCCAAAGATAGCCAAAGACTTCCTTGATTTCAAAAGATTTCTAGGGATTACCCAAAGATAGCCAAAGAATTCCCAAAGATTGCCCTTTAAGTGTACAAAGACATCCCAAGCCTTCCTGCAGTGGTTTACCCCTCGTATAGATGTGAAGAGCCTAATGATTTAATTTTTTTCAAATAGGTTAGCACCAATCCTATACATTTTTTACACCTTTTTAAAAATAAAATAAAAGTAAAATTACTTGTGCAATCAACAGTTACCTAAAACATTTGGCTTAAATTTGACAATAAAGTTTCGTTTAAGAAAATACGTATTTGTAATATGGTCTTTGGGGATGTTAGGATGATCAAACGTTCGACAAGTTCCGCGTTAACTCGGAAAACTGCCGCACATACATAGTTGCCAGTTTGTAGTTTTACTCCTAATGCACAGATAATTTCAAAATCATTATTTTAAGTTCACACTTGATTTAGATTATTAATTATTATTACACGATATTTTAAGTGTTCTCGTACTTAATGTTCATACACGTGTTTATGCTGCACTAGCTATATTAATTTATTTTCTACGTTATGATATTAGCTCCTTAAAATAAAGATGCTTTAATCGACATGGAAATTCCTTTTATTAACTACAAAATCTTTCAAGCAGTTTGGTACAATTTTTTTGAAAAATTTCGTAAAATATTTTATACCATTATAAAATATAGTGATCAATGCGACAACAAGGGTAGTTGCCCCTTGTTGTCGCATTGATCACTATATTTTATAATGGTAGGTTACCCAAAAAAAATATATTTGAGAAGTTTTTTTTGGAACATCGTCCTTTTCAATTACTTAATACTTTAATTATATTTATAATTAATAAAAGAAAAATAAAATTGTATTTTTTAAGTGTTTTCAGCAATCAAACCAAAACTTTATGATATTTGTATAATTCTCTATAATGAAAACTCCTACCCTACCTATGTGTATCACCAAATAAATATTCCGCGTTGAGCCGAACCGAAGTCATATATTGTATTTTTTAAACTGCCTACTCTGTAACCATCAGAGCAAAAATATACCTAACTTTGAGTGGGGGCTTAAATATTAAAAGCAAATTAATTAAGACCATATATGTTAAAAAATAAATAATTACATAAAAAGTAACTCTCCGAGTATAATTGAAAATTATTTAAAATTTAAACTAGAAAACACTTTATTAATAGTGCGCTAATTCCCATACAGTCAGTCATTCAGGAAGAAAATTTAAGCCCCAAAATTTTTGTGGTATATTATGCAAAAAAATTAATAAAATCCAGAGATATAAAGAGAATACTCTGGAAAAGTTACATAACTTTAATATCCTAAATCCGTCACTGACGCGCTAATATTCTTTTCATTTACCTTGATTCTTATCCGCCGCCATATATTTTCTTAAAACAAAATTTGACGGTATTTGTAGGTATAAAATTATTTTTATATTAAAAATTATTCAGCTTACTACTTATGTAAAAAGAAAAACGGTATAACTCTAGAAGTTGCCTTATTACTGTTAATTTATTTTCAGGAAAAGTAACATAAGCTAAAAATACATAGAAGTTTGTTTTTTTTCAGTTTAAAATCAAAATAATCTATGCTATTTATAGGGGTTAACAATTCCTTATTTGGTGTAAAAAAGTATTTTATGAATATTTAATTACAGCTAATGTAACAATACTTTAAAAATTTAGATTTTTTGGTTGGTCAGTGTCCCTAAGTTTTTACGTAATGTCCCTTTTTTTTTCGGGTAACGATATTTAGGGTTATAAATTGATTTAAAATGTAATTACACTTTAACCCAGGATTTTACTGCGGCTAGAGGCCGAAAGATTCTATAAGGAAAATATGACTGTTGAAACAAAATAAATAATAATGTCAATTTGCCCCATTAAGCCGAGGAGGAATCATCAATAAAAAACAATTCGAGCCGATCGTGGCCGAGTCGGGTCAATCGCTGCAAGTCTTCTAGGCGGTCCGATATAGTCAATAAAAAAATCACTTCTTAGACTGCCTTATATTAAAAATAAAATTAATGTCTATTTATGACAGACGTAGCTTTCAAGAAAACGATGGCAGGGCACGACTATCTCGTGTAATAGTATATTAAACAACAAGGTTTGAAAACGACTCTTTGCACACGGGCGAGACAAATTGATGGACCGAGACGAAGTCGAGGTCCACAAGTCTCGCGAGTGTGCAAAGAGGTTTTCTAACGAGTTTTTTACGATACTTTTTATACGACTGCAAATAAAAAAAACATTTTTTGTGTAAATTTTTATTTTAAAAACAAACGCAAAACAAAAATAATGAAAACAAGAAACTACAGACTATAATTTAGCAAACAGGAAACTTCATAACTATTTTAAAATATTAATTGTAATGTTTACTTCTGCAGGAATCGTCGCATTGTTGATCGACTTTTTAACGATGGAGACAACATTTTCTGGCACCTTGCTTATACAGTTCTCTGTCGTCGGCATATTGCAGTTTTCTTGCGGCACTTCATTACTCAATTGCTGTTGTGGCTGTGCCGCAACAGACGACACAGAGGAAGAGATCCTCTCTGAAACATCCATTTTATTACTAAGCGAGTCATCTATATAACTTTCGGCGACTGAGCTGGATTTCCATCCACCATGGCGCTTCAGAGCCAGCAAATCTGATCCAGAATTCACCAATATTGTGGCTGACGACCGCCTAAAGCAATGCCCGGTATAGGCTTCTGGAGTTTCCAACATCAAAAATTTGGCGATGTCTTTTGCCATACCGCCAATTTTGTTAATTCCAATGTTTTGGCGAGTGCATTTTCCATTTTGATAATTAAGAAAAAACGATCTGTTTGCAGGAGTGGAGGTCGAAGGGCAGAATACTTTTTTAAGATGGTGTAGAGACTTCCTGACACTGTAAATGATCTCGGCATCTTCGTTTTGGTATTCTCTAGTTTAATTAACATTGCGCTGCCAAAATCCGTCATATTTTCTTTTTTAAGGAAGCACAATTCTTCTCTTCGGCATGCCCCAGAGAGTCCGACTGCCACCACTGCCTGAAACAAGAAAAATACCGATAAGTCTTTAGTTTTATTCATTTTAAGTAAGTACTTTATGAAACTAGCACTATTTAAAAACAGAATTGGGTAACCCCTGCCTACTAAACCTTCTCACTATAAAAAATGACACCATAAAATAAATAAAATAACTGTGATGCCTACCTTGATTAGCAAATATTTCTCGTCTGAAGCGTTCTTTAGGAAGCGGCAAAATCATTCTCGCTAAGAATTTTGGACTTCTTTGGCACATAGTTTTCTGATTTTCTTTTTATTAGGGCCTGCAACTTCTGGTATTTCCCAATATCCGTATTTTGGTTTGCCCTCAGGGTTGATTTTAGCATGGAAAAGGTGCTCCATAATGTTGAAGACTTGTATTTGTTCGACAGCTCTTCAAAGTACACCAACATAACATTTTCGGAAAACGTTTGTACGTTATTTGCTTGTCTCCACTTCATAAATCGATGTAACTCGGCTTCATATCGATCTCTTGACTTTGTTGGAAGTAGGTTTGACGAGATTAAACTCGCTTTTTTAGAATTTCTTCAGAATCGGACATTTTTTCGCGAAATCAAAATTTTTTGTATCTAAATTGGTATCTAATCAACAAAACAAGAAAACTATGACGGTTGCTATGGAATAAAGCCTACTTTGAGTTTTCTATATTTTTGACATAACAATAAAAACCATAATAAATCATATTGAAAGACAGAACCGTGTGCAAAAAAACATATTTTCCTTGCACACATTGTGCGCAAAATACAATTTTCAAAGCTTGTTTAGCGTGTGCAAAACCCCATTTTCTAAAGCAGTCGTATAAAAACCCTTTTTTGAACTCTAAATTAGCGTTTTTTGATCACATTATACGCTTATTATAGTTAAACACATTTTAAGAAACACCTAGTGGACATGACAGATTATGTATATTTACAATATTGTGTAATATGTTTAAATTTTTTTTACGGAGACGAAATACCATGTTTTTTGGGTAATTTTTTTACTTACCGGACCCACGGCCGATTTTATTAAAATTTTGTATACACGGGTTTTTTGGGGCGCTGATCACGAATCTAAATTTAAATTTTGCCTGACACTTATAGTTTTTGAGTTATAACGCCCCACTTGGACCTAACCTCAAAACTACACAAACTTTCCCAAAATTCCTCCTTTTTAAAACTGATTACACCCAAAATGGAAGATTTTATGAAAATACACTTACTATTTTAAAAAATAAAATTTAATTTTACCTTTATTTAACAAATATTTTTAATAGAAAAAAGCACAAAAGCACTTCCCAAAAATATTATTTTTACTTTTATAAATGTCAACAAAATTGTCTAGAGATTTTAGACAGTTTTGTTGGGAATTATGCAGAAAGTGGCCGCAACGCCGATTTTAACGTAATTTGGTATACGGGGTTTTTTGGGGCGCTGATCACGAATCTGAAAACCTTTTTTGGCGGTACGTTTCGTTTTTGATTTATTCAACATCAAACTTGAAAATCAAACTAACCTCATTTACACTATTCCTCCTTCTTTTTGTACAGAATTCTTGATTTTTACATTAAATTGGAACACAATTAATAGTTTATAAACAAACACCTTTTAAAACTTGTTTTTATAATTATTCTATACTTATTTTTCATTTAATTGTAAACATTCATTTTCGAACGCCGCAACCATGTATACAATTGGAATTTTTAAGCAAACATAGCTGCACTGTTTGAAAGTTATACTTGGCAATTTAATGGAAAAAGGGCTTAAAATATACATAAAAAAAGTTTTGTTTTTAAAAGGTGTTTATAAAATATTGTGTGCCACTTTAGTGTAAAAAACAAGAATTGTGTACAAAAAGAAGGGGGACTATAGTGTAAATGAGGTTAGTTTGATTTTCAACTTTGATGATGAATATCTCGAAAACGAAACGTTGCCGAAAAAATATTTTTTCAGATTCGTAATCAGCGCCCCAAAAAACCCCCGTATACTAAATTTCGTTAAAATTGGCGTTGCGCCCACTTTCTGCATAATTACCAAATAATGTTTTAGGAAAGTGTTTGTTGTGCTTTTTTTTATTAAAAATATTTGTTAAATAAAGGTGAAATTAAATTTATCTTAGAAAATAATAAGTGTATTTCCATAAAATATTCCATTTAGAGTGTAATCAGTTTTAAGAAGAAGGAATTTCAGGAAAGTTTATGCAGTTTTGAGGTTAGGTCCGAGTGGGGCGTTATAACTCAAAAACTCCGACAAAATTTGACTTTAGATTCGTGATCAGCTCCCGAAAAAACCCCTTTATACAAAATTTCAATAAAATCCGTCGTGGGCTCAGTAAGTAAAAAATGACCATTTTTTGTTATCTCGGGCTCGGATCCTAAAACGTACAGATAGAAAATAAAAATTTTAAAGGAGGATTTAAAAAATATATGCGACTTATTTTTTTAAACGGGGAGAATATATTTTAAACTTGGCAACGTTGTTTGAGTTCGTTGCATGGAGAACTGCCTTGTAGGCTGGTGGCTGCCGCACGGCGTTCTCGTGAATAGAATGTCCGACCAAAGAGTGTCGTGCCAATAACAGGATTTTATTTTAGTTTCAATGTGTTTTTCTGTGTTGTGGCATTAAGCAGGGTTAATTTTCGCCCAGGATGTGTGCTTTGTGATATTAGTGTAAGTGTTTTAGTGTTAAATAAGTGGTTTATATTGTACTTTTAGCTTTTCCTTTTGGATTAATTTTACTCGCCGTCGCCGCGTTTATAGACAGGGTAGTGTAAGGATAACGAAGCTTTTTCAACGACCTCAGTCGGTAAGTAATCCAAAATCACCCCTAAATGTTCATTTTCATTTTCTATTTGGTTAATTTTCCTTTTGTTTGGCGATGTTTGCAATTTTTTGTCCTTTTCTTTTTTATAACCTTTCTTCATCTAGCTATCTCTTTCTTATCCCAATCATTTCACATTGCACAACTCGTGGATCACATTCCGTTACACTCTTACATATGCTTAGGCATATATCGGTCTTTTTCTACAGGCGGTAATATTTACATTCGATCCGAAGGAAGCCATCTTGTGATTGTAGGTTTTGACAGATTGTCTTTTGTTTAAGTTATTATTTTTTCTTTCAAATCGTATTTTTAAATACGATTTGCAATTAACTACTGCTAAGTCGTGAATCAAGTTAGTAAGCAACATTCCGACTACTAAATTTACTCGGCTATTTTGTATTTGTCTTTGTAGCCTTCAGTATCGTGGTTAATATGAATATTTAAGGTTTTTTGTTGATTTTAAGTTTGGTTTAAATCAGTTACACTCGTATTAACATTCAAAAATAAAAGTATTGCGGGTGCTTTGTAGGAAATTACTAGCTACCCCAACGCTAAGAACATAATTTTTTTCGGTAATTGTCTCGAAAGTTGCCTCCACTCTGATTTTGACCAAATTTGGTATACGAGTTTTTTTGGGGCGTTGATCACGAATCTAAAAACAATTTTCTTCGGCAATGTTTCGTTTTCGAGATATTCATCATTCAAGTTGAAAATCAAACTAACCTTATTTTTACTATTCCTCCTTTTTGCACAGAATTTTTGATATATATCACACCCTTTTTTTTATTTAATTGCAAATCTCCACTTTCAAACGCCGCTTACGACGCAACCATGCATACACTAGGGATTTTACTCGGGATTTTATTAGCCAATATAGCCGCGGCTTTTGACATTAAAACTTTACAATTTAATGAAAAAAAGGTGAAATAAATAAAAAACAATTTTTATAAGGTAAATATTGAGTGCTTATTTAGTGAAAAAATGATAAATTGTGCGCAAAACGAAGGGGGAATATAGTAAAAAAAAGATTATTTTGATTTTCAACTTTGATGATGAATATCTCGAAAACGAAACGTTACCGCAAAAAAATGTTTTCAGATTTGTGATCAGCGCCCCAAAAACCGTTTACCAAATTTGGTCAAAATCGGAGTGGAGGTAACTTTCGAGACAATTACCTTTTTTTCTCATTGAATTGTCTTTGATGTTAATTTTTTATAAGAAAAGTTGTACACTGCGTTTGTGAGTGGTTTGCTTTAAACATAAAAATAGTTTAATCTATTTGAGTAAATCAAATTAGTTTTACTACCATGAATAATACCACCTACATATTTTTGGATAGAAAAACGACTACTACATTAGGTAGGTATAGTTTTTCTCGGAAGTCTGGAGGGTTCTATTAATGGACTTTTTTAAGTATGTATGAGTTAGACAAGAAAATGTAGGTAAGTTTACTTTAGTAATTTTAATTATTTCATACCTATTGCTCTCGCCTACAGACAAAAAAAAGGTCAAGTCTATGTTTAATGATACGCATTACTAACTAAGGCTTTTATAAGGTACTTGGCAAAAATCGGGGTACATTGCCGAAAAAAATTGTTTTCAGATTCGTGATCATCGCCCCAAAAAACCTTTGTATACCAAATTTGGTCGGAGTGGAGGCAACTTTCAAGACAATTACCAAAATTCTTAGTCGGAAATGTTTCGTTCCTTACATACAGTTTTTGATTTTTACACGAAATTGGCATACAGTATTTTACGAGGTATTTTATTAACACCTTCAAAAACTAGTTTTTATATTTATTTTATACCTTTTTTCCATTTAATTGCAAACCTTCACTTTCAATTTTTTAGTAAACATGGATGCGGCGTTTGAAAATTAAACTTCGCAATTTAATAAAAAGTGTAAAATAAATATAAAAACAAAGTTTTAAAAGGTTTTTATAAAATATTGTGTGTGGTTATTTTTATGCAAAAATCAAGAATTGTTTGCACAAAGAATGAGAAAATATCTCGGAAAATATAGAGGAAAAGATGGTTAGTTTGATTTTTACTCGGATTTTTAAGTTTGATGATAGATATCTTGAAAACGAAACGTTTCCAACTAAAAATTCTTTCAGATTTATGATCAGCGACCATAAAAACCCCGTATAACAAAATTGGTAAAAATAAGTGTTGACGCAACTTTCGAGACAATCACCAAAATGGGACCTATTGAGATAAAATTCTATATTTTACTAAAATGTATTAAAGAATTTAGGTACTTTAAAAAAGTTAGGTACCTACTTACGCAAGCGATAAATGCACTTAAGGCTTAATTACTTAATAATTGTTTTTTGAAGTACATATTGTGGGTCTCATATCATTGGGAGAATACCTAAGTAGCTATAAAATTGTGTGTTGAAAATTCATGCCAGAACTTCAAAAATAACCCCTTTTTTTTTGGAAGGTTTATATTCTGTTTAAAATAGGATTAATTAGTTGGTAATTATCTAATGACAAAATGATATTTCATTCCAACTATACAGGGTGTCTGGCAAAATCTAGAAAATCTCATGGATATGAAAAAAAAAACACTTGGAAAGAATACTAGAAGTTCATTTAAGTTTTTTTTGTATTGGCTCTCAAAGAGATTCAATACAATAAAGTTTTTAATTCATAATTATTAAACCACTAGGTTTACTACAAGTTCCCTAAGTTCTGTCGGGTTAGATATGAAAAAGAGGAACTTTTTTCTGTCACCAACATAATAGTTTAATTCACAAAATTAGACGTTTTTAATTAACAAGTAAAACTATAATTTTGGATCGCATTTTTTTATCATTGTGTTTTCATTTAATAGGAACAAAGATTCTTTTATTGAAGTGCGCCAAATACATGGTGTAATAAAGTGACGTTTTTTTCGAAAACTGTTAGAATTAGTGACATGAATAAAGATTACCTACTTAACTTTTCGTCAATGTTTAAAGGTTTGTAAAAAACGTTGTCCGATGTTTTTTTCGATACAGGGCGTAAAAAAAGGTTTTTGAGTTATGGACTTAAAATGGATACGCTTTCCTAAAGTTCCTCCTTCTTGAAACTGATTACGTATATACCGAGGTATATACCTACCATCAAATAGGGCACTTATATATAATACAAATGCACTAAAATTTACAATATTTTCATGCTATTTTTTTTTTAAGTACCTCAAAATGTATCCTCCACTTTATTATTTTAGTTTATTATTTTCGACATTTTACTTGCGGTGGGGTTTCAAAATTTTTAGGTCACGTCATGTTGGTAAAGTTGGTATCATTGGCTCGATCATTGGTATTTATTAAAGGTGTTTTTTACTAAAAATAAACATTAAAGTATTGTAAATTTTAGTGTATTTGTTAAAATCGAAAGTATCCAATCAGTCTCAATTGATGGTAATCAGTTTCACGAAGTAGGAATTTTAGGAAAGAGTGTCCGTTGTGGTCCACTTGGACGCTTCATAAATCAAAAACTAGATGTTCCCGAAAATAACTGACTTTAGATTCGTAATCAGCGCCCGTGTTCGATAAGTATAATGTTACTTATAAAAAAAGAAACCAACATTTTGAATTTTGTTTTTTATTTGTATTATAAGTTACTTTTCCTAGCTTTTTTACGTGGCGTAATTTTCCTCAAGTACGGTTATGTTAAAAAATAAAATAACATTTCTAAAAGAAATTAACATATTTCTGACAAAATTAAAAGTAAACAGAGTACCTAATAATTTAATTGGTGTTTATGAAAATATTTCCTAAGTCTGTTTACGTTTTTGCTATATCTCTGGCTATTTCTGAACCTTCTAATAATAAAGTAGTGTGCGTCACGAGGTGCGTCAATAGCTGTCAAACAATTTGACATAAAGAAATATTGGACATTATTTTGCTATTTCTTTATTGGAAAATGCGCGTTTTGTAAATCAAGAAAAACGCGAAACATTTAGAATTTACAATTTGAGTCAAATAGATACATAAATTGTTGGAGGGCTTGTTTAGAGTATATACAGTAAATATAGTAAATAAATTGAAATAAAAGTAAATAGCAATGGCTTTTAGAATTTAATATAGAAAAGTGGCACTTTTCAAAACTCATTGACGTTGTAAAATATCTTACTTTTTCCACACACGTGTTAAAAATTTAATTTTAAACACTATCTAGATGCCTTAAAAACGTTACTTTAAAGCACCAGTGCCTTAAAATAACATTTCAAAGCATTATTGTTAAAAGAAAAATGTCAAATTTTGAAAGGTATCGTCGAATTCATTAATAAATGCCAACTTCAATAATTTTTATATACGATGCTATGTAAAACTATATCCTTGACTATATCTTTCAATTTTTAAATAATTTAATTTTTAACTGCATTATTGCGTTTTTAGAAAAATATTGTTTGATATTTGTGTTAGAAATACGTTTTAAAGGACTCATAGGAGTTGCGGAACTGGCTTCGCTCATTCTGCAAATTTTTACATTCGTGCCCTAAAATTGTACTTTTAACACTTATATCATAAATAACTATTTCATAATTAGTTACGAAAAGTAAAACTAGTTACGAAAAGTAAATTTTTTCGCAACTAGGTGGTGATGAAAAGTAAAATATTTGACAACTTCAATAAGTTTTAAAAAGTTTTTTATATTTTAGACTTGAATTAAAAAGAATCATTATATTCAAAATTAGAAAAAATATATAGTGTGAAACACTATTTTACATAACTTACATTCTTTTGCGGAACGAGCGAAGCGTGCTTAATAATTTTTTGTGCAACCACAACTGGTACTGTATCCCAACGGAAAAGCACTATTTTTCGTAACGAGCAGACAGGGCCGTATTTAGGCGGTGGCGAAATGGTTGCCCGCCAAGGGCGCAGCTACCTGGACGGCGCAAAATCGGCTATGAAAAAAAAAATTGTATCAGTTGTCAGTACCTACCATAGTCATATAGTCATACTATTATTATTTTTGTTGGCAAAATTAATCAAATAAATAAATTACAACAGAACAATTTTATAACAAATTATTAAAGTAGATACTTAATTTAATTATTTTTATTAATTAAGAAAATTTATTCTAAGTTTAATCATCCGCAAATAAGGATGTATAGTTAATTTATATTCCACTTTTTTTAGTGAGATACAAGCAGTTGTTTTATGTAAATCATGTCTCTTTCAAATAGTAGACCAGTATTTTCATAAAAAGAAAATATAGACTTTGATTCAAATTCCATCCCAAAATTGGTAATTTAAAGAAACGAAATTCTCAGTTTAAAAAACTTTAAACCTTCAACTTTGCACCTTAGTTTTGTAAAATTTTCGGAGAAAAACCCCCGGAATTTCTGCTTTCGTTGGGGTGTTCTATACTCCCCAAATTTCCTGGTGTGTGCCATACCTAAATACGGCCCTGCGAGCAGATTTCTGCAGAACAAGCGAAGCGAGATCCGCAAAAAATGTAAGTTGTAAAAAATAGTGTTTCCCAATGCGTTTCACACAATATTTTTTTAATTTTGAATATGATATGATTTTTTTCAATTAAATATATCTTGAAAACTAATCGTTCAACTGCCTTAATTGTTATATTGAGCCTGTAAGAAAAAATTTTAAACTGTAAAAAAAAGGTAGTCATCCTATTTAAAAAAATTGACGACTTGGCGATTACTCGTTGGCAGCTGACACCACGAAAAAAAATTTCAGGTCATAAAAAAACTAAGCTATTCCATTTAATGAATTTTGGTTTAAAAATTCTAAAATCAAAAAAGGGCCAAAACCTGGGGATCTACTTATAGTGGATCTCACGGTATAGAACGTTTCACGAGGGTTTGTACTTACGTCATCAATGACGTCATGACTTGGAAAAAAGGATTGTCGTAGTTAATTCATATAAATTCAATGCTGTTCACATTTTTAATTAAAGTTAGGCAATATTGATGCAAGTACGTTTCAAAGCGCTCTTTAGAGCACGTTCAGAATTGTTTTCTAATAAAATTTTTAATTAATCATGATCCGATTGCACCAATAAAATTTTTAATTTTCTTAAGGTAAAGCTAAGCTTAAATCAAAAATTCGATTGGACCAGCGTTATCGGCGGATTTAAGATTCGCTTTATCTCAGCCTAAAAATATCTAGACTTAACGTTATGCATTACAGCATGCAAAGAAATATAGTTATAAATTACATTTTAATATGTATACCAATAACAAACCACAATAATAAACAAATCTACTTACCTCTAAAACTAAGTGGTAACAGGTTAATTCCTGCATCTCTCTCCTGTGTGAAATAGTCAATAACGTTTAAAATCATATTTTGTTCACCTTCTGAATACCGTCGAGGCATTTTACACAATAAAAATACGAAAATGAAAATAAAATCTGACGTTACTTTTGACAAAACAATTTTTTTGAGAAGTTTGAAAAATGACATAATTTCATAACCCATATTTTAGGATATTATTATTGTAGATTTAAAAAATCAGCTGCTGAACGGCAGCCATTTTGAGTTTAAGAAACGACCAACCTTTTTGACGTCATTAATTTGTTTCAGTCTGTTTTTGACCTTTTTAATTTGTTAAAAAAGGTAAGGCAATTGATGACGAAAGTACAAACCCTCGTGAAACGAAGTATACCTACATCGAAAAGCAGGGTTAATTTGTGTTTAAAATATTTAAAAAATTTAAAGTTAGTTTTTAAATTAATAAGGTATTTGGTATATCGTTATAAAATTAAGAAAAAAAAAACGAGTGATAAACAGCACTTTAGAATTTGGCTTATACATATAATATTTGTTGCGGTATTTTGGAGTTTTTAAGGGTAAAGTAAAAATTCCAAAAGTCCATATTTAAAAAAAAAAATATTACTTAAAAGTTAAACATATTCAATAACAAAATGTCCAAAAATACGCAAGGAAAAAAATAAACAACCAAAATTTAAAATTTTGGATTGTACAAATATTTTTAATTAGGTATTGAAACGTTATTATACTGAGCTAGTAAAAATACTCCGGACGGTAGGTATCAGTGGATAACGATCAACTAAAAATAAAACTTTTCGTCAAAGCTTGTACAATTTTTATTTCCGTCTTTACCTAGGTATTTTTAATTTTAAGACGAATAGTAAATAAAAACTTCAAAAGGGTTTTTTTACTTCATCCTCAATTCAAACACAGACGGACGTGTGAAATCCTGCCATGCGAAATAATCTGGTTTAGAACGTAATGCCCGCTAATCTTGGGTCAAGAATTTCAATCCTCTCGACGTCCGACAGCCACAGAGACGCCGCACGGCTCTGAAAAATTGCTCTGTCGGCCGTCTCACCACCCTCATTTTGCTCAAAATGATTTTATATATGGTGGATTTTGAGGTCCGATTCCCTGTAGGTTTCTCTAATTTACTCGTTCTGCTGTTAATATGGGATTTTAAATCTTGGTCATTTATTAATATTTGACGACCTTTCTAGTGGTAAACGTATAATATGCAATGAGAAAATACGTTTTAGAATGGACTTTAGAGTTGTTTTGGTACGTGGCACGGTGGTTTCTCTTGGAAAACAAATAAGTATATGGAAAACAATTTTTTAAACTAATATATATATATATATATATATATATATATATATATATATATATATATATAATATATATATATATATATATATATATATATATATATATATATATATATATATATATATATATATATATATATATATATATATATATATATATATATATATATATATATATATATATATACCGGCAAATTTAAAGGAACGGATATAAAATAAATTTTTCTTCATATTTTTTTTATTTTGAAAAGTATCTCCTAAAAAAATGTAAGCCATAAGGTATCTAAATTTTAACTTGGTTTGCAGAGCTTTAATAATTTCGAAGCCAATTTAACCATTTAATGAACCAATAATATTACAATAGTTATTGTTTTTAATAACGGGTGTTCCCTCCACGAGCTCTCATGACTGGAGTCATTCGTCTTCCCATACTTCTGATAAGGCTATCAATCATTTTTTGAGGCAATTCATCCCACTGTTCAAATAGAGCAAGTTTCACCTCTTCTTTGTTTTGGACAGCAGGAATTCTAGACTTAATTCGTCTGCCTAGCATGTCCCAGACATGTTCTGTTGGATTCACGTCTGGGGAACATGCAGGTCAATTCGTTGTCGCTATTTCTACTTAGTTTAAAAAGTAATTTACACACCTAGTCGAATGCGGGGGAGCATTGTCGTGCATTAACAGAAAATTTGCACCAATATGTGGGGCGAAAGGTATCACATGATTTTGGATAAAATTTCTTATGTACCTATTGGCAGTTAAAGAGCCGCCATCAATCACCACCAATTCTGTGCAAGCCCCTAAGCATATGCCACCCCATTCATAACTAAGCCTCCACCAAAAAACACAGTGGGAGTAAAATTAAATTGTCCATTTTGTTCTCCTGCACGTCGATATATTTTTTCCCTTCCATTAATCGCATTTGCACAGAAATGACTCTCATCCGTAAATAAAACTTTAAGTACCTCACTGATCGTCATTCCAATTTTGATGTTCTCGAGCAAAAGCTAATCGCGCTACCCCATGATGTCTTTGGAGCTTTAGGGCTTTTATTGGTCTACGCGACTTCAAATCAGCTTCCTTGAGTCTTCTAACTGTACGCTCACTTATTCTGATACCACGAACTTCTTCCAGTTCGTTTCTCGTTTAAACTGCGGTTGGATGCCTATTTCGGAGTGTTTGCAACCTGATAAACCGATCATCTAAAGCGGTGGTCGAGCGTTTCCTCCCTTGACCTCGCCTTCGTGTAACGTTGCGATGAATAGTTGATTTTGTTTTGCCAAACATTTTCGCAATATCACTGTAGGATCGACCATTTTCAATCACCCATAATGAACTGTTAAACACTTTAAAGCACCTAAACCTACTTAAAACTTAAATACATTTATTTAAAAACAAAAAAAAACGAACTTTAATGAAGAAAAAGTACGCTATGAAAATGTCATAAAATACTACGATCTTGATTTGACGTTGCGTAAAACCATAGTAACGTCAGAAATAAACAATAATTCAAAGTCATGGCTCTCTAGACCTACAAAGCGCTAAAAACAAACAAAAAGAACCTGCATTGTAAAAATTTATGTCCGTTCCTTTAAATTTGCTGGTGTGTTTACATAAATGTTTTTTGAAATAAATCTCTTTTATTAATAGTACGTTGATTTCAATCTGGCTCTCTGGCAAAGGATGTATGCCTTCTTTGGATCATTGGAAGCTGAGCCCCTGAGTTGAGCCACAAGGAAATAAATTAAATCGCATGTTGAAAATGTCCACCTACAAATACGCATGCCGGGACTTTTAATAGTTTCACAACAAACTTTGATAATGATGCGATTTCTTAACTGCCCTTCAGTATGAATTGTTGTGCTGTAAACCAAAGTTTTTATATAACGCCACAGGAAACTATCTAAACTATTGATTAACAATAATGGTAACACTCTTCAATTAACAAAAATAATCATTATTCTCCAGCCGTTAAAAAAATGTTTAATAGATTTGCTTTTGCTAAAGTATTTCCCTTTTTTTATACTAATATAAAAAACCTATAAGAATAATTTTAGCTAAGTCCAACATTTTTAGCAATGAGGTTAAACGCAGCATTTTTGAAACTTAACTGGTTTTGAATGCAAAGTGGTCATTCTAGAAAAAAACATACTAGACCACATGTCTTACCTAAAGAAAATAAACAGAAAAAATAAACACACTGTTCTTGCTTGGATACTATCATTATTACACTAATTAAATAGGTTTGACAGGTGAAAAGTAATTAATAAGGTTAAATCTGAACCACAGTGTACCTTTATGCTGTACAAATACAAGGATAACATGCTAATAAATAGAAAAAAAACAGGTTTAATCTTTAATGTTTATTCTGACAAAAAACGTTTTGATTGCCACAATAATATGTATTTTGTATCCGATTGAGATAAAAAGATTAGGTACCGGATTAAGAAGAAAGATAAGAAAGTTGCTTTCCATCATAAAAAGTGAAAGGAACGACAAAAGGTTTATTAAATTGTTCTAATGTGTAGTAATTAAAAACTATATTTCCGCTGGTAAATTTGATTTATTGGATCATATCGTACGTTAAGGCGCTTCGAAAGGCACATCAGTTTCAGGGCGTGGTCGTCGTTAATATTATTATAAACTCTATAAAAATAATGTGTTTAATTTTGCTTTTTCGTTAGCTTGCCTGGTTTACTCTAAAATTTATATACTTACAACCTTAAAGTGAAAAAAAAATAACAATGTATACCATACATCCTAGAATTTTCATAGGGAATTAAAATTCTAAAATATTATTTTGTGAAATCATTTTAGTGAAAGTATCATAGTTAAAATAAGTCTATCAAACATGTAAGATATCTAACCTTACAATTTGTTCATTTTCAAAAAGCAATGATTAATCCCCAAAAAAGGTTTGCCGTCTATAGCACTTTAAAATAGGGCATAACGTTACTACAAAAATCGGTTATCCCACGTTTTAAAATAGTTACCATAGGTACAATATAATTTGTAGACCCCGAAAATCAACTTTATGCTTAATTTAGCAGGTTTCTGTTAATTAATATTAATTTTTTCTTATTGTTAAGCGATATTTTATTAATTTCACATCATAAAACACGAAATAAAATTTATATCTTTAATCTACAGTGGCTACCATTCATAAATTGTTCAATTTTTTTGATGTTGGCATTACTAATGTTTGATTTAAGGTTTGACAGTGTCACTTGTACATGAACCCTATTCACTTTCGTTAATATACAGGGTGTAAAAAGTATGATGATCATAATTTTAATGCGCGATAGTGGAGCTCAAAACAAGTCGAAAAGCTCATATGACATATATGTATCAAACTTGACAGATATTTGTCTAAATGATGTCAAAGTTTAAACTTTAAAAGCAATTATTTCTGAAAACCTGAATCTTTTGTCTTAATCGCTTATCAGTAGATTCATTTGCTAATAAAATAAAATAAGTTTCAAATGTTTTAATCTACAAATAAAAAAAAATATTAATAATAATTTTTCTCCTAGTTAAAAATGTAAAAAATAATTGGCAACAGAGTTACCTAGCTAGAAGCCTTGTGTAGTCAGTTGTAAATAAGTGTTCAACGGCCGCGACATTTTTGGTTGTTTTAAAATCGAGAAAAATGCGGGTATGTTATAAATTTTCAAGTGTAGTGTCCAAAAGTTTTAAAAACGAGATGTGTGCAACCGAGAAATCTTATTCTTTAAGCAAAATAAAAAAGTGCTGTCTTAAAACATAATGATTTGTGCTCTAAAAATGAATATTTAGCCTATTTGTGGTGAGTACAATTATTTTTTAATTACAAATATTAACCAAACAATAATGTATTGTTTTTTTACATAAATTTCATTTCAAATTAAATATCAAAATAAATTGCAAGAAGTAATTTTTATTATTTGTATTTAAATACACATCTCCTTTAAAAAAGTGTAAATATGCAACTCTAGCAAAAAACGTTCGACTGGCTTCGATGAAACGGGCGCGGTGTTGCCAATTTTTTAAACTTAAAAAATGATCTTTCAAAGTTTAAAAAAATTGGCAACACCCGCGCCTGTTTCATAGAAGCGAGTCGACGTTTTTTGCAAGTTTTGCATATTTACACTTTTTTTAAGGAGATGTTTATTTATATACAAATAATAAAAATTAGTTCTTGCAATTTATTTTATTAATCATTTGAAATTAAATTTATGTAAAAAACAATACAATATTGTTTGGTTAATATTTGTAATTAAAAAATTATTGTACTCACCACAAAAAGGCTAAATATTCATTTTTAAAGCACAAATTATTATGTTTTAAAACAGCACTTTTTTATTTTACTTGAAGAACAAGATTTCTTCGTTGCACACATCTCGTTTTCAAAACTCTTGGACACTACAGTTGTAAATTTATAACATATCCGCATTTTTCCCGATTTAAAAACAACCAAAATTGTCGCGGCCGTTTAACACGTACCTATTTACAACTGACTACACAAGGACTAGGCTTCTAGCTAGGTAGCTCCGTTGCCAATTGTTTTTTACATTTTTAACTGGGGGAAAAATTATTATTAGTATTTTTTTTATTATTTGTAGGTTAAAACATTTAAACTTAGTTTATTTTATTAGCAAATGAATCTACTGATAAGCGATCAAGACAAAAGTTTCAGGTTTTCAGAAATAGGTAAAAGCTTTCAAAGTTCAAACTTTGACATCGTTTAGACAAAAATCTGTCAAGTTTTGACACATATGTTATATGAGCTTTTTCACTTGTTTTGAGCTCCACTATCGCCTATTAAAATCATCATACTTTTTACACCCTGTATGTACTCTTTGGTTTGGATTTATTGAAAAATATGTTAACATTGCAAATGAAGCCTGAAAATATTAAATATTACGCTGTATTTAGACTTTTATTATGTTTTACTGCGGCCAATATTTGTATTAATAGCGCATAACAAACACGTGGCTCAAAGAAGCATTTTTATAAGTCGATCATAAACATTGGCAAAAAGATAAAACTTGGCATAGTTCGAACGACTCTCAACAGCAACTGAACTGCGAATGGCACCGCCAAAGTCGTTTGTAAATGGTTGAATTAAACGCAATAGGTTTAACTTGCCAACGAAAACGTCAGCAGCTGTGGGAACGTTAAATGTATAAATTGACTTTTACACTTTCAAAGATAAGATCTGAATCTAAAATTATAATAAAACATTTTTAACAAATTACTTTGTTAATCTAAATTGAACGATAGTTGCTAAGCAAATCCAGTAACCGTTCTCAAAATATATTTTCGAAACGAGTAATTTATTCAAGCTCGTATTCGATCTCCATTATTTGTTTGTGAAGTCTAACAAAAATATTTTACAGACGAGAAATCAGTTAGTATTCACTTAACTGCTTTGTTATCTCTGCTTAGCAGATAAAAATAATTTATTCAAATATTATTCCCACATTTATTTACTTAGTAAGCTCGAATATTAACTAACCAAACAAAATGTTATTTTATCTTTGTTTAGGAATGTTTGATGTTTGACTTAACGTCTCTACAGGAATGGCTCATGGATAAACATTTTAGGTTTTTATATTCGTTAAGTCACAAAACAATATTGGTAATAAAATATTTAATGGTATGATTTGACGTTAAAATCGAAAATAGGATATTTAGTTTGGGCACCTCGATTGAAATACTGGCTCGAAACTCATAGGTACTGATTAGTTGTGCTCTGGTTTGTCTGTATGTAATCTTTATAAAAGTACACTAATTCTTTATAAAGCCTGTGAGGGGGAGATTTAGACGTTTAACCAATAGACATAGTTGACAGGACAGGGAGGATGTCCTGTCAACTATGTCTAAGTACCAAAACATACAGATATTGGTCTGGTAAAGTTTTATTCCTAACACCCAAGAACCATGGCAGAACAATTACAAGGTATGATATAAAAGTATTTTAAAATTGGTCCAGTTTGCGCATGACGTCACCGGGAGAGTTGCCTCTATTAAATTTAAATTCGATTTGCATAGAAAAAAATTAGTTTGTCAGAAAAACACTTGTAAGGTAGCAAAAAAAGTTATTTAAACTTCAAAAAGATATTATTGAATAGTATAAAAATACCTACCATTAATTTTAAATATACAGGGTGTCCCAGAAGTAATATGACACAGAGCAACAGCAGATTCCTTAGGTCGAAATAATGCAATTAACGTAAACTTGCCTTATCCCAAAGTTGATAAGATACAGGGTGTCAAACTTTAAATTTTGTTTTCTTTTTTTTGTAATAATTTCTTAATTAAATGACATAGCGGTACAAAATTGGAGATTTGGGATTTTTTTGAGGCGAGAAATTCAAATTCGTCCATACTTTTGATGTTGCTGGTAGAGGGCGCCAGCTACGGCCTGCCCCACTTGTTTTAGATGTGATAACTTTTTTTAAGCTTAGTATATTGACCTGTTTATTAAAAAAGAAGTTACTATAATTCCCTTTGCGTCAAAAATGTATACCTCATTTAAGTCTCTAGAAGCAACTATTTTCGAGATAAATGCACTTTAAAGGACCTCGCAATTTTTTTATGGAAAATGGTTTTTGGCCAATTGTTTTCAAACTTTGCAACATCACGCTGATAAAATTCTCCACGGTCACAGAACCCAAAAACCCCTCTAACCTCCCCAAAATCAGCCTTAAAAGTCACTAGGGATTCGGAGAATTTTAACGGTGATTTTGGAGGGGTTAGGAGGGTTTTTGGGTTTTGTACCCGTGGAGACTTTTGATCAGCGTGTTGAAAACTATTACTTTGCAAAGTTTGAAAACAATTGGCCGAAAACCACTTTTCATGGGAAAATTGCGGGGTCCTTTAAAATGCATTTATCTCGAAAACAGTTGCTCCTAGAGACTTAAATGAGGTATATATTTTTGACGCAGAGGGAATTATAGTAACTTCTTTTTTAATAAAGAGGTCAATATACTAAGCTTAAAAAAAGTTATCCCATCTAAAACAAGTGGGACAGGCCGTAGCTGACGCCCTCTACCAGCAACATTAAAAGTGTGGACGAATTTGAATTTCTCGCCTCAAAAAAAATTTGTCTGTTTTTTACAATTTACAGGACATTTTTAATATTAGGTCAATAAAATAGATTTTAATCTCTTGGATTTTTTATAATCCCTCGATAAGCACTTTTTTAATCTGAAAATTAAAAATTTAAGGGATAGCTTATTGATAATTATGATAATTCCAATTTTCAGCTTTCTAATTTTTTTTGATACGAACCTTCTTCTGACAATAAAAAACACAACCCAAAATAATTAGCGAAATCCGTCTAGCCGTTTACGCGTTATGCCGTGAACAAGGAAAATGGGGATTCATTTTTATATATGTATGTGACGAATGCGCCAGATTATTCGCATACGTTTGTCAACAAATCGTTAGATGGCACACATGCTTTTGTAAAGATTATTTTTTGCCGCTTTCTCATAGAGGACGCTGCAGTAAAAATACTGCCCCATTTGCATGGTCGTTATGTTTTTTAAAATTTTCTTATTTTTCGCACAACTTTGTTATTTTTTTAAATAAGAACCTTTTCCTGACAAACACAACAAAATAAGAATTATATTTTTATTTATAGGTTTAGAAGATATATAAATAAAATAAGGTTAACATAATACATTTTTAGATTAATTTATTTAATATATGTCTCTTTTAGCATGATTTACATATTCATTTACATAGAATATGATATTGAGTAATGGTTTGGGTTGGTTCCAATAAATTTGACGGTAAGGCAAGTTGTTCAGAAACTTATAATGAAGTATCTTGACCCATTCTTACCTCACTAAATTATAAAATGATTGTCTAACTGATTGATTGTGTATAAACGTATATTCTTTTGTTATTGCTGCAAGTGATTATCTGTGTAACATTTACTACATTAAAGACTTTTTTAATCAGTTATTTTTCATTACCATGTGGTTATTGTTTGTAGATTCTCATCGGCTGTAAAAAATAACGATTTATCCGATTTTACTGTAAATTATTTAATCATTTTAATTAATACTTGTTTGTATGATATAGTATTGGCGCATTGAACTGCTTTATAGAAAGATTATCTATCATTCCCAGACCGAAAATCTAAATGGTTGAGCTTGTTTTAAATTAAACAGATCTGAACTTAAGATTTTCGACACATTCTTGTGACATGTTTGCCTGTGTAATAGGTAAATAAAACGTCAGGTTGTTAGGCGCAAAGAATAATTCTACATTGGTAAAATTATTACCTGAACATTTTGTTTATGCAGTTACACTCATATTATAATTGCATGTGTTGAGAAAGTGCTTATTATAAGTGCATAAATAAAAGATAAATTGACAATTCTAAGAAAGGAAATATTGCAGCTTTCAAAGGTTTTGAGAAAAGTTGAAATTTTATTTTTTTCTTTAGCGTTTTTTCACATGTTATCAGCTACAAAATAATCTTTACTTTTTTGAAGCTTCTAATTTTAAATCTACCTTTCAGATCAAAGTAAGTTTTTATTTAATGCTTAGAGTTTTTATTACGGTTTTTTATGTAGTATTTGATATCCCAAAACCAGCCCGGGATCGAAAATACAAGAATAAATATTAAATTATTCTTGTGCCGAAAATAATTATTATTATTTATTATATTAATTAATAATTTATTGAGGTTGGGCAGTATTCCAGGAGTAATCGTGATGGTTCCGAATTTAAATACAGTTCCGACAAGCATCCGGTATCGTTTCGAAAACGTTTTTGTATTGTTTTTTGGTGCGCTTCCTGGCGGTACAAAAAGAAACAAACGTTGGATCGCTTTGAGGATTGTTTCCAGGATTGTCAAATCAAAAGGTCAAATGTCTTTGAATTTTTTGTTTTGTAAATATAACCTTACTTTTTTGCTTATTATTTTTGTAATCAAAGTTAGCAAATATCACTCATAATATCGTCACTTATCTTTAAAGATAATTAAATTTAATGATGGGCTTGGGAGGTGTAAAAATTAATGTTTTTAAATGATTAAACAAGCAAGGAAATAGGAAATGCTAAAGCACGATGCACGCTAGTCGCTAAATAACAGTAAACATATGAAGATGAAGGATAAAACAGCTGTTAAAAATCAAAAATTTAGAGCCAAGATGCTCAATGCGCAAGTCAACCCAAACAGTTTTCAATTTGGTCCATGTATCGGAATTACCGTTTTGTAACCGTAACATAAACGATCCCAAGTTATGTTGGTACACAAACGGGATCGTCCGATAACCGTCACGTTTCTGTAGAAACGCACTTTAATCACTGCGCATGAGCATGATCGTTCGGTGACGGTTTTTCGACGTGTTGGAACAAACCTTATATGTTATTTTTAGGCATCAAGAAACATGTTATAATAATCGTTAATATTTATTTTTATATAAATAAAATAGCTATTAATAACCGTAATAAAAGAAGGTTGTTTGTTTAGCTCAATATTTACAAAAAAACATACATACCAACTGTATGTATATAAACAGTATATTTATGTTATACATACATACTATTTAGGCAAAAGCAACGAAATACGCACCTAAATTTAAAAACGAAAAAGGAAAACATTTATGTCGAACTAAAGTGCCCAGCACTTAAAAGCTACAAACATATCCTTATTAAAATGGATATTTGTAGTAAAAATTTCAGGCCACTAAAAAGCTTTTGCGGAATCCCCGCTGGTGGGTTTAATGATAAGTAAATGTTAAAAGCATAATAAAAGGTTTCTTCCTCGAAAACTAATATTGTTGTTAAACCTTTTCCGCACAGTGATTTACTTACCATTATCGATTATTTTAAATCTTAATACCTATTTAGGTGCCAGGACTTTTTATGCTGCTAGTACAGTTCACAGAGCAAAATACAGGGTGCGGCAGCATAACATCCTTTTTAAAATTTAATAAAAACACATTTTATACATCAGAAAGTTTTAATTTGGTTTTTACAATGTTGGTACATACCTAAAGTTTTGTTTTAAATAGCTTTGAAGAGCAAATGACGTAGGTGGCGTCCCCCATTTTCGAAACATTGAGTAAATCGATTTCTGGCTCAGCAGCATAACTTTCTTTTTTGATCAGGGGCGATTTGCAATGACCTGCACGATCTCCCGATTTATCCGCTTGTGATTTTTTTCTATGGGGTTTTTTAAAATCCCTTGTATATGTGAATGGTCCAAGGACCCTTCAAGATTTAAAGAACGACATCCAGGAAGAAATTGCCAACATAACGCCTGCTATGGGGGACGTCACCTACGTGATTTGCTCTTCAAAGTTATGTAAAACAAAACTTAGGTAGGTAGGTACCAACATTGTAAAAACAGAGTTAAAACTTTCTGGTTAAAACAATGCGTTTTATTAGGTTTGAAAAAAGAAAGTTATGCCGCCGCACCCTGTATAAGAAGCTGTTTTGATAAATAAAATTTATCAGCTAAGCACCAGTACCGTCTTCTAAAAAAAGTGCATAGAATCCAAACAAATATAATCCGTACAAAAGTAGCTTTTCTCTGTATTTTATATGAAAAAAATCTGTCAATTTTTTTTTTATTTGTGAGTATTTTTTTTTAATTGTGATTTAATCATGATGCTGTCAATAGGACTTTTATCAAGAACTAAAAAACATCAAATGGTTTTTTACTAATCCTTATTGGCGCATTTTTCGCAGAAAAAAAGTTAGAAAAACGCTAAAATTGTCAATTTTCAAAAAATACATAACTTGGACCCTTTTACAGTTGGGATGCTAATCTTTTGTAAAATGATTATTTATACCATGTTGTTTAACCGGTTAAAGGCGGGCGCTGTCCAATGTATGTTTTTTTTTTAATCGCAGTTTCATTTTTTTGCAGTGATATTTCGAACGATTCAGCGTATTAACTGTAATTATTGTCTGATTTGAATGTTGCAGACG
Source organism: Listronotus oregonensis (assembly GCA_019359885.1). Lineage (NCBI taxonomy): Eukaryota > Metazoa > Arthropoda > Insecta > Coleoptera > Curculionidae > Listronotus > Listronotus oregonensis. The sequence goes on from JAHBCN010000063.1 coordinate 66,869, forward strand.
GATTATTTATTAATCTTTATATTATATTCTACAACTTGTATATCTTCGACTCGATCTTTGATTTCCATATAAATTTGGCATAACGTAAGAAAAAGGGCGTCAAACATTACAGTGAACAAGCGATCTCGCTCTTGGAGTAGAATAGTGGGAATTCTCAGCAAGCCTTAGAAATACAAACACCTGGCGCGATGCAATTCCTCTAGCCTGCTTAGCCCCTCTATTACTCTGCCCCAAGCGCGAAATAGCGCGTGATGCACAATGTTCGAAGCCATTTTTTACATTTTTCGCCAAATTTATATAAAAATCGAGGATATACAAGTTGTAGAATAAAATATGAAGTTTAATAATCTTTTTTCTACATTCAATTTGCAGAATTACAGTTGATACGCTGAATTGTCTGAAATATTACTACAAAATATTTAAACTGCGATTAAAAAAAAAACACAATATTTTTGAATAACAAGCAAACTAATTACATATACACTAATTATTTATCTGGTTTGCCCAGATAGGCTATCAAGAAAGTAGTACCTAACATGGGTACCTGCTCGCTGAGCCGAGATAGGTATCGCCCGCTATTGATGTCAGTCCAATTAGTTGAGGGTAATTATTTACAAGTGGGGTCAACCCTACACAGAAAAAAACAAATCCTTTGAACTAAAAGATTATGACATTTAGCCAAGAGATTTTCGGTTTGAATAGGTCCAAATGCGAAGTCTCTTCAACCAAACCCCTAATTCTCTTAAAAATAATTGCGGATTTTTTCTTGTGAGAACAGCCCATTCTATTGGTTCAGCAAAATTTCTTGTTTAAAGAACAACCAATTCAAATTTGTTCTCAGCTGAAGATTTAACTTGGATCCAATAGCTTTAAATATTTAGTGGCAAGAGCTTCCGGATTTGACATTAAAGAATTATTCTTGTTCCAAATAAGGGATTGGTTTTAATTTAAAATCTTTCTCTGAGTTCAATAGCATTAAATATCTAGTTCCAAAGCTTTCCTTCGTAGACTTGGTTTAAGCAAAATTATTCTTGTTTCAAATACGGGATTGGTTTTAACTGAAATCTTTCTGAGTTCAATAGCATTAAATATCTAGTGTCAAGAGTTATCGGATTTGGTTTAAGAAAATTATTCTTGCTCCAAATACAAGATTGATTAAATATCTAGCGTCAAGAGCTTTCGGACTTGGCTTAAAATAATATCTTTGCTTTTAAATTCGTTATTAATTTTAATTTAAAATCATTTCTACTTGGGTTTAATAGCATTAAATATCTAGTACCAAGTATTTTTAGCTCTGGCCTAAAAATGTTCTTGTTCCAAGAGGGCAGTTTACTACGTTTTTACTCCACTTGAACCATCCTCAAGCCATTTTTTTAGTTTTTGAAAAAGGTACCAGGAATCGAAAAAAAAAACTGATATTTAAAAAAATGATTTTATTATAAACTTAAAAAATAGTTAAATTGTTATAGGTAGGCACATGGTTTGTTATACAAAAAAACAAAATGAAGCATACGGCGTGACTGATGTCCATAGAAAATCTCATAAAGGGTGATTCTTTTTTATCATGGGAAATGTGTTTTTCTCGTAAACGGCTGCAAATGAAAAAAAAAACAACCTTCAATAATAACAAATTATTAGGAAAACATTGGGCAACGTTGCTGCTTATTCAAGCCATGCGGAAATGCCAAACGAACGATATCGTATTATCTCTTTCTAATGTATTTTTTTCTCCCTTTTTTCATATGTTAAGTCGGCCATTATTTTAGTACATTTATATGGGAAATAAAGAAATTATTTTATTTTGTGATAATTTGAGTGAAAAATTAATTTTTTCAGACCCTACCTATGTGTTTTAGAATGATGTAACAAATAGGTGAAAAAAATATCAAAAATATTGCTGTCTAAAAAGGACGTTAAACGACACCAAAGCCATCTATTTTTAAAATAACTTGTCTTGTGACAAAATTTTGTTTTCTCCCAAGAGTAAGCCTATTAGAACAAAAGCCATTGCTTACCGCAAAAGCAATTATTTTAGTCCAATAGCCATTTTGGTCAACTGAAAGACATTAAGTGATTTGCGCCGTAATCTGTCTCAAGAGAAAGTTTACATTTTTTGCCCATATCTAGGTGAAAAATTACCATTTTTTATTTATTTTTTTGATTCTGCGAACAGATTGAAAAAACTAACCACAATTTAACCAAAACTTATTTTGACATTATTTTTTTTTAATTACCTATTTGTTTTTAAACGTAGATTGCGAAAAAAAAATAACAAAGCTTGAAGACAATGAGAATAAAAGTTATTTAAGTTTAATGGCAAAAGTAATGATTTTTTGAACTTTCAAAGTTGATTTTTTAATTGAAATATTATTTTTTTGATATTTTCGCTATCATCACCATAAATCCGCCGTAAAAACAAGCAATTAAAAAATATATGATGATCCATGAATTAATCTTATTTTTATGGCCAAAAAGAGGGTTGACCCCACTTGTGTAAATAATTATTACCTAGTTTAGCTTTGCAGATAATAATATGAAAGGCATCTTATAGATTATTAAGATTACATTCACAAACCTAAGGGTAGGTATACTTAAACTAAAATAGAAGTGAACACCGATTAGAGACCCGCATTTAAGTTAAGGTTTGGAACGTATTATGCTTACTTCACGTCTTAAGTATAGTTTTATCCTGCTTATTTTCGATTGAAAAATACAATAAATACTTTTAAAAAATACGCTTACAGCATACAACACATTGTAACCATGTAACTAAAATCATAAAAGTGACTTTGTCATCACTTCATTCAGGTAAAAAGATCCTGAAACTTTACACCACATTAATCTCCAGGCTTGAAAATAAACCTTTTAATTTTTGTTGTTTTCCTTTTTCATAACAATTTCACAAAGACCTCTAAGCTCTCGTCTGTTTCAAGTTATTTGTCTGCAATGTCTGCATTCTTATCTTGCCAATACCAAGTTCTGTCCTCTTTGTCTTCCTTTGACTTAGCATATATAACTGTCTTTTTCTGGGCGAAATGCCTCGTCTGCAGGCCGTAAAATGTCCACGTATTATGCGTCCAGAAAACATCGGCTTTCGGATTGCCGCGCGAGTTCTTTGTGTGAAAAATCGATGTAAAGTGGCACCGAACCGAATATTTTATAAAGATTTAAGGACTTAATTCGTTTGCCAATTTAATTTAATCTTTATAAGGAGATACACAACCCAAGTGAACGAACTAACACTGGTGTTTTGCGTAAAACGGGTAAAGCTTGAATCTGTTAACGTGTTTCTTGATGCCATTAGTCAAGTCACGACAGAAACAAATAATTAACGGTCCAGAACAAATTAAGAAAATACATAAAAAAAACGAGATGTAGAAATGTTAGTTACTTAGAAATTGTTGTTATTTAGCTTAACTCGAAACATTTACTTAATATTTGGATTTTCTATTTAGAATACATAGGTACAAATTAAAGTAAAAATAAATAGGTAGGTAGTCAATTGCAAAACCACAGGCAGTTTTTCAAAGCAAAAGCGTACATTTTTTCAGATTAAATAAAAATTTCCCAAAAAAATTTATTTATAAAAATTTATTTTATCTGGTAATTTTTTACTTATCGGACCCACGACCGATTTTATTGAAAATTAGTATACAGGGGTTTCTTGGGGCGATGATCACGAATCTGAAGTCAAATTTTGTCGGAAACTTTTGGTTTTTAAGTTATAACACTTTAGTCGGACCTAACTTTAACAATGCACAACCTTTCCTAAACCTGAATAATTTTATGATAGAACACCTCTTATTTTACAGGATAAATTTAGAGATATCTAGAAATACCCCGTGATCCGAAGCTTCTTGACAGTGTTGACACATGAAACATGCAGAGACTCGGCGCGTTATTTAAAAAGTAGGCTTTCTCTAAATAATCCATTTAATCTAAAAAAAGCAAGTCATGGGTCTTTTCTAATACGTCTCCGCATTTTTACGTGTGATATATAATTGGGGAAAATAAAAGGTCGCTTTGATAAACAGAACTAACCATGACCGACCAGAAATTAGGGCTTTTGAATTTGTCTAAATTATTTCTACATAGAAGTTAACAAAATTTTTATAATTTATGGAAGTTATATATTTTTTTAAGTGTAATTATATATATTTCCCGGGTTTGACAACATCCTCTTTTTTAAACAAACAAAATGAATGCCAACTTCATTTTTACACGATTGAAATTTAAGAAGTACGCGCGTCTCAATTGTTTCCCAAGTTGTTCTATTGCTCAAGAATAGTTTTGTTGACTTTTTAAAGGTAAAAATATTTTTCTGTTGGTTGTGTTTTTTTGTAAAAAATTACGACTAAAGAAACATTAAAATAAATGTATTCTATTTAATATTAAAATGTTTTACCATAAAATCATTTAGTTTGGCTATGACCAGTTTCAAGGAGGAAATTTAGAAAAGTTCGTGCGTTTTTGAGGTTATGTCCGAGTAGGGTGTCATAACTTAAAAACTAGAAGTGTCCGACAAAATTTGACTTTAGATTCAGCGCCTAAAAACCTCTGTATACTAAATTTCAATCAAATCGGGCGTGGCCGTATTCCGATAAGTAAAAAATTGCCTTTTATTTTAGAGGGGATAATTGTATTTTGACCTAATAACTAAGAAGTGGCAAAAAGTAGAATTTACTTCTCTATAACGAGGCTAAAAATTTAAGCTTATTAAGCGCAATTGCTGTCAAAAAACTATTTTTAAGTATACTTTGATTTTACTTAAAATATGTCTTATTGACAGAGTAATTATTATTTTATGGTATATTAAATAATAAATATGTTCTATAGTTTTTTTGTGGAAATATGTTTGGATATGTTTTCCTTGAGAGTACTTGCCTTGAAAATAGGATCACTTTAGTCCAGGGCCCGGGGTATAGCGAGCTGAGCCTGCTCAGCTCTATTGACCCCTATATGAACTTGCAGATCGCGTGCAACAAAAAAGAAGCAAAACCCCCAAAAAATTCAAAAATTAAAAATACTAATCTACGTTTCGGTGGTAAGTCGGCCACTGTTGTGAAGATTAAATCAAAATAAAAAATTTAAACTAAATTTTAAGAAATTTCGCTTTAAAAACTTAGGGAATTCTGAAAGCTTTTTACATTTTTTATGGCCGACTTTTCACCGAAACTTAGATTAGTATTTTTGATTTTTGGGTGGTTCGTTTTTTTTTTCTTTTTTGTTGCAGGCGATCTGCAAGTTTATAAAGGTCAGTAGGGCTAAACAGCCTCAGCTCGCTATACCCCGGAACCTGGACCGAAGTGGTCTTATTTTCTAAAAAATTCAAGGCAAGGACTTCCAAAGAAAGCATATACAAATATTAAATATAAAACTTTTTAATATTATGGATTTTTTTTTGTATTTTTATGACATCCTACGAAGGCTTGTATGAAGTCTAAATACTAGGTATCCTGGGTGCCGGGTTTTTAGATGTTAAACCCATTTTTCCCATGAGTATCGTCAGCATTGTCCAAGTACCGAAACATGGAAATATTGCATTTTCACGGCATCTTTTAGACTACGCGGTAGTGCCACCACGGACGTTACACAAATACCTACTACCACTGATTTACACCTCATTATTGTCTGGGTAATGCCATCCAGGTAGGTCCTACAATTTAACGCGGACTCCGAACCACACTCAACGGCACACAGTTACTGACCGTGCCTGGAGTTCCTGAAGAGAGTTAATAATTATAAATGTAATAAAATTGTTAATTTTTAGTTGTTTCAAAAGTGCGGGGGATGGGAAGATGTTGCTTCTAACTTAAGTAGTTTTTATCTTTTAACTAAAGCGACCATTTGAAAAAATCTTTGTTTTACCTAAACTTAAAAAAATAATTTAAGATTTTACGCTTTACTAAGGTACTAATGTACGTACTAGATGAAAAGCCTGTCTCCACCAAGCGAGAGACAATATTAAGTAGCCTCTGTCTCCGTAAGACGCCTTCCGTACGGCTAACGGTAAAAAAAAACACTTTTTTGCTCCTATTTTTGTCCCGGGTGCGAAATTCAAAAAACGGGCTTCGTTAGGTTTTAGCCACTGCTAAAGACTACCACTGTGCCAAATTTCATGATTTTAGCTCAAGCCATAACTTCAGAATCACGTGGACAGACAAATATATATACCTACCTACATATAAATATATCCACATTAGCAAATTATATATATATATATATAGATAAGGGTAATATTGTGCCTATCTTCGGATTTGCGACTTACTCGATGGGCTTTTCCATTGGGTTACAAATTAAGGACCCGGAGGAGGGTGTTGTTGGTAAACTTTGATACTACATTTTAGGCTACAAGCTCTTGCGGTAAGTAAGTTATTAAGAAATATATATATATATATATATATATATATATATATATATATATATATATATATATATATATATATATATATATATTTTAAATTTTAGGTTTTTCTTAAAAATCATGTAAAAAGTCATTGTTCTCTCAAGTTAAAGAGGTTATAGAATAAAAAATGGTCGTAAAATTTAAATAATTATTATTTTATTACTTGTTAATATTTATTAACCGGGACCTAGTTTACAAGTAGTGTAGTTATAAGCAAATACAAACTTTGGGACCCAGTCTACATGTTACTTTTGAACCATCTTTTCTCGAGAGGCAGACATGTATCGATTAATAGTTATCTTTTTTAAGTGTACATTTGCGGTAGATTCAATAAATATCAGTTATATAATTACATTTTGGTACGCGATTTATGATCGTGATTGACACTTTAAATACAATATTTGAAAGTTCAAAGATTACTTTTATTTTGCCAGTTATCGAATTACAAAACAACAATAATTGGCTGTTCACGATCTTTCAATCATCCATAGTTCAAAAACGTAATTTCTTAAACGAGTTCATCAGTTCATCATTTTCTCAGGCTCATTTATTAATGACCGCTTATTACTTTGAAGCTTGTTAGAATTAGTCTATTTATCTTTTCATATGGATTAAGCAGGGACGTAGTGTAAATTAACGTCTAGTAAATATAGTAAAAATAAGAGGACATATTCATATCTCTATAGTTTAGGTAGTTCTAAGTGCACGAAACAAATGTTTATGACTATAACAATTGACCTCAAGTAAACGAATTACTGTTTGTCTAAAAGTCCTGTTTACCGAAATTGTGAAAATCGAGTGAATAAATATCAGAACTAGCATTTCTAAAATTTTCGTTTGAGAAGGACACTAAAAGCCTGTTTTACATCAACGATTTTATTTTAAGTAAGATTATAAATGGGGTTCATAAACGTTTTAAGTTTTAGAATAAATTTAAAATAAACGGCTGTTTTTTATATTATCTGTGTAAAAGCCCAAAAATATGTAATTAAAATTGCAGAGTACAATAGTTTTGGTTAGTTAAAACTTTTTATGCGTAAGAGTGTTGATTCACCACAGGATTGATTTTGAGTGATGTCTACTAGACGTGCGGATTGAATGTTCACAAAATTTAGCAGTTTGGAAGATCTCTTTAAAAAAAGAAATGTTGAAGTGCAATTTGGAAACCAATATATATTTATATATACAGGGTGTCCCAAAAGTAATGGGACACAGAGCAACAGTAGATTCCTAAGGTCAAAATAATGCAATTTACGTAAATTTGCCTTATCCGAAAGTTAATAATAACAAAGATACAGGGTGTTAAACTTTTAATTTTGCTTTCGTTTTTTCTTAATAACTCTTTAACCAAATGACTTAGCGGTACAAAATTTGGGATCTGGGGGTCTTCTGGGGCGAGAAATTTAAATTCGTCTACGCTTTTAATGTTGCTACTAGAGGGCGCCAGCAACGGCCTACCTCACTTGTTTTAAATGTCGTAACTTTTTTTAGGCTTAGAATATTGACCTGTTTATTAAAAAATAAGTTACTATAAATCCATCTGCATTAAAAATGTATACTTTATTTAAGTCTCTAGGAGCAGCCGTTCTCACAAATACTAATGAGATAAACGCACTTTAAAGGATCTTGCAATTTTTTTTATGGAAAATTAATTTTATCCAATTGTTTTCAAACTTTGCATAGTGATAGTTTTAAACACGCTGTAAAAATATTATGCGTGATAGGGCATAGTTAAGGCAAGTTAACGTAAATTGCATTATTTTGACCTAAGGAATCTGCTGTTGCTCTGTGTCCCATTACTTTTGGACACCCTGTATACATATATATATATATATATATATATATATATATATATATATATATATATATGATGATATATATATATATATATATATATATATATATATATATATATATATATATATATATATATATATATATATATATATATATATATATATGTATCAGTTATAAATGTAAGCTGCTTTTTCTACCCAAGATTTTTATTCCCAATGATTATTAAATTATATTTCATTAATAACAAATAAAATGACAAAAAATTCGGTCCGGTGAAGCCCGGACTTGAAATGGTAAAACGAAAAATAAAAACTATCAAAAAGTAGCAAAAAGATTTAAAAGTTTTATTGTCGGCTACTCCTCGGCTTTGCTTTTTATATGGTCCATTATTACAGACACCTGCGGTAAGCGGCACATTATGAAAAAAGCAGAAAAGCCCCAGATCCCAAATTTTGTATCGCTAATCATTTGGTTAAAGAGTTATTAAGAAAAAACGCCGCCAATTCTTTAACGTAAATTTTATTTTTGACCTTTCTGCTTTTCATGGCACCCTGTAATTTTCATTTAAAAAGTATATAATATATATATATATATATATATATATATATATATATATATATATATATATATATATATATATATATATATATATATATATATATATATATATATATATATATATATATATATATATATATATATATATATATATATATATATATATATATATATATATATATATATATATATATATATATATATATATATATATATATATATATATATATATATATATATATATATATATATATATATATATATATATATATATATATATATATATATATATATATATATATATATATATATATATATATATATATATATATATATACATATACTGGCCGAAAAAGACGTTACTTATATCCTATAAAAGAAATAATATAAAAATTCCCATAGATTATTAAATATTTTTTATTTTCAAGAAAGAGTTGTTTATTTCTTTTAAGGATTTTGGCCATCAATTTTTGCCACGGATTTCTTGACTTACCATGAGCGTACATAAAATGCAGCCCTGTCTAACCACCTAGTTAAACATGGAAATTAAAAAAAATTGTTTCACTGGTCTTCTGAATTATTGATCCTAAAAAAAATATTTAAAGAAAAAACAAATAAACATATTGATGCATAAATGTAATAGTGTGGAAGCTGGAGGGGTACAAAAAAAAGTTTATAATTGAAGTAAATATAATTATTGTTCTGGTTTAAGTTATCCTTTACAAAAAAAATCTGACAACAAAAAACAGTTGCAGATAATTGTTTGTTTAATGTATTTACTCCAGACATTTATTTGCTCTTGTTGTATTTGCATTGTAACGAAAGCTTTTTAACAATTTACTTTTAGATATTATGTAAATTGTTCTTTCAAGTGGATCAAATGTTTTTAAATCTATGAAACGAATACGTATATTTTACTGTCGATTTTGACAAGTTTTTCGCCTATGTAAGTGTATAGCTTTTTTAGTTAATAAGTAAGGTGTCTTTTGTCCTTATGTCTTTGCTTTGGTCACTTTTTAAACATTAACGCCCAGATTATAGTTAAGTACCTATTTTTAAAAAGAATAAAAAGTAAAAAACACGATTTATTAAAAATATTTAATGGATATAATATTTGAAATCATTTTCTCATGAACTTTAAAAGCTTTTTGCTTAAAAATAGTAAGGGATTGACTTCACGTTATTTATAGTGTTTAAATCTTTCTAGTCAAATCTCATACATTTTTTATTTTGTATGATGATCATGAATATTTTCAGATAGAAAATATCAAAAATTAATTGGTGCATTATAAGTGATTTTATTACTTTACTTGCTAAATGAATTATCAGTTGTACCTACTCATTAGTGAAATTTACTCTGCGATTTCTAGCGCATAAACTATGCCGCCACTCACACCACAAAAACAAACAGCCTTGCGGTACTTGTATGTACCATTTACACACTGTATAGAACATATTGTTTCAAATGTGTGTTAATTACATTTGCTGTCATGTTTTAACAATAAGGTAAAAAACGGTTCCAGCTAAAAAAATATTTTAACATATGCTTAGCGTCTATTAGCATAACAAACAGTCAAGGTATTATTATCACAATTATGGTTAATGCGTAGGAAACATTAAACAATTATTTATTTTGAAAGCCTGTCCGTGGTATATATACTTGTTTCCAGTCTCCATTATGATTTAATATACCTGTTTAGCATTTAATTAATACAGCTATAAATATAATTACAGACTACGAAATATACACTGTTGGCTTTAATAAGTATTTTTTGGAATGCGGACATATACAAATTTTTTTAATTTTAACTGATTAGTTTAAAAATACATATGTCAGTAAGAGCGTTTATTTATGGCGTCCGATTTTTGGTGTGTTAAAAAAAATCGTTCATTAAAAAAAACACGGTGGGTAAGAACTTGTTTCAAGCAGTAAAAGTTTAAATTCTCGTTTGTAAACTCGCACCCGTCTTTAAATTCACCGTCTTAGGCAGTGTTGCAATACTTAAAATATTTTTTTACGTATTAATTTGTACTTAAAAGTAAAGCTTAGGAAATATTTAATTAGTTTTATCCTTGGAGCCTTTCTTGTTTTCTGTATATCTTTGGTCCATCGATAAATACAATAGTAAATGGCTTAGTTATTTTTTTTTCTTTAAATAATGCAAAATGTGTACAATAAGTAGGGTGGTAAACACAAAACTGCATTACCATGACAAGTTGCTAAATCATAAATATACTATGATTTTAAATTATTTCTGTTTTTTATAATTTTTTAAGACTGCTTTTGTTTTACATTTTAGGGGAATCGAACTGATGTTTTCTAAAAAAAACCTATTATCTGCTTTTTTGTAGATTTAGTGAAAATTTTCTGTATTTATCGCGAGTGTTAGGAATTATCATGAACCATACCACTTTGCGGTTCCAAATTGGAAACTAAACTTTTCCTAAAGCATTGAAAGTGCGAAAACCATGTCTTAATAGGTTTATTCTGGTTAGTTCTGGTTATATTTATAACCTACTTCAAAAAAGCAGGTTATCAATTCGACACTTACGTATGTAATATTTTTGCAACTGATAATATATTCAACAGTGGCGTTCCTTAGGTTTGCAGGTTTGCGCAACCCCCAAAAAAGGTTTAAAATAAAATTTAAGAACATATATATTATTCATTACATAGTTACACATTTTTTTAAAGTTCATTTGAACATCTGTATTTATACTGTCTGGAAATAACAGCCAAATTATTAAAATAACTTGACTGCTTTCGCTAAAATATTATTGATTTAATGGCGCGTCGCGTCGCGTCTCATCCTCGAAGCCGATGCGATGGTTGCAATCAAAATGCAAACCCAATTGGATTCATTACGAGTAGGCGTAAGTATATGGAGTTGCCTATCTTGGCATTGGGTCTCATAAGCGTCATTAGGTTTGCAGTTCGAATGCAAACCTTTGTTTGTCTGGCAGGTTGATTTACAATTTATTAAAGAATAATTTGTTATTTTGGTTATCGCGCGGTGAATAATTGCATTTTTTAGAAATCTTTTGTGTGTTCAAAATGAATTCGGTGCAAAGTTTAATTGCAGAGCCGTTTGGTGGCCGATCTTTAGCTGATAAAGCGGAAATAAAAAGACTTGGGAGGCCAATTCCTCATTTAAAAATAGAACAATTTGTACAAGTAGTAAAAAAAGTGATAGACGTGGCTGTGTGCCACACAGCCACGTCTATTGATTTTCATTAATTGTGGTAATTTATTTATTTTTTTAAAGAACCATTAGAATTGTAACCCCTTACTTTTTAACCCACGAGCCGCCACTGATATTCAAGCTTTCAAACAAATATACAAAATTTTATAGATATAATGTGTGTATTTATGCTTGTCCACGCATTTTTTCTAAACTATTAATCGGATTGTGATTCTTCTTTTTTTATTGGCTAGCATTTACTTCAACTTAGGATGCAGTACCTAAATATTCGTCAATATCATTTTAGAGTAGTTTTTATAAAATGGACTAATAAGTGTAAGTGTAATGGCATGGCTTATTGATGTGACCTACGGGTGTGGTGTTAAAATGTTATTGACAAAATCTTTTTTATTTTCCGCATAAACAGTTATGATTGCTTTTCCACTGAAGGAACATCCAGTGCAGAGTCCGCCAGCTTGTCCGAAAATATTCAATAATTCTTTTCAATGTTACATTATAAAGAAAAGTTCATATCAACATATTTTATAAAGTTGCTATAATTCAAAGTGGCACTGTATCTGGAACCGCTTGATAGCCATTCGAGTTTTGGCATATTTTTTTAATAGTAGGTACTTTTCAGTGTTTTTACTAAATTATTTTTTTTATTCGGATTGACAGGGGAGGCTTCGATTTAAATTATTTACATTTTTATTATTGCAGGTTTCTTTAGAAATTCATTTCGCGGTATAAATGACATTATCCCCGTAAAAACTTAGGATGTTTTCAGAAAACACTAAATAGTGCGTGGTCAATAATGATAAAAATTTCTACATCAGAGTAGTATCTATTTATAGTAAACGAATTTAACATAAGGTTTAAAAGTAAAGCTTATTCGATTATTATTCTGTTAATAACAAATTAAAAAAAGTGTTGTTCTTGCCTTTTAAGAAATGCCGGCATATTCTTTTGTTTGGGCGACCATGCATGCACTATTTTCTTTGGAGAGTGTTTCCTCGAAAACGGCTAGCCCGACAGGTTTTCTACAAGAATACCTTTTTTATGTCATATATACCGCGAAATCAGAATTTCTAAAGAAAACTGCAAAAATATGACTTTTAATTAAAATGAACAAAATCTTTTACGCCCCTGATTAAAATAATAATTTAGTAAACACACTAAAAAGTACCTACTATTAAAAGCAATTCATATGCCCAAATAAAGAGGGCTATCTGAAACGGTTCCAGAGTTATAAAATAAAACCTATATCCTGTTGCCATCTTTGAATCGCCATAGCAACCTTATGACACATATGCGGACCTATGTTGATATGAACTTTTCTTTATAATTTAACATGTAGAATCACCCCTAGAATTATTCGAACGGTATTTCCGGACACCCTGTATATCTTTTTTAATAAACAATTGACTTGTCCTTACTACAGTATTTGATGGGGATACTTTCTTCTATGCTGAACTATTCTTAATGACTCCATAATTTTGTGCCTTTAATCCATTTTTCTATATCTTACATTAAGTTATTTCAGAAGCAACTTTAAAGTTTTTAAATACTAAATACAAAAAGTTTTTTCAGTTCAGATTTGACTTGCAGTTGGAGATATTTTTTTAATGGAAATTATAAACTTTTTTTACGCCTATTCGTATTTTTTATATCAGCCCGTTTCTGTTCCAGGAATCTTTAGTAATACCGCTGGTAATAAATTATAGGTTATGCAAAAACGTGGTTATTTTTGGTTGAAAGTGACGTAAGCAAAAATAAATGAAAGAAAAGTCTTCCCATTGGTCATTTGCGTTTGTAACCATGGTTTTGCTTTAATTTTTCTCAAAAAAAAAAAACAGATTTAAGGCAGCGGTATAATGACATTAAACATCCATTCTCAAGGAAGACTTTTATGTAAAAGCCTGGTAACCAGTGGCGTAGCCAGGTGGGGCTTCAGCGACTGCCCCCCGCCCCTCTCTAGACCAGCGCCCCTTGGCGCCCAAACAAACCTACCGTATATATAAAACAGTGTATTATTACACAACATACTATGCTATGCTTGTCATATTTTAAAATAATAATTGTCCACACTTTTTGTTAATAATTTTTTCTGATCCACAGTGTCAGCGGAGCGGTTATTCTCTTCAAAAGCACTACACCGCGGAAAAGCCGCTGAGCGTGGCGTCCGTTTGTGGCGGCATTTCTTTTTATTGTGTGGGTATTGGATATATTCCAGAATATTTTTTAATATTGCAAATCGGCAGATTTCAAACGTTTGTTATTTATTTCTGGTACTCATATTCTCCTCTTTGTGGTGTTATTTAGTCGTTTATTGTGTCTATGGTAAACTTGTTAAGAGTAGAAATGGATAAAAAGAAAAAAAAGTCAGGTGCTGGTAACAGACTGCTGGTAACTGGTAACAGATTTTGATCTTACCATAGTATCATGTATCACTTTGTATAGCTTTTATTCAATTTTTTTATGATCGAATAGTTGGATCCTCATCGTAATCGTTTTCCTTATCCCTGACTGAAAAAAATATATTTTTAAATATTTTCAGTTCTTTACTATTTCAACTTTTGTTTGAATTTAATCTCGGTCTTGCATATTTGCCTGCCACATTAAAAAGCTATAGGTGTTGGCTCGCTCCGAAATTTTGAATTAAATACTCCTTTGAAACTTTGTCAGTGAATTAATTTGTGCATAACCTACAATTTTTTTTATCTTCAATAATTCTAAGAATTGGGGCGTTTATAATGTGGCATGGGTCAATTATATTAATTTAACGATGTACAGATAAGTTACAAATAACCCCTTATTTTGCATATATGCATATTTGCATATATAATAAAATAAAAATACGAATATTTTAATTAAAATATATAATGTTGAAAGGGGCTACAAAACGTTGTTCTTATGAAGTATACCGCAGTGATACGCGTAGTAAATCCTTTCAGGAGAATTTATATTATTTTATTAGTTTTTTAAAGCCATGTTTTGAATATCGACAAAAACTGATTAAAATAAGTAAGCGAAAGAACTTAAAAATTTGTCCCAAATGTGGTAGTGCGATTTGGGTAAAGCGGTGTGGACGATGTGATGGTCAATTTCAAGGAATTGATAATTTTTATAAAGACATATATTTGTTCACTTCATTTTGAAGGAGAATGTGGTCCAGCAACTGAATATTCAGACTCTAGCCGTTGTGTAAAATAACTAGTGATAAAGTTATGTATTTAATCAATTATAAATATACTACCTTGCGCCATACCCTTAAATAATAAAGGTTTTCGTAGGTAAAAGCCACTAGAATCTCCATAGGAATTATTTTTTCTTTTTTGTAATTACTTTTACTTCTTACTAGGACAAGTAAGTAGATTACAGTTCTACTTGACATCTAAATTATTATTATCCTAACCTTTCAACTAGTTCGGCTTTATTTCCTCCTTGAGGACGACCACGGCACATCAACCCTCGTCGTAACTGATCACATTGTGGGCTATGGTAGGATGTACTATGAAGCACCATCAATTAATTTTTCATTTAATTCTACTGGTATTAAAGGTAATAATGCTTGTTACTCAGCCATATTTATAAGAAATTGCCCGAAACTTTCATAATGCCGCCTTTTTAAATGGCGGGTGCTCATGCGCTAAGCATATACCCTGAAAAGGCCTGTTGGCCTGTTTTTAAATACCGGGATTATTGTGACTAAAATTGGAATTTAGGATCACTGAACTGGAGGCTTTAACAGTGACCATTTTTCGTTCGTATTAAAATTTAATAACACTCCTATAGGTATATAAATTGTTATTTCCTGTAGTACCCATCGAGTTTTTGTTTAACGTACCCAGATGTTCTTAATAAAAACTGCCACTGGACTGTGCTTAATCACCTTAAATAAACAGAAAAAAAAATAGTTTGAAATCCAAAATAGTTGTAATTCTTAGCAATTCAACGATTCCCACAGTTTAGCAGATTGTGGTTTGATTAATGTTACAGGTTTAGTAGAATTTATTATTTTATGGTAACCGTTAACGATTCATTGGCTGTGAATTAAAACATAGTGGCTCACATTTATAATGGTAAATGTCATAACGATTGCTGGATTCTTTTTTTTGAAACTCTACCAACAATACTTAAAAGTATCGAGAGGAATAATTATTTTTCCTAGTAATTTGCAGGTATAATTAGTTTTTAATTGTATTAACCGTAAATATTTTTAATTATTCGTTAGGTAATGCTAGTAGTTAAATTAATAGATATAAATTACAAACGAGGAATTTGATGACATGCTTAAACTAAAAAATAGGTGGTAGTAGATATAAATTACAGACGCGAAGTGTGATATTTTTATTTGTTATTAACGAAATTTTAAAAGTTTAGAAAGGTAGGTAGATAGCTTACAGAGTTAGGAAATATTTAAATTCTATTTGCTCTTAAACTACGTAAGATGGTTTTCCAAAAATTAGATATTTCAATGTGAATTTTAGATAGTTTTGGTGTATTTGCTTTCGACGGAAGCATATCGTCTGTTTAAAGGTACAGTGTATTTATCGAGGTATTTATTCATATTTAAACCAAGAAAAAAGTAGTCATAAAATTTTCGGTAGCTGGTAGCTGACACGCGTCTTTATTTACACAACTAAACTTTCAATACCGCCGGAAGTACGTTTAAAAATTTTTGTACAGGTTAAAATAATTGTTACTGATTTGTTCCAAATATGTACTAAAAAATCTATAAATACAGATCTCGTATAGATAACCTTTTAACAAAATAGTTTTGTGCGAAAAATTGCTTTGATTTAGAAAAATGCCCATGTTCAGGTAATTTTTCGATTAGCTCATCTCAACATAAGAATGGTTTCAATAACACTAAAATCTTGGACTTCCATTGTCTTTATTTGTTAATTGATGCACAACGGTTCGGTTGGTGATGTATCTCCAACCGTTTTCAAGTGATAAGAATGGTTTTTGAACATTCTCAGAAAAGCCCGCCCAAAGAAAGGTTTTATGGGACCTGTACGAATTGTTTACTTAGGATATTTTATGGGTTTTTCTGCTACCGGAGATTGACTGAATGACTGTTTTTTTGTTTTTTTTAATATAAATAAAGACACTATACAAGTCACTAAATACCGTTTTTCCAAAAAACCCGTTAAACTTATTAAATAATTTGCGTTAAAAGATATATCATTTAAAAACCCATTTACAGGTACCTACCTTTATGATTTTTAAACCTCTCTAGTGAAATATTAAACTTTAGGCTAAGGGTTTTTTATGGCAACTTTTGTATACAATTGTTAATATTTTCTAAACAAAAAAGTGTTACTTAGTGATTTTTACCTTCATCATAAGGTTTTTTATACATTTATATTTATTTTTGCAGCGTCCACTACATGTTTGATGGCCAATTGCACCGTTGTGGTTTTCTGTTTTCTTAACTAAGGGACGTTTTGAATGTGACTATTGTCATAATATTTGACACCGTCTCAATGCAACTTAGGTTAAGAAGGGCTTAAAACTGCTTAAACCACAGTGGTGCAAACCGCCGTTAGACGCTAATCCGCTAATAGCACCTTTAAAAGTGAAAGCTCCGAACCTAAAAACGGTTGTATCAGAAAACTATTTTCTGCAGCTAAAAAATAATAAATTAACTAAATATGAAACAGACTATTTTTAATAAAAAATTATCTATAACAAAATAATATTGTTTTTTAAACACATGAAAAACTTATAATGATAAAGTTACTAAAACAGTTATTAAATTGGAGTAAATTTAATACGGATAAATCATATTTATTGCCAGCAATATTGATTTCATTATTTGCAATAACTCCAACAAAGAAGATAACTAATCGCGGTATGCGGTAAATAAAAAGTACCTGTCACCACGTTGCACTTTAAAATGTTTATTTGTAAGTTATGACCTGATAAAGAATGAATTATATCGTATTACTTCGTCAGCAAAGCGGACTCTGTCAGTTCTAAGTAAATGTAAGAGAAACTGTTGGATGCGATAAGTACTATGTAAGTAAAGTTTTTTCATGTTTGAATTCACATTCACATAGATAAAGCAATATTATCTAGCACAGGAATTATAAGGTATTCAAATCATTATCATTTAGGTCCAAATTAGTAGTAGTAGTATTCCAGTTGACCTTACCCAAAATTGGAGGATGTAAGGTGCTGCCACCACCACCACCTTCTTTAATATAGAATTTAGGTTGGTTATTTTATGTTTGTAGTTGTTATAAATAAATGGGGCAAGTTAAAAATACACCTTTAACTCCAAGAAACAAGACGAAGAAAATAATTTTAACTAAACATATTCTAAGAAATTCTGAATTTACTTGATGACACTCTACTGATCAACCATGACAGATTTTCGGTAAAAGAATAAAGATGTCCAATGCTATGGTTTATTGTTTCTAGAATTACAATTACTTAATATTACCTTTTAAATAGGTGGCGTGTCTTCTAACGAAATTATTAAAGGCCTTAAGCATACCAAATTTCCGTTTGGTTTTGGTAATGTTTATTTACCCTTATTTTTATGGTTAATAGGTTAATTCGTCAAAATATTTGTGGATTTTATTGTTATTGTCCTAAACTAATTACCATGACCATAGTTTATACGATTTATTCTTGTTTCGTACACTCGCGTTTCGTACACCTCAAAAATTCCTTCAAATATTCTTATATCGTACACAAAACTAATTATTTAGTTTCCCACATCTCGTTTCGTACACAAAAAACTGAGGTAGTTTTCTGTCTCTGATGGTTTATAAAATATGGTAAAATAAATTAAAACTAATTTTATAACTAACTATTAAAATATGTATTGCTCACATATAAGGTGCAGAAATATAAAATATGTAGATAATAGTAATATTACAATAATCTAAAAATAATATATGTTTTAACTATATACCTACACGGAAAAGTTTACTGTTCATACTTTTAGTGATTTATCACGTCTAAAATATAAAATTGGGGAAAATAAAAAGCCCCTTTAACTAACCAGAACTTACTATTATAGACCAGAACTAAGAGCTTTTGAATTTGTTTAAATTATCCCTACGTTTGAATAAGCCATGGCAGAATTACGGCTTAAACGAAAAAGTTTACTGTTTTACTGATTTATTAGGTCTGAAATATAATTGGGGAAAATAAAAAGCCGCTTTAACTCACCAGAACTAACCATTACCGACCAGAACTAAGGGCTATTGAATTTGTCTAAATTATCCCTACGTAGAAGTTATTAAGAAAATTTTAATAATTTTCATTATAGTATTTATTTGGTTGGTTATTTGGGTCGTCACAATGGTCGGTATACGAAACGAGAAGTATAAAATGGATTAAATAATTTAGTGTACAAAACGAGAATATTTCAGGTAATTTTCTGAAGCCTACGAAATTGGGATTTTGTAAAGAACTTTTAAAAACCGGATAGGCCGTCCTAAGTTAGCTGTAATATTGAAAATTGTTTGTCGAAGTTTAATATATACTACCTGAGATACAGCGGAGATACAGTTGGAAAATGGCAACACTTTCGGGTCGATATTAGGTTTGTTCTCACAGAAAATCCATAACAAGTTTTTGACAGTTTTCAAACCAACGTGGATGCGTATGTCCATTTCTGATCGGTTCCAAACCAGTTGTGTGAACAGTTGACAGATAAAAAAGTTATCAGAGGTTAACTTCTGGTTTGTTTTTGACATGATCGAAGAAGAAGTAAAGAAGGAAAAAGATAACTTGAAATTTTATTTTGGTTTGAAATGGATAACCATATAAACTCTTTTTCGTTATATTAAGGAACAATCACAAAAATAGATTTTTCGGCCTGATCCTTTCTTCTAGAAGATTTTTTCATGGTCAAAGTCCTAGTCCGTTTCTGTATCGGAAAAGTCCTAATTATCCGAAAAATCACTCAATTTTTATGTATTGTCTTTTTAATACCAACAAATTTAGATAAAAACAGCAAAACAGAAAAAACAACGAACAAACACTAGAAAAAAATAAAGTTTAGAGTACTGCGCATGCTTCCGACAATTAACTTGTAATGGATTCGCAAACTCTCCTGACAGTTTGAAAACCATCAGCAAAACGTGTGAGAACACCACCCAAGTGTTTTCAAACAATCCAGAAACTTTTGTGTGAACGCGGACAGTTGATTACGTAGAATCCTGACAGTTTCTGACTGTTCCTGACTTCTGTGAAAACAAACCTATTATCGCGTGAATTTTTTGTATATCATATTTTGGACAGGGTTTATTAACACGAGTGGTTTTCTGAAAGGAAGCAAGTATTTGGCGAGGATATTTGTCTTAGGACAGTTAAACTGTGATGAAAAGTACTTTTAAAAACATAGATAACTACGTACATCACTTTAACCTACGTATTTCTTTAGAATAATACAGGGTGGCGCAGTGGGTATTGACGGTTTTTAGAGTGCCATTATGAATATACTAATGAAATGACCAAGGTCAAAAGCATATATTTTGATTACACATATAATGCAGTTTTACAACAAAAATTATCTTTTGAAAATAATGCTTTTTAAATGGCCACCACGTTTTTCTAAACATTCCTGAAGTTGTGATTGAAACTTCTCTATAACTCGTAGCAACATATCCTGGTTTATTACTTTGATTTCTCGAGTAATGTTGTCTTTTAAAGTTTGTAGCGTTTGAGTTCGAAAACCTTAGCCTTTAAATATCCCCATAAGAAAATATCAGGGCTGGTCAAATATGGTAATCTCGGCGGCCAGTTAAAATCGCCATAACGGGATATAAGTCGACCAGGGAACATGTTTCTTAGAGCAGCCATGTAAATTAGCGCAGTATGGCTTTTGGAAGAAGAAGAAAATGGAGGTTGTTTATTAGCCCAGAACCGAAAATTTTGTTTATTCACAAATCCTGATAAATGGAAATGCGCCTCATCAGACATTATTAAATTATTTTAAACTGTCATTGCACCTCAATAACGGACTCCGACCGGTAATATGCCCTATTGCAAAAGCTGCGTTGATTGACTGGCCACGTATCCGTGGCTACAAAACTGCATTCCATGCGGAATATTTTAAGCGGTTAAATGTCCCCTCCACTTTACTCATATTCGGACAGTGGCATCTCAAAAATCGTCAATACCCATTGCGCCACCCTGTACAATTTTCAAATTACTATAAAATATACCATACCGATATTTATTAGCTAAGGAAGCAGTATTAAATTTTGGTATTGAATAATAAAAGCTATAAAATTTTTCAAATTAATTTTTTAGGTTACTAAACCCTGGGCTAGCCGAATGTTTGTATATGGTATAAATTATTAGAGTACATACTTAAACTCTGTACCTAAATGTTCTTATGCTTATTGAACAATAGGTTTTATTAGATTTAACGCCGATATTCGCCAGGTTGTCCACGTTATTTAGTAAGGTTGATTTTAGTAAGCAAATTTAATAAAGCTTTTAATTATCTTGTGTTAGAAGTGTCAAGTGTCAATTAATCTAAAATAAATCGTTCCATGTTAATTTGTGTTGCATGCAGTTTTTAATATATCTAATATAACATATCAAATAAACGGCGGCCGGCTTTGCCACATTCCGAGATAGCAACCAACCTTTTCTCATCGGATTAGATTTCCCAGGAAAGCTGACATGCGCTGGAATTTAATTTATAATCGAGGAGGAATAAATTTAGATATTTAGGAACGGAAGGCGCCTATTTCACGAGGGAGCAAATGCGTGAATTAGTGATATGATTTAAACTTTGATATTAAAATATAATAGTTAATCGGCAAATAAACGAACTGTGTTCCCTATTTAATTTTATTCCCTGCAAGATTGAGATTCTTGTGCTTTAAGTTCCAAGATTTCATACTGTTGTTTTGACCTCTTGTGGGACCATTTTAGGACTGACGTAAGCAAAAAGCAATAAACAAAAATATATCTTATTGTTCAATGTTCAATCCAATGAGCTATTTACACCATGGAAAAAGTTACCGAAATCGAGAGACAAATAGCTGAATTATCCAGTTATTATTTTATAAAATTGGTAGACTTGTTAATTATTTCTTATCGAATTAATAGAAAATGTATACAGGATGATTCCTAAGTTGGAACTTTTTTTAACTGTGTATAGAACTCTTTAAAATAAGCAACTTTCCAAAATATATTTTTTTGAAAAACCCAACAAGATGATGAATAATTTTAAATTTAAATCATTGTTAAATCGAGAAAATGGCACAATCCAAAAACAATAAATACGTGGATATATTTCTTATTTATGTAGAGTGTCGTTAATCTGCAAACGTTGCTCCCAGATTATACGCGTGACGGTTTCCCTTATCAGTCAGGTCGGTTTAAGTAAAAAAAAAATGTGGAAAATATTGCAGAAAAATCACATTTAACGCGTCCAAGCACTACAGCCCAAAGACTTCTTGGGTGGTTACAACTTACTTAAGACAGGCCGTATTCGACACACTAAATGAATGTAAGTTTCTTATTTTTTAGTATTTTAAAAAGAGATTTAAAAAAGTTTATTTAGTTTATTTTAATGAGTTCTATATCCATTAAAAAAAAACGTCAACTTAGAAATCACCCTGTATATTACCTCAGGACCGTACGCAGAAATGTGACTTTGGGGTGGAGGCAATAGCCAAACGTATAAGCAGAAAGTAAATGGCTCTGCAGGACAACTGTGCCAGCTCCAGAGAACTTTTTTTTTGGTGCCTCGCCCAAAACATGCAAAATCTATTCGGCCGTCAAAAACAAAAAACCTCGTTTATGTATAAGCGGTGTAGAAAGTTTTCGGTGGGCCATCCTGTATATGCGGGTATTCAGATATTTAATATTTGTTAGTATCAGTGTTAATATTATGTTTATTCAAGACCTGACGAATTTCTCGCTAATCCGCATACTTTTTTAGCTAAATATTTAAAGGATTGCCTAAATATTGCGTTGAAAATATAGTTTCCGCGTTGAGTAAGTTTAAATAAAATTCCTAACATTGTTCTCTTAGCGTAGTTATACTGATAAGTATTTTTAAAAGTTTTATTATTAATATTATTTATATTTTTGTTTTTACAAAAAGCTTCTCTTTTGATGTTTTTATAGATAATCTGCTCTCTCTTTCAATATATTTTTTTGTACATTAATGCTACAAACAAATTATTTAGTTAGAGGGGTAGATAAACCCTAATCTCGCCTTAAAAATTATTCTCTTCACTCAACTTTTTAATTTTACCAAAATTTTTCGGCCTGTTTGTCAACGGATATGTTTTATTTATTTTAGACATGTTTTTCAAACTTAATATGGGTCAAGAGACTTGAATCCTTGTGTCAGACGCCAATTAGTTACTTTATTTCCAGCAATCCATTATGTCTTGTAATTCCGAAAAGATGTTTTGTTTATCGGTGCTTCTCAGTTCCCGCTGGGTGAATTATTTACGACCATTAGACAGGGACAAATGTTAAGGTTTCGTGGTTAGATTTCGCTTTCTGTTTTTTGCCATTTTTACCTACCTGGGGAGTTAAAACCGGCTTCCATCTGCCATAGTCTGCAGACTATTGCTAATGACCAGGTAAATAATGTGGGTAGTCAAAAAATATTTTAAAAATATATATTTTACTAGTTATTTAAGTTGTTTGCTTATGCATATCTTTTAAAGTTAATGTGGTTTCGTATAGTATATACATAATATGTGTTTATAGGTAGGTACCTATATATTTTGAAATATGTATGTTTTAATAAGTGGTTAAAGTTTCTAATAATCTATTAAACAATCAACCTTTCAAGTCGTCTGACTAGACCTTGATTATAATGAACCGTTATTGCAGATCAAAAATTGAAATTTGAAAGAAAAAGCACTTCTCCAGTGGCAGCTGATCCATAATAGTACAGTGGATGGGGAGAAAAAAGGTGTTTGACCTCCGGACTTTTTTTTTACAGTTTCAATTTTTATGAAAATTTGGAATTAGGTTGCTTTCACCCTTTAAATCAAAGTTTATATATGCTTAGGGTGTGCTTTTTAATTTTAGGGGGTAAAAACCACCCCTTATGCTAAAAAATTAAAATCCATAGAAATAGACTTTATGTAAATTAAAATCATAGCTAAATATGTAGAATGAATCTATTTTTATATTGTGAGTAATATCTAACATTATATTTGTAAGGTTTCAACCCTTAAAAATTAACCTTAATAACGAAATTTAAAATATATCTTTTTTTCATTTTAAAATTAGGTATTTACTAAAGCTTTTATTGTAAAAAAAAAATATTTTAACAGTTTACGGTATAATAAATACTTAACTACCATAACTTAACCTTTAAATAACCACCCCTTATGAAATTTACAAAAAAAATTTTTTTGACAAATTAAAACGATTTGATGATATATAATTATAGTCCCAGAAATGAAGCTAAAAAATGGCAAAACATCGCAATTTTTTTGTCCTGCCTCGATTTGCATAGAAATTTGGAATTAGGCGCTTCTAACCCTCCACTACAAATTCCATTTCATGGTGATGTGCGCTGTTTGTGTGACAATTAGGGGTGAAAACTACCCCTAATTGTCAAAACTTATAGAATAACATTTTAAGCCTTAAGATGGGTAAAAGTTGGTTTGGATTAGTTGATTAATAATTGTTTTATACTTTGGAATACAATTTTAAAATATCTCAACCCTTAAAAATCAACCCTTGTTAGAGCTTAAAGTAAAAAAAATAAATACTCAAAAAAATGATTATTTGTCATAGTGATTGAATTTTAGAGTGCTGTTGCTTAAAATATGTACTAATTTTATTTTACAACATTTCCACCCCTACAAATCAACCCTTATTATAGCTTAGCTAAAAACAGATTTATATTAAAAAAAATAATAGCTTGACAGATTTATTATTTAAAAATATTACTGCCTGAAATATTACCAATTTCATTCTTTTGCAAATTTTCAATCCTTAAAAACCACCCCTTACAACATTGCAATTCTTATAAACCAATATAATAGATATAAATAGGAAAACAAGTAGAATTACATACAAAAATTATACCGGTAAAAGTATGAATTATACCGGTTGTATAGAATATTATGCTCCGAAGTGGGCTATTCGAATTTTTCGAAAAAAAAAGATTTTTTTTTTAAACATAGCTCCTTTTAAATGATAGAAAGTTTTAAAAAAAAATAATTTTGTAGGGTTTTTTAAGACCTATAAGGCTGTGTGACTTAAATCCTTAATTCCTTAGCTTTAAAAAGGGATAAGTTTTAAGGGCTAGAATAAGGTGGTGCTCACTCGTAAATAGAGGCTTTTAACGGCCATATCTGGCCAAATATTTACTCTACAAAAAATCTATATAATAAAAAGTCTTTGTTATTAACAAAGCTACAATTCGGTACTCTAGCATTTTTGGTATCCCCGGTATTGTTGGAGTTATTTTGAAAAATATGGCTATTTTTGCAAAATTGCGGAAAATCGTTTTTCACTTTAAGCTCCATTTTTACTTAAATTAAGCATTTTAATTTGGTTAAACTTCTAGGATGTATTATTAATACATATGTTAAAAGAATCACAGAAAGGTACAGATTTATTTTAATTAAGAGGGGAATTAGGGGGTTGGTTTTAATAATCTTTCGTAGAAAAAAGTAGGGACCGATCTTATTTTTATCAAAACTTGCTCAATTTTTATGCTAAAAACTCTTTTTTTTTGTTTTTAAAAGAAAGGTCTTATTATATACTTTAAAAAAATACCTTATAGGATGCAAACTTTTCTCGCTATTTGACTTTGAATCTTTCAAATTTAGCATTTGACGAACAAAAGCTAACCATTAACAAGCCGTAGCTCGGTCTGTATTGGTTGTAGAGGAATTATCGGAAAACATTTTTTTCTAGTTTTTTTAAAGGCTACAATTTTGCTTTTTACAGTTTTTTTGATAAAATGCATATTTTTAGAGTTATTCGTGAAAAAACCCTTAAAAACGTCGATTTTTTCGTCGAAAAACTTTAACTTTCAATCGCGAATAACTCGAAAAATATTAGTTTTATGAAAAAAATGTATAAAACATTTTTTACTTAAAGTTACTTTCTTTATCGATTTCTGTAGTTAAAATGTAATAAAAAATTTCCCCCCAAGATGGGGTGGCAACCACCCCCAGGATAAAAGCGCACCTCGGCATGATATAAACTTTTATCCTTGGGCTATCCCCTACCTTTGGTAAAAATTTCAGGAAAGTCAATGCGGGACAAAAAAATTCCTAGCCAAAATGCCTCATCTCCTGTACTATAAGTGGAAGGGCTGTAGCCTTTCGAGACAATATCTATTAAACAATCAACCTCAAGTCTCTAATAATCTATTAAACAATCAACCTTTCAAGTCATCTGACTAGACCTTGATTATAATAAACCGTTATTGCAGATCAAAAATTGAAATTTGAAAGAAAAAGCACTTCTCCAGTGGCAGCTGATCCATAAGTGCGAAAGGGCTGTAGCCTTCCGAGACAATATCTATTAAACAATCAACCTTTCAAGTCATCTGACTAGACCTTGCTTATAATGAACCGTTATTGCAGATCAAAAATTGTAATTTGAAAGAAAAAGCCCTCCTCCAGTGGCAGCCGATCCATAAGGGCGAAAGGGATGTAGCCTTCCGAGACAATATCTAAATAACTCTAATCTTATAAATTAAAACTTATATTTTGTATTTAATCAATCAGTGCAAAAAACAAAAAAATCTTTATTTTAACTTTATTAATATCTCGTTGCCAATTGCCTGATACCCAGTCTAAATCGCTCGAATTCGTGCCATAAATATATTTCGATCCTATGGGTTACATGGTAGGAATTATTTTTGCCTGAACCTGCAGTCTCGGCGTCGTATTCCCCCACCGGCACCGGCGAACTATTTCATACGGGATTTAACACGCGAGAGGGCGATATATTTTTCTACCTTAGGCCAGTACTATTTGATTCGTTTCATGGGGTATCGTTTTAATGGTTGCTGTATCGCTTCCTTGTTTTTAAATAATAGAAAGACTGTCAAATAATGTACAGAATTTCCAGATCTGAAGCTTACTCAGCCTGATAAATATGCAAAAGGCACTTGTTATATAAGGCATTTTAAGAAAGACGTTAAACGCGTTAAATTGTTTTCCGTGTTTAATGTTCTATTCAGACGGGACAAAAAAATAGATTGTCGTAGCATATATAATTTTATTTATAAACATAAAACTGAACAATAACTGACAATACATTTTTTTTATATTAATACAAAGCGATTTCTATCCTTTGTTTTAATTTGATCTCTCCCATATAATAAGGTACGAGCCGCCATTGCCTTTCTCCCACTTTAAAATTGCTAAAACATATAGGCCAAATCGTCAGTAAAAACAAAAAAGGTTTATTTGTCGAAAATGAAAGTAAACTGAAGAACTCCATAATAGTACGTTTTATTCTAATATTTAGTTTTTTAGCCAGTCTCCAAGCCCAATTTGGAAAAAAGGTGCTGAGTAATGTAGATGTCCCTTTCGCAGGTTTTTTTTTTAAATTAATATTGAAGCAGGGCACAAAAACTTTGTCATATTTATTGTCTCTAATGTTAGTCACATTCCGAAACATATCTGAGAAAAAACTGCGCAGGTCTGGCTTTAAGAGATTTTCGGTGTGTGTGTAAAAACGCCTTTGTTTTGCGAACTGTGTAGGCCGCCGGCTTGGTCTGCGCAGTTTTTTCTCCGGGGATTTCCGGAGTTTGTGTGGCTAGCGTAATATACCGACTATGTGTAGAAGGCCGACCTAAAACTAGATTCCTATTTAAATGTTTATATAGGGCGTTTCTGAACTATTTTTTTTTAATTAAAATGTTAGGATATCTTAGCTACACATATTTTTGTCGATATCTGTAAAAATAAATTTAAATGTATAGTGCTTTTATTTTAACAATATTGCCTCACATTTTCTCAGATTACCATTTCCCAAAAAGAATATTCCTATTACAATTTTTTTTTAATGTTTGTGCTTTTTTAATTTATAGGAATTACTTCTGAATTATGCTGAAATTGTGTTTTCCTGACCAATATTTAATTAATTTCAAAATAACCAACCATAAAGATCAAACTATAATTCTATTTTAAACTTTTTATACTTGAAGAGGCATGGATCATAGGTCAGAGTTCGTAAGGGACCGGATCCCATGACCCTTGTACAGTAATTTAAGGGGAAAGACAAAATAGGGGTCACATTTGTCACGCCTAACCGTATTGATGTTTTAAAGCTGTTAGGCGAATCGTTGAAGAATGCTATTTAATACGCCTTAGTAGTTTCTGGCGTCTAGCACTCAAAAGAATAAAAAAGGGGAACGATTTAACTCGATGAAATTTTAAATAAAAGTTAAAGGTCGTAAACGATACGTTATGTTTTGCAGGTAGTAAAAACGATTTTCGATTACAATTTTTGGGCTCGATCTTGACTCTTTGCCTTAAAAAGTATTTCAGTAAATCTTACGAAAGTAGTTTACTTTTCAATATATAGGTATAAGAAATGTATACCAGTCCCCAATATATAGTTCTTAATTTTAAATGATTTTCCGTAAAAAAAGTTAACAAACAATAAACTACGGGGTACACCTATTTATATTAGGGATATTTAATGATGCACGTGTTTATAATAGTGCAAAAGCTTAACCTGTAAACTGTAAACAACGTGAGATTTTTTAGCTTGGCCTGATCATTTAGCAAATTTTTGTTTGCAACAGTATTTTTCAGAAACTCAAAAATTTCACGATTTTTTTTATTCCGGTATTCTTTGTCATTCCTATCATGTTTTATAACGTTTCTAACCATGACTGTTTAACTATTATAGAGCACACTCTAACTGTCAAGAATGTTAATCCAGTCAATAAAAATAAAATTTTAACATTGTTTGGCTTGTGTATTAAGGAAATTATTTTATTTTTAACAATACATTTTATAAACAGACAGATGGATTGGCCATGAGTTGACTAAGTCCTTTATTAGCCAGAATTTTTATGTTGACATAAACAAAAATTTTTACAAACAAATTTTGCCAAAAAACAGTTTTCAGGTTTGGATATTTGAACTTGTGTGTTTTTTACAGGTATTGACTTAGAGATAGGACTAACACTTACTCTTCTAAATAGGTCTCATCCCAAAATACAGTTTAAAATGGAAAAAGAAATGGATTATACAATTCATTTTTTCTGACATCTTGACTTTTATAATTAACGACACAATATCAAACTATTGTACACATCCTATCGCATCAAATCTGTATATCTGTATGTTATACGTTTATGCATACAGTTATACAGATTTGATCCAGAGAGCATTATCAATTTCCTTAGAAAATAATAAGCTCTAAAAGGAATTAAATACTAACATAATCCTGTTTAATTACTAAAAAAGAAAAACAAATAGCTATTAACTAATATACTCATTTATAAAACCAAATAAAATCATAGTTTACCAAATTATAACATATTTTGAATCTATTTCAGATAAAAAGCACATATTTTATCAAAAAACAATTTAAAAGTAGCTTTCAGACCATGATACGATATTTCCAGTTATTTTCTGAGCGCCAAAGATAAAACCCCACCACACAAGTTTATAGATGTAATTTGTAATGAATGCAAAAGCTTTTACATAGGTCAGACAAAAAAAAAATAGGTTAAAGAACATACATCCTATTATTTGTTAAATAAAGAAAACATAAATTTTGCAAAGCACTGTTTGGAAGATCATTTTTGTTCCCAAATATCAGTTTTATATACCGCACCGAGAAGTAAAAAACATACATCTTAGAGTCAGTCGAAATTCACAGACACAATAAAAACCTTACAATAAACTTGCTAAATGATCAGACGTAAATGTAAATAGATGTAACCCCTAGTTAAAGTTTGAAATGTGGTATTACTAGCAAACTATAGTTACAATTTTTTATAAAAATACACTTTTATAAAACAAAGTTAGTAACCCTACAATAATTTTGCAAAATGATCAGACAGTAGAAATGATAAATTTCCGGATATTTTACTACTACTTTACGATACTACCGAAATTGGATACAAACATAAAAGAGCTTTTACTAGAGCTTCCATGCTATTTATTTTCGAGGAATAACCAACAGGAAAGAAAAAGTAATTTATGTATTTTATGTTTTAATTTTTGCTAACAAACCAACAGACTCAACAGACAAGACAACGCAACAATATGTACTTAAAAAACAGATAAAACAAATCTAGTTTTGTGTACAAGTAAAAATAAACACCGTATTACTATACTCATTAACATTTTAATAAACATTTAATAAAGCGAATTTTAAAATCGGTCCCCTAGAACACCAGCGCCATCTTAATTTACTGCAATTTGAGGGCCATTTTTGTAACCCAGAGATGGTGCTTCTTATCTTTAGACTCCATGCTTGAAAACAAATAACAAATTTTTGCTGTGTCACAGCATAACTAACAAATAGCAGCACGATTTCATAAATTGGCGGGAAAATACGGTCATTTTCCTCGCGCATGTTCAGCCGCCATTTTGCTGGGATATGATCTGTCTCCTTTATTTGAATTGTAATCGTTTCGTGTGCGTTTCTTTCGAATTTTTGGCTTAAAAATATCAAAAGCGCCGCCCCGGAGAGATCGTGCTGCCTGTTATTTATGCTGTGCTATAAGTAAATATGTTACATGGTTACCTTGCCAAAATTTGTTTAAAACTAAAATAAAACAATTATGGGATTTCCCCAAAGCCCAGTCACCCCACTCCCAATTAAAAGATGTCATAGGCAAATGGCGCTTCAATCACTGTTGTTGCAAAATGGCCAATTGTGCATACAACAGGGTCAATTCAAAAAAGAAGAACAATATGCGATTAGTTACGAAATCAGCAGTAAGATGGAGATAGCGGCAGTAATTAAATGCGAATATTACCTAACTATAGTCAAAAATACAGTAATAGAAAACAAAGTTATTTGTTTCATTTTTCTATGTTAAAATATAGTAACGGACAACTCAATCCGGTATTTAAATTGGTTTAAATATAGTGTGTTACCAAAGAAATAGTCGTAATGTTTATACTCTATTCAAGCAGTATAAACCGCTACTAATTACCATCACGCTTTAGAATAATTACTTTATACAAAGTTGTGGAATTCGTCATTACACTTATTTTATGACGAGTAAAAGTTTATAATTTGAACTAAAAATAATACCCAGGCCTTCTTTTTAATTACGCTATAAAACTGGATAATTATTTTTAGCAGCGTGTATATTTTACAGTAAACAAATGTTTATTATCCTAATAAAAGTAATTGTTTTTTTTTCTGTTCTAGGTGAAATTCTGTCGACAGAGAGTAAGTATTTTAACAATTAGTTATTATGTTTATGTAAATTAGGTGTATCCGTTGTGGTAAGTGCTTTTTTCGACACTTTAGTGTGTGGGAAAAACATTTAGAAAATTATGCAGAAGTAATAATATTTTGTACAGTTTAACATTTTAATGTCTTGCTTTTAACCCTAGAGTGGGTATTCTGATGCTTAAAGGGGATTTATTTTAAAGAAATAAATACCGGTAACGACAAAAATAGTTTACATTTTTGAATTATTTAAATTTAATATTTAGGTAAATTTGAAGTTCGTATATTTGACACTTCATTTTATGATTTTAACTCCGGTGAAACAACTGGTTGTTGTTGTGTATATTTTTCCTCCAATCTTATTATACGTGAGATTTTCTTTTCAGTAACATATTAGTTCAAAAATTCAATATGACTTCGACATGAAGCATTTTTTAAGAATTTAGAAGATTTCCTTAGTATTTTGTAAAAAAAATAGAATAAAGACAAAGAAAAATATTTTTCCTTTTTGCCAAGCTAACTAAATGTGTTTTTATGTTATCTACAGGGTGTTTTATAATCGAATGTTAATATTTAAGAGGGCGATTTTTGGGTCCATTTTAAAAAGAAAACTCTATATGAACGTATATCCTAAACGTTTTTACTTTTGATATACAAATTTTCAAAAATTAATCATTTAATATTTATATCTGTAATACCACTCTAGATATTTTAATTAAATTTGGCATACATGCACTACGTATCAAGAGGCATTTTTAGTGTACCACTTTTTTTTTTTTAATTTCCACTAGTGGCATTTGTACGGACTTTGTCCTGCCTGTTTTGGCAGACATTGATGGTACGCCATTGATTTATCTTTAAATAGAACTATTTTTAAAATCCCCAATCATTTCTAAGCAAAGTTAATCACTTAATTTTTGTAAATACAATGCACTGTTTTCCCTTAAATAAATAAAAAATGCTTCTCTGCGTGATCATAACTATATCGGTAAAGAATATTACCAAATATCTAGAATACATTTTTCTGCCTGAAAACCGTGCGTCGGACTAAAAGAATCAAGAATAAAAATTAAAAATTCACTTAAAAAAATTAAATCTAAATTTTTCTCTGCATGGAGATATTGTTTTCCGATATTGTTATGATCATGCAGAGAAACGGTTTTTATTTTTTTAAGCGAAAATCGTGCATCGAATTAAAAAAAATCAAGTGACCAACTTTGCTTAGAAATGATTGAGAATTTTAAAGATAATTTTTATTTTAGGAGAAATCAGTGGCGTACTATCAATGTTTGCCAAAATAGGCTTGTCAAATTTCGTACGAACGCCACTGGTGAAAATAAAAAAAATCTGGCACTCCAAAAAGAGCCTCTTAATACGCCGTACATGTGTGCCAAATTTCATTAAAATATCTAAAGTGGTATTACAGATATTATTAATTTTTTTTAATAATATCTGTAACTTATTTTTAAAATTTTTACAACCCTGTATCTCTAAAGTTAAGATGTTTTGGACATATGTTCATATGAAGTTTTTTCTTAAAATAGTTTAAAAAATCGCCCCATTAAATATTGACATTCAATTAGAAAACACCCTGTAATATACAGGGTGTTAACTTAAACTCTATCTAGCATCTTACTATAAAAATATAATTTCCCTTATCCTCTTTTTTCCTTTAAAATATGGCCCCCTAGTGAGTAAATTATGCCTAACGATATGTGATTTAAAAACTAGTCGTGGTGATTAAAAAAATATAAATTAATTCATTAATTTATATTTTTTTACTTGGTTTTTGACATATGTCTAATTATCCCGGCCTTTATACCTTAGGTTATCTGTTTTTAATTCTACTACCTGATCATTTAGTTTATTAATGAAATATAATTCAAATAAAAAATATGGAGTGGTAACCGATAATTAAAAAGACTAATTCAAAGATTTAGCAAATGTTCGTTTTTTGTCTAAATAACTTTATTTCAAACAAAACCCAATATTTTTGTTGGAAGAGTAAGGGGCTGTAGAAAAATAAATATAAGAAAATTTTATTATTGCCCTAATATTTTTTTTATATTTTGCGACAAGTCAAACAAAGTGAACAGAGTAAACGCTATATAAATAAGAAAGCAAACATCAAGTTACCAAGTTTTCCTCTAAGCCTCCAACTCCGACAGTTTATGGCACTTTTATTCGCAATTTTGCACTCGATCTCGTTCCCCTAGCCAAAAAGGAAATGGTTCTCTTTTGTCAATAAAGAGTAGCGCTTTATCAAAGGCGACACGGTCTCGCCTATTCGAAGCCCGGGTTTGGTACAGTGCAGTAGAATAAAGTAAAAAAATGACGTTTTATAATGTCATGTTTCATTTTGTTTTAAAAATAAAATTGTTTTTCTAGTATGTACATGCACAGTAAATAAATAAAAATACAATACACACATCCAACTTTTTTGAAAATTAAAGCTCAGTCAAATAGAATTCTAATTGTTTAAGGGGTTTGTCTGCTCGGCGCGCTATAAAAAAACGGTATTTTTAATATTTTTTTTGTCACGCTTCTATCAAGGTCATTAATAAAAAAGATGTTGGGCTTAATAAAAACAGTCTTGAACTGCTAAAAAACATTATTTTTTTTATAATTTTACAAATTTTGTATACATAATAATTGTAGGTAATGGTAACGCTTCAAAAAGTAGACATGTTAGTTACGTTGTCCATATCTTGGAACGAATCATCTGAAATTAAAACATTTAGTGGCGTTAGATTAGGTATAACAGTGGGTTTGATTCGACCTACAATCATTAATGTTTACATATAATAAACAAAATGCGGACTATTTTAGAAAATAAAATAAAAAAGTGTTTTTTTGTGGTTTTTGCCTTAAAAAAATTAGTAAAAATTAAAATTTTAAGATGATTGTAGGTCGAATAGAACTCATACAGCTAAGGGTTATCTAGTTAAAATTTCATGAGAATCGGTTTAGAAGTCTCTAAGAATCGGACAACGTAAGG
The DNA here is from genome assembly GCA_019359885.1 of Listronotus oregonensis. Lineage (NCBI taxonomy): Eukaryota > Metazoa > Arthropoda > Insecta > Coleoptera > Curculionidae > Listronotus > Listronotus oregonensis. The sequence goes on from JAHBCN010000063.1 coordinate 101,175, forward strand.
TCGAAAAACATAGTTTCAAGATAAACGCGTTTAAAGTCTTTTTTTATCGAAAAACTGAAAAAAAAAATCTTACCAATATCTGATCGTCGATGCCTGCACCATACAAAATTTATTCTGCTTCTTCGAGGATTTGACTTATCCAATTTATCTTCTCTAAGCTTTATTCTGCCTTCTTTTGAAGGAAGCATCGAATGATTGGCGATTTGCTAAAGCTATGCCCGCTTTGTCGCGTGTCGCGCGCTCGGACCCCTTAAATGCAAGCTGAAGTTAAAGATACATTTCTTTGACTTAAAGATTAATCAACACATTATGGATTGAAGACAATCAATCAATTTTTGTTGTTTCATTAAATACATAGGCCCCCTGCACATATTTGTTTGATTGTCTACAAATTACTCTTTGCACCTAAATAACAATTTTGCCAAATATTTTTTTATACAAAATTTTCTAACGAAGTTACAAGCATTTAAAATACAAAACGTTCGCGTAAAAACGGCATCTATGTCACGAGCCGCTAACTACAAATATTTACAATGCCTGGTCGACACAGGGCACTCCGGCTATGTTCCAACATAAATCTCGGATGAAAGCTAAGAGAATGGAATACCTGGCGAAGCTAATCCGGATATTGTAACACTTTGGATTTTCCATATGTGGATAAGTGTCATTTCCATTTGTGAATTAAAAAAGATAGAACATTATAATTTGTTTATTTTTGTGTGGCAAAAATACCTAAACACATAATGTATTGCATTGGTTCAAAAAGACGGTAATCAAATTAATTTTTCTCAAACAATAATGAATAGATTTTAAAACTTCAAGCCATTTTCTGTAATATTTTTTTGTGTTAATTGCGATGGATATTGGTGGTATAATTTCCCTATACATTAATTATATTTCATATTTAATTAACATTAAAACAATTTATCTTAAATCGGAATAAAGGAAAGCGATGAGTTTTCAATTTTTGCTCTGAATGAAATAACGGAACGGAGCAACAAAAAATAATATTGGAGCTTTTTTGATCTGACGTCAAATTTAAAGGGAAAGACCTAAACTTTAAATCGTAATTACGCCCAAACTAATCTTTTCTAGGAAAAGGGACCCATTCAAGATTAAATGTTTAAAAGCTTCGACATTCGCTTGATTCGTTAGAGCTTGCTTTTTCAGACATTTATTTGTCTATGCTCTCAAAAACATTTAAAATGTAAACCTTTCTGGAATAAAGAACTAAAAGAAATTAAGAAGATCTAGTTTTCAAGGCAAGAAGAGGTATTTTTCTAGAAGAGCGTATTTATTTAGCGCGGCTACCGCCCGCGGCATCGACCAGTCTTATTGGTTAGGCCACGAAAGTTTTCCCCTTTCCGCGCGAAAAAGTTAGGTATCCATTTTCCGCGGCAACTATAATGAACACGCCGCCGCATCAGCCGCGGTAAATGGATACGCACCTTAAAAGGTTTAAAGAACGATGTATTTCTTAGAAACGGGAGCAAATTGAATAAAAAAATAATTTTATCATGTTGTTCTTTTTGGAATTCATCAAACTTAAGAGGAAAAACATACCCTTTATAAAATGAAGTTATCAAGATACCCACAGTACGTTAGTACTTAGGGCTTCACCCTTCGTGGACCGCCCCAAGATAAAAAAAAATCTACCCATTGGTCCAAAAGGCTAGGTAGGATGGAACCCAGCTTTTACTAAATTTTACATCACTCTCCAGTTAGTAACAAAATACAGTTCAGGGAAACACAAAAATATGTTTAAGGGGCCGTCCATTAATCACGTGAGGCTTAAAAGGGGGGAGGGGGCAAAATTTACGAAATATCACAAGGGAGGAGGAAGGTTGTAGTGAGATATCACGTGTATTTATTTTGTCGTCGAACGCGCGATTTTTAAACAACCGAAAACCGGCTTTGAAGCGCGACTGGTCGTTGTCAGGCAACGATTCCCCCGCCCGCAACGACAACCGCCCGGCTCAGCTTGCCAGTCGCCAATTATTCTGTGATTTTATGGTGCGATTTTAGATAAAATTCTAAAATTTTTAAGATACTTTGTACTAAAAAAATACACATAATTTCGGGTAGGGGGGAGTGGTTAGCCTTAAACCTCACCACGTGTCACCAGGGGTAAAGGGGGGGGGTTAAAAAACCACTAAGAACATCACGTGATTAATGGACGACCCCTAATGTATTGAGTAATGTTTTATCCTGATAGGATTCTTTTTTTTGTCACTGACAAATTTCCATTAGATTTATATACAAATTTGGTTTGTCGAATATTCGTTGATAATGCGCGATCCCCTCGCTTTTAACCGGTTTTATTCTATAGTACGCTTAAGATTTCTTAACACACCTTTTACATAGTCCTTTTATATGTAAAATTTAATTTGCTAATAACCATAAATAAAGCATGTAAACTTATATGGTGAAATGAGATCACTGAGCTAATTATTTGCGCTTTTTTTGGGTGCGACGAGGGAATATACACATAAATTACTGTAATTTAAAAATGTATATTTACATATATCAGATAATTACTATCAGGTTAGTATAGTATCAAATTAATATTGAACGCTAAGTTATAGATAAACTTTTAAATATACTAACCGGTTATATACAACAGGGCATTAAACAACTTTTATTGAAATATTTTACCTTTTAAATAAATTTTATGGCCAGTACCAGAAAAAAATATGCATCTTATGTAAAATATAAAATACTACTGATTTTTTAAAGTATATTGTAACCTGAATTTGGTGGATTTGGCTTTTACGTAGTTAGATGTATATTATTATATTGAGCAAGTTATTGATATTTTAAACCACTGCACTGTACAAATCGTGGTGATGTTTTATTTATCGCATCCATCACTCCATCCCTCTACCATATCGTATGCTCGCCTATTCAGTCTGTCGTGCTAAATTTAATAACGGTATGGGTCGAGGAATAAAACCCCTGGTACAAAAGCCTGTCATAAAGAAAAACTTACAAGAATGAGCGACTGGCGTGTATTGTAAATGGTGGCGAAACATGAAGTATAATATACTAAGATTAAGTATCCAACATTAAAAATAAAACATACTATATGGCGTCGGTCTTGTTCGCTGAAAAGGATTACAGGGTGTAACCACAATTAGAAAGTTTTTAAGCCACTTATTTTTATTTTTATGGAGAACAATTAGGGTATTAAAGCCGAGCAAAAACAAGAGTTATTCATACAGAATTAATATTAAACATTAAATTATATTATTTATTGCGAATACAATGGATTATCAAAGTAGTAATATAGTTATTACCTTCGTAAGGAACCTTAATTTATATCAAAATGTGTACTTTGTGTTTACTTATATAAATTGTGTGATTATAAGTATTTTTTTTATTTGGAAAAGGTCTAAAAAATATCAACTTGCTGGACAAATTTCTCTTAAGAACCTCTTCCGGCCTAGTCTGGGATGTGAGTTCTTTCGATTTTGTTACGTAATATATACTATTTCCGATTATCGCGATTCTTAAGGTTGTCCTTTCCCTGCGTTAAGTTTTCTATGTAACCTAAAAATATGTCACTTGCGAACAAGCCTTACGCATATCAAAAAGTAATAAACTTTTATTTAAAAAACAATATTTATTGATTTAAGGGCACAATAATAATAAATTTGCAGATAATCTTGTCTTTAGTGTCGTGCTAGGATGTGTTATTTTATGAAATAAGGCATTTTTCTTGTTTTCAAATTTAGGCTAAGGATCTCCAACCCATTAAATTTAACATAACAATATAAGGGATCTTTTTGTTAAACTGATAAACAATCATATGACGTACGTATTGTGGACTGCTGAATTTTTTGTTTTTTTCGAGAAATAATTTGAATTAATTAGAAAAGCGCGTCATTTAAAAACAAAAATTCTATTACCTACCATTATTGCAGTTTTTAAAAAATGTTTTTTAGCATTAAAAGATTTTTTTTCAAGCGAATTCCAAACCATATTTGGGGTCAGATAATACAAAGATTATTACGTGTTAGGATTATTATTTTCCGATTGCAAAAAGTTCCCTCGGTATCGAATAATAAAGGAAATGAATAAATAGGAAATCAGCTTTGCATACCAATACTGCTTAAATGAAGGCTCGCTTATTCAAGAATGTAAGATTAAAAAAATCATATTTTCTTTCTCAACCTACCTCATCAAAAAAGTCAATGTTATGTGACACTATATGGAACATATCCAAAATGTACTTAATAGTATTCAAACTTTAATGTGTTCATTGTTTCTCGACGGGACTTGAAGAGAACACAGAACGAGGTAATACCTTAGCTTGATGTTTTTAGAAATAAAAATAATATACATTTTAGAAATTCGTCTTTTTTATATTTTTTATAGATGCAGTTATAATATTCTAGATTTAATATTAAATATCCTATTTGATATTTGGTCCATAAGAAATAGTAATTTCAGAATATCTATTTACGTCACTTATGCTATTATTAAGTATTCTTACATAATACTTCCCTTGTTTGTTTAAAGTTTACGATATTTACAATTTTAATTACCGAAGTATGTTTTTAAAAAAATATCCTAAATAAATTACATATGTTACTATAATTAATTTTAATGGCTAACTCAAGCAAAAACGCATTAATTCTTTAACTCCTACAAACTAACGGAACTAAAAATTGGTCAGGACTAACAGCAAATAATAAATATTAATTTGCATAATTTTGTGCAGTTTTAAAACTAAAGAAAGTTGTGGTTGCATCCGAACTCTCTTCTCAAGTAGCATTTAGGGAGAATTTTTGCTAAATTGCAACATTATAGTCTATTCAACTATATTGGAGTATTTAGAGTTTAGAGTAATCTTTTTGCCAAGAAGATTATCTTATGAAAGTTTGCACGTATCACTGTTGTCGATGTGATAAATTAACACCACCACCCAGATATGTGATATATGGTTTTTGATGTATTTTTGCCTCCTAACACAAATCTGTGGTCAGAATTGGGTCATCACGTCACAATTTTTCTCTATGGTTTAAAACCCCAAAAATATACAGCAAAACACCAGCAAAAATGGAAAAAAATTGTTTTTTATTTTCGAAATGTTCAATTTTTCAGTAAAAGACCATAAAAAATAAAAATCCTTCCTCAGAATTGATGTATCACGTGACATTTTTTTATAACCTCGTTATTTTCTTACAATCAATTTGCGTCAAATTTGGTATGAGAGGGTTTTGTGGGTCGCTGACTACGAATGCGAAATCAGATTTGCAAAATTCTAGTTGGCGGGTTCAATAGTGTGGACCAAATTTCACAGTTCCGTTATGGCTACTTGGACATCATTGAAGGCTCTGGAGAAAAATGGGTTAAATATTTAAATCGGAATCGCCACCACTACAAAAAGTGTAAGGACATTAGAGTTGTATATGATTGTATTTTGTTACTTTGTTGCATCATAAAGGCAAGAGTATTAATTAGGGTGTGTATAACCAGATCTTTTAAAATAAGTCTTGCTAAAAAAAGAAAAACATTTTAGTAGTTTTAAAACTCGATTTAAAAAATTATCTGGATATTTAGAAATCTTAAATTACAAAATATGTTGTCCGGAAGGCCACCGCAAAAAACCAAGCCAATAAGAGATAGGTATGAAACATTGTTTTTTTTTATTACTATCGACTATAATAACTTAATTTTTTTTACCCTAAAATCGGTTTTTTTAATATAACTCGAAAACTATTGATTTTAGGAAAAAAATGTTTATAATTAAAATTAATGATTTAATAAAACTACGTCATTTTTTATATGACATTTTTTGTAGCCCTTTTAGTTTTTGAGAAATTAACGACTGAATTTTAAAATAAAACTCAAATATCTCAAAAACTAAATGAGTTACAAAAATATGTCTTTAAGTAAGCTCTACAAAAAAGGTCATATATACATTTTTAATAAAATAAGTAATAAAGAAGATATAAGCAAAAAAGTGATTTTGGCCATATTTTTTTGGTACAAGTAAGTATACCAGCTTTGATCTATCTAAAAATTAATTCAAAATGTTTTATTCATTGAATGAAACAAACTAATATACATGTGCCTCGAGGCAGTGGGGGATAACTGGTGGCACGGATATTTTATTTATTTTTTTTTGGTTCAATAACTGTACCCATTCCGATCTACTTGAAACTGTAACTAAAATGAAATTTAAACTTTATTTAATTAAAAAATAATAATAATAATAAGTGTCTCCTTTATCTGGGTGTTATATACGGGACAGGATGCTTAACATTTCTCGATCTCCTATGCTACTATGTGTATAGCTCATCGTTTAAATGTTATTATTATCGATTTAAATATTAATATCAATAATTTATAAAGACAGTTACTCGTTCAGAATGATTTTAAGAAAATTCATATTTCTTATTTTTAACATGACACATTTTTTTATAGTTTTTTTCAGTTGAATTAATGTTTCAACTTTAATTTGATTATATTTTAAAGTGGTAAGTAAATAGGTAAATACCATAATTTAAATAAGAATGGCTTTAAGCCTAGAAAAAGTAGATAGCTTAATAAGAGAAATGTTTTAAAAGTTTATTTCTAAATAAACTATAAAATTGGATAAATTATTGATATTTATGTTTAAATCGGTAATAAAAATATTTAAACGATTAGCTATACACATAGTAGCATAGGAGATCGAGAAATGTTAAGCGTCCTATCAGGTATATAACACACAGATAAAGGAGGCACTTATTATTATTTTTTTCAAATAAAAAAAGGTTAAATTTTATTTTAGTTACAGTTTCAAGTAGATCGGAATGGGTACAGTTATTGGACCGAAAAAAAAAATATCCGTGCTACCAGGTTATCCCCCATTGCCTCGAGGCACATGTGTATTAGTTTGTTTTATTTAATAAACAGAACATTTTGAATTAATTTTCAGATGGATCGGAGCTGGTATACTTACTTGTACCAAAAAAATATTAGCGAAATTTTTAAGAGCCAAAATCACTTTTTGCTCATACCTCCTTTATTACTTATTTTATTAAAAATTTGTATATAACCTTTTTTATAGAGCTTACTAAAAGGCATATTTTTTGTTTATTACATTTTTTCGTAACTCTTTTAATTTTTGAGATATTTGCGTTTTTAATTTTAAATTTAAATCATTAATATATCAAAAACCAAAACGGCTACGAAAAAAATTATAACAAAAAAACTGACGTAGTTTTATTAGACCGACCATCAATTCTGATTATATACCTTTTTTTTCCTAAAACCAATAGTTTTCGAGTTATATAAAAAAAACGCTTTTTTACGATTTTTTTAAGGTAAAAAAAAATGCTATTTAAACCCGCTGGGCTGAGGCAGCAGTGCGGCATTGAATTGACTATTGTTCATGGTATTATACAAAAAAATCATGCGTATCTCTTATTGGCTTGGCTTGTTGCGGTGGCCTGACGGACTAATAGCTTTTTTTTTAAATTTAGAAATAAAATACATTTTCTTATTCTAAAAAAATTGACTCCGTTAAAGTTATGTTAAGTGCAGTGTTAACAAAAGAGGAAGGTCGAACAGAAAAACGCTTAACTCGAAGTAATTTACTTATTACATGTTTTAAAATTGTCACAAAGAAATACTTATACTGTTTCAACTAGATATATTTGTTGAGACATTTAAAATGTTGGCTGCTTTACAACACCGCAAGCTAGCCAACTTCAATTAGGAATAGTTATACATTTTATTTAGAGATGAAATAAACTATTTTGCCATGCCAAACACCATTAAAATTTCAACCGCGAAACTAATGAGATTGTTTTTTACGAATCATTTATAAGCCTTAAAATATTATGTGGTAACAGGAACACGATGAAACTTTGTAATGTTTTGAAATTCCATTTTATTAATCATGTTGTTAAAAACTTAAGTAAAATATAATTTACTTCAAGTTTTTTTTTAAGAATGTGTGTTCTGTCATTTAGGCTAATTAAATGGTTGTTTTCCGGCTTCACCAATATTTTTTTTTTGTAATGTATTTAAGCACTTTTAGAGACCTAATAAAAAATGTACACCAGTTTTTCTTTGGGTGGACGTTATGACTACCAAAATCAAACATATCCAAAATATAGCTTATAATGGTATAATTCATAGACGAAATAAAACAATATATTTGCAGCAGAATACAATAATCGTTGTATTTGCAATTATTTATGTGATATGTTATATGTTATAATAAAACAAAAAGTTATCCTAATTAAGATATCTACGAATATGATATAACAAAACGAATACGTGTTTTAAGTTAAGTTAAATGTGAAGTTGGAAATTATCGCAATTCCTCTGAGGAATTCAAATTGGCTGATTTCCATATAACCAGAACTAACCAGTATTAGAGGACCACCTTAAATAAATTCTTAACTTACTATGACGCTTGAAACTATTGGGATGCTTGCATTTTTGTGAGGTTTAGGTCGTCTAATGGATCTCTAAATAGAAGACACATACCTACATAATTTTTAACTTGATACGTCTATAAATAAGGAATTTATTTGTCTTAAAAATTACGATATTTCCCATTAAAATCCCGCCAGCGTTGAATTGTGATGCGACGAATTGTCGCACGTCGAATTGTTGCATGCGATAAATTGTCGCACCACTTGCTACAGTTGTAGCCAATGAGCTGTTAGGTTAACTGGAGAAAGCATCGATTTGGCATACGCGTGGCATCATAAACGTACATTCTAAGGTTCTGCCGAGCGAAGAAAGAACCTCTGTACTCGAAACAATAAAATCAACCAAAACCTGGGAAAATGGTTACTATACAGATACTATTTTGTCGTAAAGCGTGGCTGCCAAGTATCTTTCTATTTCATTTACTTGATAGTATATTATGATTAAATCTTACTTAATTTATTCTTAAAATTACATCAAATTAAGCTCTACTATTGTATTTTAAACTATAAATAATATTTGTTATATTTATTACTATAAAGTATTACACAGAAAAGTAATGATGTCAAAATAGCATTTTGTTTTTGGGCAGCTACTAATAAAGGCGCTAAGCAACGTGACAACAGTGCATTTTTCGTAGAGGTCACCTTCGGCTTCGCTCGACAGATGACACATTCAATATGGCATTTTAGTCTGAATTTTTATCGTTGTTTGGGTTATTTTCGTGACCATTGTTGTATAAATTTCAGTTTTGTATAAGTACTTTTAATAAATTAAAATGGTAAGGCAGTGCCAAGTGTGTAAAGTGACGGATATGATTCCTGGATTATCATTTCACAAGTAACTACAAACTATGCTTGTACCATTATATCGCCAATAATAAACACAAACATGTTGCTCTCAATTGCGTTTATGAACGAAATGCTTTCTCTATCTATGCTGTCAGCTCATTGGTTTTAGCGACGACACCCATAAGGCTTCCAATGCGCTTAGAAAGGGAGTCATGGTGAATTACTTTTTTTAAATTGTCTTAGAGGACTAAAGCATATTTTTAGTAAACATTGTATACTTTAAATATATCTAAGCGTTTTAATTACATTTGTTAATGCATAGTACACCTTAATTTTTATCATAATTAAGTAGACATTCACGCTTGTCTGATCAAACGAGGTCGTTGGTTTTTATAGTCATAAATAATACAGTTCAATGTTTATGTGTATTTTAATCTTGTTACCTTATCTGAAACTTAAATTAAGTCTCGAGTTTAAAACAATGATTCAAACAATGATTATATTGTAATTAAGGCAAAATAATATTATTCTACACCTTCAATGATTAAGTGATGAGATAATAAGCCAGATAGCGCTAATTAATTACAATATCACAGCAATAAAATTTTTTAAATAATGATAGACCTAATGTGTAGGAAAGGTCATATTGTAAATAATTGTATTTATAATAAAGTAGGATGTTTGGTATATTATATGGCGTTATTAAGCAAGTTAAAACGTAAGTAGAAATATACAGAAATAAAATAAAATTTGTTCCATCTTCAAAACAGAATTATGCTGTTAAGAGCCAGGGGCTGTCTAAGTAAAGGACCGAGGGTGAAGGGGAAATTTCTTTTAGTTTAAAGGTGCTCGGGATGTATTTTTCAATTCTTTTGTCGTAATTTCTTTTTTTTTTAACAGTTCCTCATTTTCATTATATGGATTTGTGGTGCCTTTAGACCAGGGCTATCGACATATTGCCTGTTAAGAACCATAGTGTCGTAAGTGCGAAATCCATCATCTATGAAAAAGGGTGTTTCAAAATTATACGCAACTATAAACTTAAATAACAGGCCAACTATACTAGTCTTATTAAAATGTGTACTAATTTTTACTAGTATCTACTAGTCTAAACAAGAATGTACTTTCGACTCTTCTCCACTTAAGAAAGGACATCTAAACTTAGGTTTCACTTATTCTCAACGGATGATATTAAGACGTAACATTGCTAAAGAAATTTTGTATTAAAATAGATTCGATGCAGAAGGTTTCTGAATTTTTTTATGCGACTAATACGTTGGTAACCGCTTGCCAAAGGCTTTCATAAAATGGTTTAAATCCTAAGAAAAAGATTGTTGTTAAACAGCCGTTAGTAATTGTATGAACATTTAGTGTGCATTAAAGTTCTTATAGGTACTTACGATCCTCTGGTGGGACAAATTTGAAAGATTTTTCTACGGGTCCGGGAGGATATCCTTAATCAATAATTTAATGCCATTTTTTTATACATTACTATATATATATATATATATATATATATATATATATATATATATATATATATATATATATATATATATATACACTTTTATTTTCATGGCCCATATAATATAAACCATTCATTTAGGCAAAAAAGGTAGTTTTTCAATTTTTGATTGATATGGATTAAATAATATACATAGTAAGAATACGATACATCAAGGTATAAATTGAGGGTAAAAGGGAAGATAATAGGATGTGAACAAGTTGCTTTATGCCTGATAGCGTAGTAAAAAAAAACAAATTTAATTCTTACTAAATGACCATTTTTGCATCATTAATTTAGTTTCAACTTCCAGTCGTCTTCAAAATCATTGTGTGATCAGTAAATCGTAAATTTTTTACCTTTGTGTTTGTGTATTACAAAAAAAAAAACCGCTAAAATTAAAGCAGAAAATTATCACTTAAGTAATATATGTTTTGGGTTTAATGACTAACCATAAAACAAAAGTAATTCCAAAAATATGTAATATTAATTATAACCGTTATAATTTAATAATTTTTAAAATTATTCCATATTTTACCTACTACTATAAAATATTTAACAAAAAAGTGTTACCCTCAAGTATAATGATTTATGCATTACTTTAAAGATTGTTTTATATTTATGATTTATAATTTTTAAACAAATAATGTTACTATGATAACTAGAAAAATGCTCTTGTATAACAGTTACGCATTTTATAGTTTTTTAGGCCGGAATTAAGATTGAAATAAGCAAAACCTCATGATTTCTAATAATAAATTCCTATTATATAACATGTTTCTATTTCATACTATAAAATAAATGTCTGTGTTTCGCCAATTAATTTTTTAAGTTTGTATTTTTGTTATTTATCAACACATTCACTATTTTATGGTATATATAATGATATTACGCGGATAGGAAGTTTAAGAATTTCTGCATAGTTCTAAGGTATACAATTGACTATTACCATGACTAGTTTAAATTGGAACACACAAAAAGCAATACTCAAGGGTATAATATTCATTGAGGCGAAATTAATACTTGTATGGAACAAAAAAGGCTTATTGTATTCCGTCAGCTTTTGTTTGGAACATAGTTTAAAAGCACGTTAAAGAAATAAAGAACGTGAAACATTGGTTTACCTGATGGCAAACGAGACGATAGGAAAACCTGTTTGCTGTCTGCTTTTTAATAGCTAATTGTCTTCATAAAAAGGCTTCGAGACTTAACTTTGTAGTGGCTGTTAAATATGTAATATAGGGGACTTCGTTTTGGTATGCATGTATATATGTACAATGTACAGGGTCTTTGATTATATTTACGTGGCTTCTGGAGCCTTTATTTTTGAAGAAAGAAAAAAATGTTTTATATAAAAATTGTAGGTTTTTTTCCATTTTATCTTTTGAAATTATTAGTAAAAAAATATCGTAATAAAAAAAGCTAAAATATAGGCAACTTCAACTTTTTTAAATGGAACACCCTGTATATTATGTGCTATAACGAAAGATTTTTTTTCTGATTTCAAATATATATACATTGATAATATTTGGATCAACCATTTTTGAGATATTTAAGCCTAAAATATGAATAAATTAAAAAAAAATCATATTAGTATCAAGAAAGCTATGAAAACAATAAAATTGTTTTAATAAATTTGACGTATTGATATTGTAAAAAGTTGAAATTTATCATTTTAACTATTAAAAGTAGTTTGTATTGTGCTTTTTGTCGATGGGCTATTCAGAAGAAAAAAAAATGCTATTATGCGTCTTTTTTATGGCAACAATAATGATGTGACGACAATGCAAAGGGAATATTACTTATTATATCCTTAACAACAGGTACCATCTATAGATACTATTAAATACATAGTAAAAAAGTTTATTGAACTAAAAAGCTTTAACATGGAGAAAAGGACTGCACGAAATAAAAACAAAGTTTTGGATATTATCGTTTTTTCAGGATAATTATTATACTTTTTCTATTGGACTAGCATTAACTAATTTTAATAATTTTAGAAAAGCCTGAAATATCAATCTCGAATGTTGCATCTGAACTTAATAAAACAGATTATAAAATTTATTTAACCTTAAAATTTTACAAATTTTATTCTAATAAATTTATGTCCGTTCAGAATATTCCTGAACAAAATATGCAGGACCGACCTAAGTATGCATTGGAAATAGCTAGGTTTATGCAGCAGGATTTAAAGTTTTTAAACAAAATTCTATTCACCGACAAGTCTTCCTTTACTTTAGCAGGAATGTTTAATCACAAAAATAAACATTATTGGTCCAGAGAAAACCCTGACCAAATTTAGCAACATAACAATTTTATTGTTTCCATGGCTTTCTTGATACTAATATGAAACTTGTAATTTATTAATAATTTAACCTAAATTATCTCAAAAATGGTTCATCCAAATATCAATAATAAAGATATATTTAAAATCAGAAAAAAAGGTCTTTCGTTGTAGCGCATAATATACAGGGTGTTTCATTTAAAAAATTGAAGTTGCCTATATCTCTTCATTTTTTTATTGCGATATTTTTTTACTGATAATTTCAAAAGATAATCTGGAAAAAATCCTACAATTTTTATATAAAACATTTTTTTCTGTCTTCAAAAATTAAGGCCTCAGAAGCCACGTAAATACAATCAAAGACCCTGTACAGGGTGGCTCCTGTTTGATGGATATTTAGGGTATTGAAAAGACTACAAGGGATAGAGCAAATCTGATGGCCCGTTCTCGAGTTCTATTTTCGAAACAACTGCAACGTAAAAAAATCGCGGCTAATTTGATTAGTTTTGGAGATACATGGGGTCTATCAAATTTTGACGACTTCAGTATCTACATCTCTTTAGTATTTACCTCGGTTGTAAGTAAAGATAGAAAAAAATGGTGATAATTGTTTAGATGTGTGGCTGCACCTATTTTTAATCATAAAAATCGAAAAATAGAGATATTGACCTTTTTTATTTTGTTCTAACATACTGCGGATTTACGAATATTTTAAGTAAAATCGAAAAAAAAATCGGTGTTAATTTTTATTTTGAAAAAAAAAGAAAGGGTATTTTTCAAGTGTTTCGTCAATAAAATGCAGCCATTTGAGTTTAGCCATTTCTAATGATTTGTTTTGTATTTTACGTGTGAAGCCAAATAATTTTAAAAGAAAAAATCAAAAATATCAATTTTTGGATTTTCCAAATATTTAAAAAATAAATAATATATATATATATATATATATATATATATATATATATATATATATATATATATATATATATATATATATATATATATATATATATATTAATCGAAAAATTGACATTTTTGATTTTTTTTTTTAAATTATTCTATTTTTGATGAACTTTAAGAATAAAAATATTTAATAACTTAAAAAAAATTAATCATGTTGATTTTACATTCCAAAAAGGTGGAGCCACACATCTAAACAATTACCAAATTGGTAAACAGAATATTTCTATAGAATTTTACCAAGAATCCAGTGGCGTACCTAATTAGGTATTGTTTTATCGGTTTCAGTTTCAAAGATGTAACCTAAAGTTGCCTTTTTTAAATGGGACACCCTCTATTTGGCTATTTGTATTCAAAGAAATTGGTTATTTGTAAAAAATTCAATAAAAACCTCATAAGATTTAAATTTTGCACATCTTGTATAAAATTAAGTATCTACACCCCAATAAATTCATTAGGTCTTAAGTTAATTACATTTACAAAAATAATAAATATTTATTTTTAAATTATTAGGTTATTGTTCCATTTATATTTATTTCTGATTTTAATTAACCAAGTACGCATTTTCTGCTATATTTTGTATAATACCTATTTAAGCAAGACATATAAATTATATACTGCCAGCTTTTTGTGTTCTTTAATTTTAATTTGAATAAAGTAGAGTTTAAAAACTTTTGGTATATTATAGAATGTCATATTGAGAGCGGGAAAAAAGTCCAAATTCTTTACCGATGTATTTCGCTAGATACCGAGAAAGAAGGCAATCATACATTTATAGTTTTAAAAGACTAAATAAAAACCTAATTGCGTATGGATCGTTTTAAAAAATAATCACTTGATTACTTACTCATTTATCCTATCTAGACTACTATGTAAAATTTCTACCTAAATCAGAAACTTCATGAAACATCTGTCATGTGCTCTTGGACTATAAGTGTAAAGGATTTCTCATGTAAGTAGTTAATATTTTTCATACGATTGTTATGGCTTCATTTAAAAAAAAACATTGTAGAGTCGAAAAAAATTCTTAAAATAATTAATTAGTCGTTATTTAAGAAGTTTTAAATTTACATTTAGGACGAATTAGGTCTTTAGTTATTTAGAACATAGTCAGGTTTTGATGAACAGATACTAAGTTAGGTACAACAAATACAACAGGGCTTTGGTTTAAAATCACTGACCAGATATTTGTTGTTTTTCTTTTGGAGTGTAGATTTAAGCTCAATGCTTCTCTTTTAAATTTTTTAAATTTATTTTAAGAAGTAGGGTAAAAATTTAAGAATATACCTGGTAAATATGTCATTTTGTTAACAATTTATGGCCTCTTAATTCAAAAGATCATTTAGAAATTAATGTTATAAGGTCCATTTTTCTACAAATTTGAAGCTTTTATAGATTACCTTAGCAAAATTAATAAATAATAATAAATATATAAAATTGGACCTACCGACTACAACCCACGCCTACTTATGGATTTGAGGGACTAAACGGCCGAGTGATGATCGCGTTGTTAAATTTAGCAATGGACTTAGCAATTGTTAAAAGTTAACAACGGTTTAGAATGTTTAACAAAATGTCAGATTTTGACAGGTTGCCAACTAAAATCATTGAATAACACTGACAATGACGTTTTGTTAAACATTCTGAACCGTTGTTAACTTGTAACAATTGCTAAGTCCATTGCTAAATTTAACAACTCGGCCATAAATTTTGGGCAGAAAATATCAAGTTTTTTTTGTTCAGATTGGCCTTCTATCGAGTTATAACTTATTTATTTTTAACAAAAACATTGCGTTAATCTGTATTTAATTATTAAAGTATATAATATATGTGAACTTCATAAATCCATAAAAATCAAGCAAACAAGTTTAATAAAGATATCCTTTAATTAAAATTCCGAAAGTTAATTAAAATCATCTATATTAATTTAAAAGCCATAAAACAAAAATTACAAAGTTATAAATACCTATGAGAATTATAATAGTTTACCTAATTGGTTAAAGGAATATATTAAATGTAATTCTAATTAATCACCTAAGGCACTTGAAATGCTACTTAAAAAGTCTTGTATGCCTTGAAGACCATTATTACTAGATTTTATGGCGTACTTTATGCAAATTGGAAACTAGACAGTTACTGAAATTATTAAGCAAACTTTATTACATCTTTGATCGGTTTTATTGTGCATAGTTTGGAAAGTGACGCTTTACAAGAATGCAATTAAACTTAGGGTGAGCGATACATCACTACCGGTGATTTAATCGCCGTTATTGAAAAATCGCTGATAGCAAACGTTGACTAAAATCGCAAATAACGGCGATTGACTGAAACAGTGATTTTTTATAATATGCGAAATCGCGTCAACTAACATACAACAGTTAATCGCTTTCCATCGCGTTGAGTGAAATAGAGCGAAATGTAACGTATTTTATTCCAAGGGTTCTTGACTCCATCTTTACGCCCCTCACTGAACTATAAAGCAGAATTACAGTTTTCTATAATATTTCACAGGGTATAATACATCCACTTTTCAATGCAAAGAAAGGTTTGGTATAGAAATATAGTAGAAATCCTTTATTGCATGGTAAGATTTAAGACAACGAGTTCCTTTTATAACCTCGGCGATTTAGTACTTTTTTAGTTCGCTTTACCTAACTTGGTGATTTAGTTATTATACCTATCATATAGAAGACGTGCAGGCAATATCTTTATTTTCATTTTCAAATTCAAGTGATTATTTCTTCGTGCCAATCCATTTAGTTAACAAAGAAAAGGTATATTTAAAAAAGTTAGTATTTTACATTATTTTTCCATAAAAAAATACAAGTTTTCTAGTCAGCAGCTGCAGTTTTACAGTTTATGATCAGTACAATGGAGACAGGCAAGTGAAATTAATATGTAGCAGCAAAATTATTCACCGAGAGCGCTAATAGCTGCAAATGATGATTAATAACACCAGTTTGTAGTTTGTCCCAGTGCGAAAAGTCGCGATTGCGATAACGCTTTTAAATTGGCCGTTATTTAAAAATCGCGATCGCCGATAACGGCGTTATGCAAATATCGCTATTGAGCTCATTCTTAAATTAAACCTGCTTAGCCCTTTCGGTACAGGAGAAGTGTTAACCCGTTTTGAGCTTAGGGACGTGTTTACACACGGATGATTCTAAACTATTCTAAAGCATTTAGGTCAAAAGGCGTAGGTTTAAGGGCCAATAAAATATTGTATTCAGATTTCAAATATTGGCGTGTTTACGATATAAACGTACTAGCCTAAAGTGCGGGGACCACTGATGGTTTACGTTAACTATTGAAGACAGAACATAAACGATCACTCAAGCTCTAAAATATGCCTGTCTCTACAGAAAATCCGTTAATGATAAAAGCCAGTTCCGAAAGGATTAGGAGAAAAAAATACTGGATTTTTGAAAATTGAGGATTTAGAAGAACCTCGTGACCTATAGCAAAGATTTTAAATTTGTGACTTTGGCGGACTTCCTCGAGTGTTCACTATTTAAAAATAAATGCTAAAATAACATTCCGAAGCCGTGTATTAATTTGCTCGAGAGGTACACACTTATTTTTTTATATTGACCCAATTAAACACCGGCGCGGCATTTCTAGGTAGGTAGGTAGGTAGTTTTAAAGTGAGTGGACTTTTTATGCCTCTACTGCGACCGCTCGGTCTATTGTGGCTCACACCTTTTTATATTTCTCCCAATAGGTAGGACTTCTAATGAATCCGATATCAGATTGGGAGAGAGCGTTCTTACATCTCCTCTTCCTCGTGTCGCTACCGGACTCGAGCACAATATGTATTCTGGTGTCCCTGTCTCCTGGAAAGTATGACGCGCAGACGATTAGATCCGTCATGCCCTCCTCTGCCGGTCTAGTGACGGGGGTAGCTACCAGGTCCCTATTACAGGAACCAGATATTCCTTCTAAGGTCGTATCTCCGGCCTTTCCCTATGAAAACGGTCCTATCCTCTTTCTGTTTAAAGCCAGGGGACCCTTTTCCCTACAAAAGCGGTTCTGTCCGCCTTTTGTTTGGATTCAGGGATCCCTTCCTAAGCACCTGTTTGTTCGGGCTGGATTAGCCCTTCCCCGTGAAACAGGCGCTTATGACTTCAGGGGCACTTTTCGAAACGGATTCACTCGTTACTTTCTGTTTGGAGCTAGGAAAATAATAGTCCACCACGACAGAGCTCCGCATTACTGCAGTAAGGCTAAATAATCTGAGAGTTCGCCCTGTATCTCAGAGGCACCGTTGGAGACACCTGTTTAAGGCACAGGATGTCATTCACTCATCAGCACGGTATGCTAAGTGCTAACACCTTGAGTTAAGCCTTGTGTTCGTCTTAGCTTCGGAGCCCGTTCCATACGCTAGCAATAAGAGTTGCCGATAACCAGCAACCCCAGCACATGTTTCATAAGATCCTACTGGGCCCAACCACGACAACGACGTGCGAAAACAGCGGCATCTCTAGCCACCGTGTACAGGGGGTCCCCAATTTGAGCCTCATCATTGGGATCTCGGAAACTTAAAAAGATTCGAGGTGGGTTAAATGGAGGAAAAGTTGCGCAATATGATTCTGATCAAAATTCCACCTTAAAAAATTTGAATACTTCCGTTGACTTCTGGCAAAAACCTCCTTATTTGAATAGATATGACAAAATAAATTTTACATTCTTATTGCTAATTTTTCTGTTCTACAAGACAGTGTTATCAAATTTACACACCGACGTTTCGTCTTTGAGTTTCCATCTTCAACTTTGTTTTTTTTTTAAATACGGTCCTGGATCTCTTATTGGGGATTTTAAGAACTTTGCTAAAACCAATGATAAATCCCACTTCGGCAAAATCATCATTTTGATGTTTTCCTACCCAAAACCTACTATCTGCCTCTCTAACACAGCATTTCTCATGAAAATTGCCGTTTATATGATTTTTTTGAATAAGTGGGATACATCATTGGTTTTGGGATCTTAGAAGCTCTTAAAATCCAAAATAAAAAATCCAGGACCGTATTAAAAAAAAAACAATTTTGATAATGGAAGCTCAAAGACAAAATGTCGGTGTGGTAATTTAATAACATAATCTTAAAGAACAGAATGTCCAGAATGTGTTTTAGTCAAAAACATATGTTTAAGGGGCTTAAATATGTTTACCATTTTAACTAACTCATATTAAACAGGTATTAAAACTTTTATTGGTATGCAGTGCAAACCAACATTACTATGTAAAATTTTGTAGTAACGTTTTAAAATTAGATTCTCTAAATTCGTCAGCAGCTTTCCAAGTAATCTAGGTACATACATACCAAAGAAAAATAACGGCAATGAAAATAACGTATAATTAAAATAGCTACTTAAAAATTATAAGATCTGTATTAATTTTAAAACCATAATTAAGTATAATTAACTTTAAACTGTAAAATCCTATTATAATGTTGTAGGTATATACTTAACCAAATTACAGAAATATGGGTAGCCCTATGATACAGGGCAATTAAAATTTTTTGAGTACTTAAGTTTAAAGGAAGTCACGTTTTGTGCAATTAATTACTATTTTTTCCTATCATATCAGTTATACATAAAGTAAAAAGTACAAATATACTTGTCATGAAAATGCGATTTTTCTATTTAAGAAAATATATATATATATATATATATATATATATATATATATATATATATATATATATATATATATATATATATATATATATATATATATATATATATATATTATATATATATATATATATATATATATATATATATATATATATATATATATATATATATATATATATATATATATATATATATATATATATATATATATATATATATATATATATATATATATCATATATATACATATTGTGGATAAAATAATAGCAGTGGTTAAATAAAATTAACGTAATCTATTGAAACTGATAAGAAATTCCCCCGACACTTCTGGTTAAAAATAAATGTATACTTTATTTGCTTATCATGTTTACTTAGTACCCTATTAAAAAGACAAGACTAAAAAAAAATATAAACAAAATATTTTACTTTTTTGTAAAAATGCCAACTTAAAGTCGGTCAAAATAATAGCAGTATTCGTTCAGTGTTAAGGTGTTCCACTTGCAAAAGATTTTTCC
The DNA here is from genome assembly GCA_019359885.1 of Listronotus oregonensis. Lineage (NCBI taxonomy): Eukaryota > Metazoa > Arthropoda > Insecta > Coleoptera > Curculionidae > Listronotus > Listronotus oregonensis. Next base: position 121,296 of record JAHBCN010000063.1, read on the forward strand.
TTTTAAAAGATCATTTAGAATAATTTCCACAATTTCCAGTATCTTTTTAAATTATTATTTGTAATTTACAGTAATAAATAAAGTTTTGCATTACCATACAATGGGAAGGAAAAACACTGTACTTCTGAAAAACGCAAGTTAATAAAAAATTGCAGAGAGAAGGAAAATCATATTCGCAGATTGAAAATATTATGGGATGCTCAGCTAAGATGGTAGCAAACGCTTTAAAGTGGCAGCCAGTGCCTGAAACACGCAGCCGTAAGCGCAAAAGAGGATAAGCTTTTAATCCAAACAGCAAAGATGGACCCGTTTGCTTCATCTACACAGCTTAAGCAGAGTGTAGGACTGGATGTGACTACTAGAACAATAAGAAGACGACTAACAGATCAAAACCTGAAAGCCAGAAGCCCAAGGAAAGTACCCTTATTAAGTAAGAAACAGCGAAAAAGACGATTAGAGTTTGCGAACAATCACCTTAAATGGCATTTGACTAAATGGCGCAACATATTATGGTCTGACGAATGCAAAATCGTTTTATTTGGCAATACAGGACGCAGAATTTACGTTAGATGCCCTTTAGGTACTGCATTTCATCCTTAATATACCGTCAAAACTGTAAAGCATGGAGGGTCCAAAATTATGGAACCTAGTTATCTATGTATGGGCAAGTTTTTCATGCCACTTATGGTTCAACATAGGACCCGTAGTCAAGCCTTTTGGATAAAAGACATTCAATGACTGGATCTAGTATTTATGTAGATATAACTTATGCTGTAGCATCGATAAATCAAGATGCTGTAATTCAAACTTATGCATATCCTATTACAGGTGTGAGAATTTGAGGATGACACGTCAGTGCCACTTAAATGTACTATACGGTTTAAGATTTAAAAAAATATTTTTGCAGGATAATATAGCATTCCGAATATTTTTAGATTCCAAAACATATTTTGTCCATCTAGTTTTTGGCTTTATTAAAAAACAAATATCCTTGCTACAATTAAGTTTTATGCAAACTATGAGGAAAATTAATGTCCCAGACTGGCCTTTTTTTTCACAAACTGCCATTTTTGGCATTTTGTCCACAACTGGATCTTAACCCCATTAGATAATTTATGGGGTGATAAAACTTAAAAAAAATCTCTTTATGTCTTATCATTTAAAAACTACCTACTAGCACGCTTTACATTAATTATTTAATATGAGAAACCTACAAATCAAGAGCAAAGAAAACTATGGTCAAAAAAAATGTAAAAAATTGCAATAAATGGTAAGATTCCTGGAAAGAAGCATAACATTCCAACTATTATATGTCGTGAATAACAGGTGTGAGAATTTGATCCACTTTAAATTATATGACGGCGACTCGTTATCATTATTGTTGTCGGTGTTGCAGTGTCCGAAGCTGTAATTTCCATATTGAAAGGGCTCGATTTTCCATTAAGTACTAATTCAGTTAAGATTTAAAATGAGGATTAATTAAGTATGAAGTTTCATATAATTTAGCATTCCGAATATTTTTACTTATAGGCTCATTTATAAAATTAAACACTGCTATTATTAAATACCACAGTGATTAAATATGACATGTCCAAAAATAAATTTCCACAATTAAATATTTCTTTAACAAAAAACCGGCCTGATATATGTGTCCTTTACTCCTAATGCCAATTTTGTTTAAATGTAAGTAAAGTTTTTCCGGGGACATTTGTTTAATGCTTGGAAATACTTTAATTATGTAAGGAAAGCGAACGCAGATGGCGTCTTTAAGTCAATTCACAACTAATTCTGTTCTATTTGTATATTTTAGTTTCGGATATGAATAAAGGATTATGACTACCTGTATATTTTTGTAATTTTCTATAAAAAATGGCTAGCCAAATAACTGCTATTTTTTTTTGAACCCTCTTGAGGAGGTCCTTAACTTGTTTTTATATATCGATATTATAACGAACGATTTATATATATATATATATATATATATATATATATATATATATATATATATATATATATATATATATATATATATATATATATATTATATTTATATTTTTATTCTATTTGTATAGTGTTTGTATATTAAAATAAAAATAGTTACATATGTTTTAATATTCAAAACTCCTTTTCAAAAAAATCTCTTTAGGTCTTATCATTTAAAATCACTAATAAACCGTCAATTACAAAGCTTTTTTAATTATTTAATATGAGACCTACAAAAACCCAAGAAAAATCACAATAATTTAAAGAAAACGCCAGGGAAAATATACAAAAAAAATGTTAAAAAATTGCAATAAATGGTAAATTATACACGATTGGCAAGGCAAAACCTTGCATGCCACTTTTTGATTAATGCAAGCTTAAGCAGAGTGTAGGACATAGAAACAAGCAAAAAGAATAACATTGCTCAAATAATAGTATTATTTATTAACAGTTGAAATTAATTTACAGATTGAAAAGAGAACGACAACAAAAATTTCAATTGGAGGACCACATATGTTATGATAAAGCATACTGCTCATTCATCCAATACGTCAAAACTGTACAGACGAATTTATTTTAAACTCGGAGTGTAGGACATGGGAACAGCAGCATATTAATCTTGTAGCATATTAAATCCTAATATGCTGAGTCAGAATGCCTACTACATATTCTTCTGTTTTTCAGATAAGGAGAAATTTATGCAGAAAAAAAGAAAATTAATGTCCCAGACTGTTTATTATTTTCCGCTTTGAAGAGAAATGCAAATTTATATGTAATGATTACCAATACTTCAAGTGATAGAAACATTGCATTCCTAGATAATTTGAGTGGATAATAGGAAGCTGGGTATTGTTTTCTTAGAAGCTTGGCGAATAATATCTTTAAAAACGAGATACACAATTTATTAAAATGAGAATGCTTACTTGAGTTGATTTATATTTTTATGAGGATTACTATTTTCTCTAAGTTTTAAGATCATGTTCATTAATTTAATTTTTCATTTAGATATAGTAGTTTTTTTATTTCTTTTAGGCTTAATTCTGTGCATAAATATTCAACCACATTTGGCTGTTAAAAATAGGTGTAATAAACTGTTAGAACATAATTGAGGAATTATTCTTGCATATTAGACCTCACAGTGACTTAAAATTAAAGAAAACATGAAATATATACACTAATCCATGTAATAAAAGTGCAATAAATAAATTAAAAAAAATTTGGCAAAAAATCTTGAACAATTACATTACTCGGCTAAAAAATGAGAAACACAACAATCGATCCCCTCGTCACTTCTTTAACGTCCGGGGTCCGGCTGATATTCTCTGCCGAGTGCCGATCGCTCGTCCGCCTGCGAATCTGTAATGACCGAAGCCAGTGAATAGTAAGCGCTTTTAGCCCCACGTTTTCCCTGAGTGATTAACAAGGTATAGGAAAAATGTAATCTTTATTTCTTCAAATTTTAAGGACCAGTTGCTTATTAATCAGGCCGGCCCTGCCCCACGTTTTCTGTCTGTCTTTATTTCGCTTCAGCCTTTGCTTATTAAATGGGCATCTTTTTTTATTGCACTGAAAATCTCTACATGCAACAAATTGGTTTGTCAGCCGTGTATATAACAGTAAAATAATTTATATTTTATATAAATGCTGCCATTAAGGTGCTTCGAGCCGTTGTAAATATTTTTCCCTATAATTTTATCGTGAGGGGTTGTTTTTGACAAATAATAATTTATTATATTATAAATACCATAAAGATTTATTTCTTTTACGTAAATATTACAATAGAAACGTTTTAAGTTGCTAAAAAATATGTTTAATGAATTTCGTTATTGGAGGTAGTTTTTAAACATAGTAACATGGTGAAATACCATAAATCAAATTTCACAATAAAAAATCATAAATATTTGACATATTTACACATAATTACAGCTTATAAAACGCTCAAATCTATAGATTTTTAATGTTTAAAAAAAAGAGTACTTTTCACCCTTCAAAAATAAAAAGCGCAAGATGCATGTATACACCTTATGAAGTGAGGGATAAGACAAGCTTAATTACAAATTTTCAGAAAAATTGATGCAGTTATAAGGATTTCTGAGGTAATACCCTATTTTTGCCTTCAGTGACTGGACTAGTTGGCAAATATCGATATCTGAAAGGCAGTTGTAATTGGGATGTCGATAGTATTAAGCTCCCAGATAGGGTATATAGATTCGATTATTTGAGCGGAGATGGCAAAAATTACCTCTACCACTGCAACCTTACCAGATTTATTATTGTGGTTTTGTCCTATCGTTCTTTAGAGTACCTTGTCCAGGCCCGTCTTCTTAACTTGACTCTAGAGTCTTGACACTGGCCACTCCATATATCTTGCCGGTTTTGGCTTTTCCTCACCAAGTCTAGTAAACCTAAGCCTACATAGTGCTTCGCAGTGGCACCACACATGTACGGCTGTTTCTTCAGCCTCCTGGCAGAACCTACACAGGCTATCCTCCACCAGGCCTATTCTTTCCAGGTCCTTGTTGAGTTTGCAATGTCCTGTTAGTTGACCTACCGTTATCCTTACGACCTTACGATTGTGGCTCAGTAGGTCCAAGGTAAACTTGGCCGAGTAGGTCTTAATGAACTGCTTTGCCTGTCGTTGTCCTGGTGTTTGTACCCACCAGCTTTGAAACTCTCTGTCTACCCAGCTCTTAATAGATGCTTTAAAGAGCTGATCCTCTTTTGGCTAGGTCGTCGGGCTCTTCGTTACCTGGGTGGCCCTCGTTGCCTGGAAACGATACCCTATCGGGAAGTTCAATACTATCGATAGTGATATCGACCTATCGACATCCCCAGTTGTAATGTTTGGTTTATATTTTCATCAAACAAATGAAAATAAAAACATATGTATTTCTATACTTCCTTAATTTAAATACTTTAATTGAATTTTATATAAATTTATTACTTTTAAAAAAACGCAATAACTCTTAAGTTCTAAAACTTATTTTATGCTGCATATATATCTAATTAATTACAGAAATATTTTATGCAACACCAGTGCCATAAGGTAATGCATTTCATTAAACCTTTTTATTGTAATTAAAAATAAAAAACCTATATTTGATAAACAACATAATTAACAGGTTTAATTGCCTTCTCTAAACGAATTACAAATTATGCCATTAACTGCATGAGAATAATAGCGGCAGTTTTTAATATCTCCGGTAAATTGAATTGTGTACGGACAACAGAGTATAATATCATAAATAATAACACGATAGCAGAAGGTAATAATAGGCTATTAATCTCTCGCGCAGAACACATAAGATTTAACTTTCATTTCCTTATGTTTCCTTTAAACGAAAACGCATTTATTTATGGTATACCTATATAGGAATTGTTAATATATTTTATGTACCTATTTGTAATATTTTACGGCTAAATTTTTGTCCGGGTATACCCGCATATTGGTAACTAAGTTATTGGTTATGGGAAACATATGATTATAGAACTGTTCAGTTCCTTTTTTAAAAAATAGTTCATTATATATTAATAACCAGTGGAGCTGTAAGCATTGTAATCTTACTACCTACCAATTTGTGACGCATTCATAGGGGTCACTTTGGATAATCATTAAAGATTCCTAATACAATACAGATACCGGTTCATCCAGTGACGACTTTATGTAGATTTCTAAGAACTCTTAAGAAAACGACTTAACTTGAAACAAAAGAGAAACGTCGTAAAATTAACATTTTTTAAATTGAACTCCTTATTTATTAGTTTGTTTCAACAGCGTCTCATTTTTTTGATACGTTGTAATAAAAACGATTTCGTATTTATTTTTAGTGACAACAGAATTCATATGAGAAATTTGTTATTTAAATTAAAAAGTAGGAAACTGGGTTGGAAAATTAATTTTGGTAACAAAAATGAATACAAAATAAGTAAGAACATGTTAATTTTATGTCGGATCTTTTTTGTTTCAATTCAAATCATTATCTTAAGTGTTTTTGAGGATTCTACAGAAAGAAAAGTAACAAATATATATGGTGCCGTTCAGTCCTCTTTGGATGACCCTGTGCATTATATATCAAAACATCGAAAGTAGTAATCCAAAATTAAGGTTGCCAGATGATAATTTGATAAAGGAGGGCTGATGAATCTAAAAGGGAGGACTTTATTCAAAAAGGGAGGACATTTATAATTAAACCATTGTTTTTAATCTATTTACTTTATTAATAACTAAGCTGCCAATTTTTGCAAGAATAACTTGATTTTTTAACAAATAATTAAAAAAATTAACCAGGACATTTGAATATTAAAATCTTCACATGACATGTTTTTGAAGTTGTATTGAACAATAATCAAATATTTTTCTGACTCTATACTTAGTCTGTTTCTTTCTTTGCTCCACTGATTATTAATCAGCGAATAAACTCTTTCCACATACGCGTTATGTCCGCTTATACAAAAATAAAATTCGCTGATTCGCTGAGAAGTTTTGAGAAACATTCAATGTTTTTGGCAGTTTTGAAGTGGATTGTCAACTGTTTATGCAACTTCAAATCATAATATTTGTCATCAGGATCACCATCTAATTTTGATTTAAGAAATGAAATCAGGTTACAAAACTGATCAGTTTAACATTGTCAATCTCTACACCTCTGGTGCTCAAGAACTCAATGCATGGAACTACATCGTCATATTTTAGGTTTTCGTTTTCTTTCGGCAACGTAATCGACTCTCTTTAAAGACGTATATCAAAAGAAAGACATACAATAGGTAAGGGAGGACGGGAGAACAAACTATGAAAAGGGAGGACATGTCCATGGGGCATTTAGCGGAACCTACAGCCTCAACATGTCAAATTTATGATGTTTTGTAATTTATAAATAATCGGCTGATTTTTGCGCCATAGCTAGATAAATTATAGTAAGATGTTAGATTATACTAATCTTTAAAAATAAAGTCTTTTGTCCTGACTCATGCCCTAAACAAATTTGACGCATGCCACATCAAAAACGCCCCAGTTCTCAGAATTTTCTAATATAAAAAATTTGTACGTTACGCCAAAATGAATCTACTTACACAGTTTCAGAGGAGTATTTTTTATTTCAGAATAAAATCAGTGGAATGAAAAGGCGTTTTCCACATGATATAAAATTTGGTATTTAAATTCACCTAATTATTCTACTTAATTACTTGTGAAAAAGAATATCTTGTTATATATAAAAGTGATGTCAAGTGATTTCAGAAATATTTGACTGAAATCGACCATTTTACACTACTGACTGACTGACTGACTGATTGTTTCATTGGCTCATTAAAATTATAAGGTAGTGAAGTTTAGTAACTACACATTTTTACCCAGAACGCCCCGAAACAGGGCGGTAATATCGTATATTTAGGGAATATTTTAGCATTTTGCAATCTGATTAAACCTGCTCTTAGAAAGAAGAAATGCAGGCAGGATTTTATTTAGGAAACAAATAAAATTGCTACATTTACCTATCAGACCCCAAATCAGGCGCGATTTAAGGGACATGAGAATGAACATTTTTCATACTTCATATTAGTCTAAAGGTTGGGTTTTACCTACAGAGCAAGGTATACTGAGAAAACTGCATAAGGTCCAACAGATTTTTTCCATATATAGGACTCAGAAAAAGAAGAGATCCCACAAAAAACACGTAATCGTATGTAAAATAAGGTTCAAGTTGCTATTAAAAAATCTCGACCTCTTCAAATACTGAGATCTAAAATTAGACCAAGTTTGTTTTACCCTTTTACGACTTAGCAAGTTTTTTACCGATCTGTCTGTATTAATGAAGAAAACTGTCTGTGTAAATAAAAAAAAAGAACATTGATTTGTACAGCCAGATCAGTAAAAAATTGAAAGGTTAGAAAAGAGTGGAACAAAATTGGGAACAGACTTGGTCGAATTTTAGATCTCATTACTTTGAAACCGAAATTTTTGGGTAGGAGCTTGACACTTATTTTATATAAGTGTTTTTTGTGGGATATTTGTTTAAAAATTACATTTAATAAAGTTTTTGTGTACGCCTATGCATGTTTTTATAGTTAAAAGCTTTGAACTTTGGCCAGAATAAAATATTAAAGAAGACGAAAGGCACAAAGTAAACACTACCTCATGCTGATATTCATGTTTGTTTGATGTGTTTGTTATGGTATTTTTATTTGCTTCATCATTTTTAATGTTTAAAGTGGTGAAAAGCATATATGATTATATTCTAGAACTTGTTCAGTGAAAGTTTATCATTTAAACAAATATATTTATATTATAATATGGTAAGAAAAATACCAAAAGATAAAAATTGACACACATTTTAACTTGTTTTGTCTGGACTGTGCGAATTGCGACCTAGCGAACATTTAGGTTTTTTAGATTATTACCAAGATTGATAAAATTGAAAAACCTTTTGTGAAGAAGATTGGTATTTTTTAATTCATAAAAGTACAATAAGAAAAATGAACCATTAGTCTTTATTTAACAAAGAATATATAGCTTAAAGCAACATTTGATAATATTTTTTTTTTTTGTTTTTAGGTAAGTGTCATCATCAGTTAGGTGCTAACTATTGACAATTCTTCCAAGAGTAAGGCAAGTTTTAAAAATATTTATTTTGAAAAATAGTATATTATTTTATAAGGATTAAAAGTGTATGTAAAATAAGCACTTTTAGTCCGTATTATATATATTATTATTTTTTCTCCAACCAAGTTAAAATTAATACATTTAGTTATTCAAAAATCGTTTTTTTATCTTAGGATTAAAAATAGTAGCACTTTTAGTCCTAGGATTAAAGTCTTGCTAAGCAACAAGCACATTTTTGTACGGTATGAGAATTAATAGCTTTTGCACCTGAAAATAGTACAAAAATGTTAACGGTTGGAGAAAAAATGTTTTATAAGAATAATTTAAATATTGTTAAATCAAGAACGTTTTTATAATAATGGTACACTTTTTCTAAGTTGGGTACAAATAGAAATTTATTGGATTATCCCATGTGAAAATCAAAAGCAACTGTTACAGTTCTTTGACCTAATCTTGCATCTTCTTATCCTTTTTTACACCAAAAAGAGCACCGGCATCGGAAGGATCATTAGAGATGCTTAAAAATCCGGCTTGGGATGGGAACCAAACTTGTCAATATCAAAATTGTTTGTATTGCACCATCACTGGAACGTGAATCGCTAATTAGTAATTGTATGTGATGTGTCTTTAGATTTACTATAATATGTATATGTTATCGTGAAAGTCCGAAATTGGTGAATGGCGATATTCACCGGTGAATGTCAAAAATTAAAAAAAAAACTGAACGAAAACTAACCACAACTAACCAAAATTATTAGTTTTAACCAGAACGTACCAAAGTTGTTAGTTTTGGTTAGTTTTCGTTCAGTTTTTTTGAAAATATTTTACATTCACCGGTGAATGTCGACATTCAACCATTTTCGGACTTTCACAGTAACATATACATTGTGATTCAGAACTTATCTTTACAAGCGGATACTTAATATGTCTATACTACATGCAAGCCTCTAAAAACTGAGCGACTGTAATAATTGGACAAATGACAAGAAATTATTCTCTTCAAGTAAAAGTTTAGCATTTTATTAAATAAATTAAAACATTTTCTTATTTAATAAAACGTAATGCTGGTTTCTATTTGTGCTCAACTAATTTTTTTCTTTTCGTATATTTTAAAGTTGGTATAAAAATGCGTTATTTTGATGACTTTGAGCACACACAAAACTAAATAACCAAAAAAAAAACAAATCATGTATACAATTCTGCAATACGAGGGTGGCGATAAAATTAATCATTGAACTTTTCGATTTTAAATTTACAAGAATAACGACCAAAATTTACTTAAATCTATCTATGTTGAAGTTTTAAGGAAAAAATCTTAATTATACTGTACAAATTACTAGGTCAAAACAAATTTGCCAGCCACAAACAGACTTGTTATCCGAAATCTAATATAAACTTTCACACAAAGCCAGAAGGCCATATGTTTGATTTTCATTGTGTGTTAAAGGCCTTTACTACAAGGCATATTGCAGTGAGCATCACAAGCACTACCTTGTAAATTATTAAGTTTGACATCGGACGCCACACCGACATGGCCCATTAAGTATTCTACGCATAAGGGTTCATATTTTGAACGGACCCTCATTTCAGGATCGCACCGGTTTAAAGGAGGGTAAAGCTGACGTTGATGGTAACAGTGCTACGTCATCCTGATACAGGTGTGAATGGATGAACTATTATTTACACTTAAAGCTAAATATTAATACAATTTTTTTTGACTAATGTGTCAAAATATGAAAAAAGTAATAAGTGTCTTGGTGGAGAAGTCATAGGGATAGTAAAATAAAACAACTCTCTCTTTCTTTAATTGTTTTAATTTTTAAGATGTAGTAAAGCTAGCTTATTTTTTACTTTTGATAATTTTTCCACCATAAACTTTTTTTCACGTAGCCCTTGAATTAGATATCGTTCACAAGATTTAAAGTACAATAAAGTTGTAATGGATTTCTTATTTTGGTTTTCGTAACGAGGTAGATGAGTTCCTTCATTAACTTACAATTAGTTCTTAACTCAATAAACCAAAAACGTCTAAAAAATGTCTTAATATATGTGAAAGATGCTGTTAATAATTGGAAAATGAAAGCCTGCATTTCTGCTTAAATAAGTAGGTAAATAATGTAATATTATATTAACTAAACATTATTAAAGCTGCAGTGAAAAACAGTTAGCAGGATTTTTTGTTTTGGTCTGATGGCCTTTACAATCCTTAGCTGCGTACCGGTGCTCCCAGGCCAATATCATATAAAAAATTTCGAGCCCATTTGAAACATTATTTACCTAGTTGTAATTTTTTTATAGTGTGCAAACATTTAAGATGCATTTTCTAATGAAAGAATGCAGTTATTTTTTCCCATTAATTAAATTTGTTTTACAAAGTTTCTAAATGTATACAAATGCAAAAACCGCAAATCCATCATACTCCAAAAAAATTCGTAAGGCCTATTTTGGTGCCAAATGTTGGGTTTAGCGAAGATCCGTTAATATATTTTATTATACCCTTGGATTTAATTAATTTAAACCAAACAAGTCACATTAACTCTTGGTTTATACAGTTTATTAATATTATTTAAATAAAACTACTTGACTTAAAATGGGACTTTCAATAAAATATACATTATTAATAAATTACATACCTAAGTTACATAATAAAAAAATTAGGAGAATTAATGCTTTAAAATAAAACAATGTACAAATAATTCCAATATTTTAACCGGGCAAATGAAACTACCCTAATTGGTCTCTTGTTAAGAATATCCAAACCATTGACAAAACTGCAAAAATCTGGTGATGAATTCTTTACTGTGACCTTATATCGAAAAAATTTTTGGTTCTTTATGGCAAAAACTAACAAACATTTCTAAAAAAAAATATGGCAAAATTATGTTCAATTTGTATCTTTACCGGACTGAAGACTTCGCTTCTCTCCAATTTCTTAGGAATGTGCTCCATTGAGCATGTATATCAAGAACAGGTTCTGTAAGCGGTTGCCTTCCAATGGACTTGCCCTACAAATAGTTTTCAAAGCCATTAGCACGTTTGTAATGGACAAATTTTCGTAAACAAGATTGTCAAGAAACCTTTCTCTAAACTGGTCCAATGGAGAGAATATGGTTCCATCCTCATTACGAGTTGCAAAAATGTTCCATTATTATAAAGGCACTTGTTCCAAATATTTTATTTTATAAACAAAGCAGTTTTGTTTACGTAACCTCAACAAAAACACATGTATTACTTTAAAACTCGAAATTTGTGCATAAAGTATCTTATGTAGTTCGGAGCCCTAAAACTTGGTATCAAAAAACCAAATACCGCTAACGCCAACAATGTTCTGCTCAAATCAAGTCTGCTGTCGAAACAGAGCTTGCTGTGTTGCAAACTAATATTTTTCTCATAAAAGGTGTGTTCTTTGGACGACGAACCTGCACTGATTCTGATGGAATTTTAACATAGAAGAAAATCAGTAATAATGCAAACATTTTTGCTTTGTTTGGAGTTTAGAAGCTGGTAAATTGTCATAAATGTCGGCAATAAACTTTATGAACTAAACAATGTAAATGGAAAGAAACCAAGCAGTTTTACAAACCAAAATCACGTGGTTACAAACATTAATGAAGGCACTGTATGTGAAAGATGCTCAAGCAGTATTAAAGCTGCATTTTTGTTAAAAAAAAGAAACCATATTTAAAGATATATAACAAAAAATATAAAAAATTAATTAATTTTTTATTATAACAATATTACAAATGAAAAAATTAAGAAATTATATTAAATGAAGAGGTTTTCAACAACGCGTTTTGTTTGGGTTTTAAACGCATCTTCGTAATTTTTCTGTACATCCTACGCCTTAATTGCTCTTCCCATCCAACATGAACTTTCTGGCTCAAAGGTTCCCGAAAAACTTCGATTGGACGAACCTAAGGTGGGTTAGAGAGGCTATTGTTTCTGGGTACAAATAGTATTGTTTTAAGGCATTCTAAGCGTTTAGCCAATTTGAAGTAAATCTCACCAAAATTTTATTTTATCTTTAACATGATTCCAGTGCATAAAATCGGCCACTTGGTCAAACTGTTTTAAATGTAGTGTCGACTATCTAGTACTCGTCCTTTATGATCTAAGAAATAGAGCCGGAAAATCATCATCAGTAATATGGAGTTTCTCATCATCGATAATATGTCAGCCATTTTGGCCACATAAAGTTGAATCCCTAACGGTGTCTAAATCCAAAAGGGCTGACAATTAGGTGGATACCGAGGACAGTAAAACAGGATTAAATTATCCTAAGCGCTCTTTATACAGGGTGTTTTTTAATTGAATGTTAATATTTAAGGGGGAAGTTTTTGGTTCATTTTAGGAAAAAAACTTCATATGAACGTATGTCCTAAACGTCCGAAGTTTTGAGATACAGGGTGGAAACATTTTCAAAAATAAATTAAATATTATTATCAAAAACACCACTTTAGACATTTTATTAAAATTTGGCATAAATGTCATGTACTATGTATCAAGAGGCATTTTTTAGTGTACTACATATTTTTTATTTCCACCAGTGGCGTTTGTACGGAATTTGACTTGCCTATTTTGGCAGATATTAATGGTACGTCACTGATTTCTCTTAAATTAAAAAAATATTTTTAAAATCACCAATTATTTATAAGCAAAGTTGATCACTTATTTTTTTTCAATCCGATGCACGGTTTTTGCTTAAAAAATAAAAACTATTTCTCTGCATAATCATAACAATATCGGTAAACAATATCACCATGCAAAGAAAAATCTCAATTTAATTTTTCTAGGGGAAAACCGTGCGTCGGACTAAAAAAATTATGAGCAGATTTGATCTCTTGTTTTTTTAGACCGACGCACTATTTTCACCTAGAAAAATAAAATCTAGATATTTCTGTGTATGGTGATATTGTTTACCGATATTGTTATGATTATGCAGAGAGATGGTTTTTATTTTTTTAAGCGAAAACCGTGCATCGGATTGAAAAAAATCAAGTGATCAACTTGGCTTATAAAATGATTGGGAATTTTAAAAATATTTTTTATTTTAAGAGAAATCAGTGTCGTACCATTAATATCTGCCAAAATTCTGCCCATTTCAAATTTTGGTACAAACGCCACTGGTGGAAATAGAAACCAATGTAATACACTAAAAAATGCCTCTTGATACATAGTAAATGTATCCCAAATTTTATTAAAATATCTAAAGTGATATTACTTATATTAATAATAAAGGATTTATTTTTGAAAATTTGCCCACCCTGTATCTTAAAACTTAGGATGTTTGAAACATACGTTCATATGAAGTTTTCTTCTTAGAATGGACCCAAAATTGCCCCCTTAAATATTGACATTCAATTAAAAAACACCCTGTATAAAGTAAGCGCTCGGGATAACTTGACCCCGTGTTACTGCCCTCGGTACCTACCTAACTGTCAGCTTTTTTGGATTTAGATACCTTAAGGGTTCAACTTTAAGTGGTCAAAATGGCTGACATATTATCGATGACGATTTTTTTCAAAAAAAAATTGCACTTTCAACCTTTATTGCTATTCCCTGTATCCACTAGGTTGTTAGCCTGTGCGGGAACATAATTATATAATTAACAATACTAAATGAACATGTTTTACAGGAGAAACTCCATATTACTGATGACGATGATTTTTCGGCTCTAGCTCTCCGTCTATTATTGGTCCTTTGAGCCTGGATATTCCTGCAGTAGAAATCGCGCATCAGACTAAAATTTTATCTATGAATTTTGCTTTTACTTTATATTTTGCGTTCTGTTGTTGGTATAAAAATCATTTTAATCTGTGAATTGCCAAAAGTAAAGTACTCTTCATCGCCTATAACAATTATTCTTTCGTTTGCAAAATGGGTATATGACTTAATGCCTGACAAAGTCGAAGTCTTTGTGCTAATTTTTCGATATTTTAGACTATCTATAGCAAATTCCTCCGAAACAATTTATCTGCCATTTCTTAGGTAAGAATTCTGGATCTTCTACTTTTTGACAAAGCTACGCATAGTATACCTTGCTCACATTTAGTTATTTATGGTGCGGTAAATAGTACGTCACCAAAATTTTTATTTTTGTACACGTTATTTCTGATCTTTATTTTGTTAGTCATGTCATAGCAAATAATTACTTGGTTGGTTAGTTGGTTTAAGTGGGGTAGGTCGCGTGTCCATATTTATGTGTCTATATTTGCACTTCAGCCTTAGTGGCTTATTGTGCACCCATTTCTTGTTATAGAAGTTCGCTTCTCTTTATTAGGTCTAGTAGATTTCTACAGTATGTTCTTGCGAAATAAGAATTTCACTTTGTATCTTTCCGAAAAGCATATCTCTTGTATGCCAGTGTATTGTAGTAGTGCATTATGTGTGAGGCTGTTTCCTCCGCCTCCCCGCAAAGCCTGCACGTTTTGGGACCTCAGTAAAGGTATGTTTCCTTCCACGCGGCCGCCGCATGCGGCTAACGCAATACGTTAGCCGCAAAGCACTCCTACTCATGTTTTTAAATGTGCCTGGTTCGTTCCGAGCGGCCGTAGTTTGCGTCCGCTGTCAACGACTGCGATTGATGCGACTGGACTGCTGAAGAAGCAGTGTAGCCGCAGTCGTGTCTGCGTCTGATATTTTGTTTGTGTTGTTTTGTGTGGAATGTCCGGTGTTTTTTTTTTAATTGTTAAAAATTGAAACTTTTTTTTTAAATAAGGTCCTGGATTTTTTATTACGTATTTTAAGAGCTTTTAAGATCCCAAATCCAATGATGTTTTGCACTTATTCAAAAAAATCAGTCCCAAGATCCTCCCAAAAATATATTGTCTGACTCTCTCTAACATATAGTTTCTTATGAAAATTGCCATTAATATAAATTTTTCGAATAAGTGCAATACATTATTGGTTTCGGGAGCTTAATATCTCCTAAAATACATAATAAAAAAATCCAGGGCCGTAGTTAAAAAAAAACAGTTGATGATGGCAGCTCAAAGATGAAACGTCGGTGTAGATATAAAAAAATAAAAACGAAATCGCGAATAATCGGTTTTTTCCAAAAGTAAGTATTCGAAAATTTTAAAGTTCTAAGGTGGCATTTTGATTAGCATCATATTGCGCAACTTTGCCTTCATTTAACCGACCTCGTATCTCTTCAAGTTTCCGAGATCTTAATGATAAGACTCGAATTTGGTACACCCTGTACAGATTTACCTTAATACAATGGCTAATTTTTCCTCTGGGGTTATTGGATATTCAATTCTGTTGTATGGCTCGGACTTTATATCGTCTTTTATTAAGTCAAGAATAAAACTAAACTGTGCTTTATTCGCTCTAAAATGTTTTCTAAATTTTACTTCATCCTGTTGCAGATGTTGATTTCTTAATGTAGTGTAACAACCCTTATCGCGTCTTTGCTGAAATATTGGATTTATAGGGGCAGTGCTATGTTTCAGGTTGGCTAATTGTAATAGTATTTCGTCATCCTCTTTTTCTTCTAATAATAAATATATTGCTTGATCATCCATCACGACTCTCACCAAAGATTATTCCCTTTACACTAATAATTTTGCTATCGCGAGTTTGAGCCGCGGTCCTAAGAAACCACCTGATTAAGCGGCGGCCGCTTAGTCGCATGCGACGGCCGCGTGGAAGGAACCACACCTTAAGGGATTTTTCAAGCTGAATTCTCAAAATAAGAAGTCATTGAATATATTTTATCTTTAAAGCCAATTAAACGTTTTATTATTACTGCCCACTTTAACTTATGTAAGTAAATGTTCTACCAAGACTTTTATGACATATACATATGCAGTTTAAGTGCAAATGAACCCTTGTGCTACTCCATTTGTACTTAACCTTTATTTTACTCTATACATAATTATATAATTCGACACTTCATAAAGTTGTTTTTAATTAATAAAAGTTATTATAGCTGTATGCCTCACGAACCTCTCTAGAAAGTTTTACCTTTTGCGTGTGTAAAACACCAGAAGATACTAAACGACCATCGCCGCCGGAACAATATCATTAATTAATAAAAACAAAAGGACCGTAAACGTGTAAAGGCAATCATTATACTTCCCTTACTATATAAGTGCAGTCTCGACACGATCCGGATGGATGGGAATACAAAGAAAATACATAAAGCGTTTTCAACTTTCAACGGTTCCCTGCCACCGGTCGGTAGTGCGAATAACGAAGAGGGATTATTTAAAAAGAGCAGGATGTTTGGAAGCGAGGGCTGGTTTAAATAAAAAATAACCATGCTTTGGGGAACTGTTATAATGATTCGATTTATAATAGAGGGGAAGAAAATAAATTACTCAATGTCATTAATTATGTAATAACTAACGTGCGAACTAAATTAATACTCATAATTTTATTTTAATTCTGTTTTTTAGGAAAAAAGTTATACGTTTTGTTGTGTATTTTTTTAATAGTGATCCAGTTTCTTTTATGTCACTTAAATATACTTAGATTTAGACTTATCCTTAAAAATTTTAGGTTACATTGGCCATGAATAACTTAGTCGACAACTAAATATTGTTTTGTTTTGTAACTTTGTACGAAACATAACCTGGTTATTCTAATATCTGTATGGACATTTGTGGGGTTGGTTGCTTAAAACCGAAATACATCTCAAAAAAGAGCAAGGAAAAGTAATTTCAAAAATTTAATTACAAAACAGTGTCCGCACAAAAAAAATAACTTAAGGATTTAAACAGGAATGCCTACGACAATACCTACATGCCGCGGAACAACGTAGTCCTAGATTTATACAACTACCACTTACATTGTAACATTTAATGCAGTTACAAACTAGTAGCTATGGTGACCGGCAATAAGCGCAAAAGAAAAAAGCGCACAGGAAATATTCGCACGGAAAAAAGCGCACAGATATATAAGCGCACATGAAATAACCGCACACGGAAAAATACGCACATTCGCAAAAGCGCACTTGGAAAAAAAACGCACGTAGATTAATGCGCACATTGAAAAATGCGCGCACGCAAAACCGATATATGCAAAAAAGAAAAGGCATTATATTATATATCAAAATAAATAAATTTATGTAATTGTTAGGTAAAAGAAAATGGTGTAGTAAGATATCGAATGGTCGTTAACACTTTCATTACATTATTGTTGGGCCTAAATTACCATTTTTAGGAAATAAGGTCAGATTAGAGTCATTAATTCTTTTATTACGGCCATCGTGGTAACTAATTGCCTTTTCTAAAAAATTATTTATTATAATATTATTTAATGATAAACTAGACATTAATCTTTTTTTTCGTTGTCATTGTTGGACTATAAATAGGCCACATACCTTAGTTTCCTTTAGTTTACCCTAAATTTCAAACAAGACAAGTAGACCTTTCTTCTGAATAAACGAAATTGAGTTTTAAACCAGTCAGCAAGGCAAACCAATTCTGAGTTATAAGGGATTTGAATATCTACGTTTTCGCTCAACAAATAGACTAGATACTTGGAGGTGCCGCATGAATCGATCCACAAAGTGCCATTCTTTATTGAAAACGATGAATGCAGACATCGTACAAGAGCCAACCAGTCACTCATGATTTCTGTCCCCAGAAGCAAATATCGCCAGTGCGACATGCGATAGTAGCTGTGGATGTCACTCCTCGCAATGTCATTGAATACGTCTTATCGGAAGTAAGCAATGATGACTGGCTTATATTCCGAAGCAATCGTCTCTTGATAGGACTCTTCGAAGTCACCAATCAGAGAATCACTTGCCGAATCCATTGACGAGCAATTTTTTAATTCCTGAGAAATATTCTGACTTGGTGTTACACGACTCCGGCATAGAAGATCCTAACAAAGTTCTTATATTAAAAGATCGAGAATTATTGTGCCAGCTGGACCAACCCACTCTATTCGGTGACGGAACATTTGACAAAGCACCTACAATTTTTATCAGCTTTATACTTGGCATGCCAAAGTTGAATCCACCATGCGTGCACATATTGCTAAAAAGAAGAATGAAGAGACATACATGGAGATGTCTCGAATTTTAAAAGAGTGTATTCCAAACATGTCGCCCCAGAAAATACTTTTAGATTTCGAGAGAGCCTGCATGAATGCTGCAAGAAAGTCTTTTCCAGAAGCAGTAATAAAGGGTTGCTATTTCCATTTCTGTCAAAGCCTCAAAACAAAAATTAATGCAGTTGGTTTAAAATCGGATTTTTAATCCAACTTTAACACAAAAAATCCTTTGCTGCATTATCTTTCGTTCTGTTAGAAGACGTAACAACTACTTTTAACAGGCCTGATCAAGAAAAATTTAACGATGCCCTAACATATTTTGTCTTCATCTATATAGAAGGTCCACCCCGTGTAGGTGAAGGGTTAAACTATTCCAGTTATTTGAGATCCACGTGCGCTTATGTTATGTGTGCATTAATCTACGTGCGGTTTTTTCCAAGTGCGCTTTTTTTGATGTGCGTACTTTTTCGTGTGCGGTTCTTTCATGTGCGTTTATATACCTATGCGCTTTTTACCGTGTGCATATTTCCTGTGCGCTTCTATCCGGTGCGCTTTTTTCGGGATTCAGTAGCTATATTAGTAATTGATATATTAGCAACAGCTCACTAAAGGCCGCCCTCTATTGGCGCACTGACGACATAACTTTTTAAGTAGACTAAATCAACAAAGACTCCTTATAACATCGGTTATTATATTTCGCATTTGGTCAAACTGAAAAATCGGGAGCGTATATAGATTAATATCGATATCAAATTTAATTTTGTCAATTTTCCAGAGCGTCAAGATATTTCTTTGAGTGCCGATACCGGGATGGAAATTTAGTTTTTTAGTAAAACAAGTACAGGGTGGCCAGACCAACCTGATCCTGATGTTTACACAATAATGATTTCAATAGTTGGAATAGAAATAACATAGCTCAGTGTTATGCTTTCTAAGAATATGTAAAACTATAGCTTTCCGGGACCGGCGGAAATACGTGCAAACGGATTTTTCTTAACTTAAATTTTATTGATGACCAGTTTTGTTTACCGCCAGCAGATCCACGCAGATCAATTCAACTTTTTAACTTAATTTTGTATATGCAGGGTGTCCCAAATATCCTCAGGCGCTTCTAACTTGATTTTTTGAAATGGGTCGCACTATACTACTGTGATCAAAAACTAAGGTGAATTTTGTTATAAAATGAAAAATCGTTATTTATTTTTCCAAATCTATCTCGTCTCCTTCAAAATAGTCCCCCTCCGATAAAATACACTTGTGCCAACGTTTCTTCCAGTCCTCCATGCATGCCAAATAGTCGTCTTCAGGTATGGTCTTCAATGCACGTAGCGATTCACGTTGAATCTCTACAATCGACTTTAAACGGTGTCCTTGAAGTGGTCGTTTGAGTTTTGGGAACAGCCAGAAGTCACACGAAGCTAAATCAGGCGAATACGGCGTCAGAGCAACGATAGAATTTTTGGCCAAAAAGTCACGAATAACCAATGCAGTGTGAGATGGTGCATTATCGTGATGCAAAACCAAGAGTTGTCTCACCACAATTCCGGCCATTTCTTGCGAATAACCTCACGCAAACGACGCATAACTCCGTATGAACTGTTTGGCTGGGTGGAAGGAACTCATAGTGTACTACACCACGATAATCGAAGAAAACAGTCAATATGACCTTGATTTTTAAACGACTTTGCATTGATTTTCGTAGCCGTCGTTCACCTTTTGCACGGAATTCACTCGATTGGTCGGTTGTTTTCGGGTCGTATGCATAGATCAAAGTCCCATCACCAGTAATAATGCGTTTTATAACTTCCTGATAGTTGACAAGCATCTCTGTACAGACTACTCTGCATCGTTCTTTTTCCATGAAATTGAGAAGTTTTGGCACCAAACGAAATTTTACTTTTTTGAGACCCAAATGATTCTTCAAAATCGCTTAAATCGATCCATATAATATATTTACCATATCCACAAGGTCTCTAACATAATTTTTATGCAGTTGATATCAATCTCGTATATAAACTTATGTGCGGCACTTCTATTCAGATAAAATTTTGCCTGTATCTTTTAAAGGATAAATTTTACAAAAAAAGTGTAAGAACCTTTTTTTATGTAGGTACAATTTTCCTTATAATTATTTTCCTCCAAAAATTGATCTTCGAGATATAGGCAAAAAGTATATTTCACCCACCCAAAAAGTTTCACGGTTCAAATTAAGAGTACTTTTTAGAGCATATTTAGTACACCAAAATAAAGATCTATATACAAAAAGTCAAAATGTTCATTAACTTGGCTATATTAAGTACTGTTTTCACAACTTTTTTTATATGTTATCATACTTCTTGAAGCAGTATAAGTATCGTGTAAAATGATACCTACCTACTACCTTGTAATTAATGAAAATCTGGTTAAAATGTTGGGAAGTTAACAACATGTTTCATTATTTATGTAATTTAATTTATTATAAATGTGTTTAATTATTGGGTTTATTTCCTTAACGCTTAAATATTTAACTTGGCTACACTACACCAGCAACATAGCTTGCAAAAATTTTAACAAGCAAAATACCGTATAAAATATATTAATTATCTAGTGGAAATAATATGTTCTAAAACTGGATATTATTTAAAAGAATATCTGACGCTAAGGTAGTAATTTTCCCACATTAAATTTTATTGATGCTATTCTTTTATAATAATATTAATAGCCAGTAAAATATTATAATGAATTCCTACCTCTACATAAGTATCTGTAATCTCTGACAAGAATCTTTTATTCATTAGGATTTATATATATGTCAAGAACTTCGAGTAAAGTAAAATCATAATTTATGATATACCATACCTGTATAACGAGCCTTCCAATCGATACGTAATGCAGACTAATGATATCTAATTACTCTTTTTAGTATTTGTTTATGATAAAAGCATGTGAAACAAATTACCAATTACAAATATTTATTGGAAAAATAGTACATCAAGCATTAATGTATTACTTGTTTAGCGTTTTAGAAGAGACGTAATTGGACATATTAACTTAATGTTTTAACCCTGTTGTCAGGGTTGACATGATTTATATCATTTGACTAAAATCACGGTTTAAATCATAATTTTAATCATACTGTTTTTTTTTAATAAAACCATAATTAATTTAAAAAAATGAACAGTGGCGTAACAACTTGAGAATAGGCCTGTGAACAAGTGCCGTACCGTGTTGACCTTATTATCCAAGTATATTTTACGTAAAGCTTCGTTTTGGATGACATGTGAAACAATTTCTAATTTAATAATAATATAACAAAAAAATCAACATAACAATACTTGGTTTTCCCAAAAATATTAGAAAAAATGAATATAAATTACCTAAACCTAAAGTAATCTAATTTAAAAAAAAAAGGAACAGGTTCAACAAAATTAAATAAACATTAACGGGTTAACGTATTAATGTATTAGCATCATATTATTTTGGTATGAACAACTATGTGCTTTTCCCTAAATAAATGTCTTTCATTTAAACCACATTCTTCTTGCTTTTAAGGATGTAAATGTGTCTATAATTTTGTAAGTGTTAATTTTTTGGGTCGACTTATTTTCGATAAATAATCAGACATTGAGCTGCGCAAATAATTGTTAATTATTTGTTTAAAAAATGACCTCTTGGTCGAGGCAACCGTTACAGGAATTAATAAAAACAAAATTATTGCGGTGGATACTTCCTCAAAAGAGGTAGACAAAGTCATTGTCTCTTATTGGTAATTGTAAAAGATCTAAAAAAAATAAAATCTATTATCTGTTAGTTTTGATGTTTAAAGGGTGCCAGACAAGTAATATAAGATATTAGATCGTAGATTATATGCAAGGTCTTGTACTGACTTTGGATTGACTTGATTAAGTAAACCTGGAAGCAAACAAATGTTTAATATTTGGTAAGATCTATTACACCAAACTAAGCTTACACCACTATTTAAATTTTATTTTAAACCGACCCAATACCTATAGTTTTGAGGATTACACCCTCTTTAACTTATATTAAACACACTTTACTCATTACCTTGACTGGCTGCAAACCAAATCCAAAACTAACATCCTCAGCCTGTGTATTACAGACAAACAGTAGGACCCTAAACCCCAAAACCATAATGTGCTGAGATCAGTTCGCAGCAACATTCCAATTAGGATGTCTAAAAAACCGTCTGGGTTTCTAGGAAAGTTTTAAGGAGGCAGTCTAAAGAAGAACAAAAAACCCAGGTGTGCTGTAACAAAAAAAAGACTTATTATAAAATATGCCCAAAATTTCTTCTTTGTTTTGGGAAAATTTTATTAAATAATAAAAATGTTTTATAAAATTTAAAAATTTAGTAATTTTAGAAACAACCACAATGATTACCTACTACAGATGACTTATCTTGAACTAAAAAATCACAGATTCACTTTTTATTTTTAGTGTACCTAATTAGTTCATCCTGGGTTTAAAAAAAGAACAAATTACAAGAGTTGTGCGCCTTAAATAGCCTCTGTTACCGAAAAAAAAGAACGAATATGAAGAAAATATTACGCAAGTTAAGTTGTCCGAACACACCAAAATATACTGTATACGGGTCTGGTGCACTCCAGGTATCCACGAATTTAGCTTTTTTAAAAATTTTATATAAAAGCCTCGGATGTAAAGAACAGTTTAAAGTAAAAAAATCTGCGGATGAACCACTTTTTCAACAAAAAAAATAATTAAAAATAAAAACCGATTTTCGAACATAATTTAACGCAAAGGCTGTCTAATAAATGGCTTACGAGCTTCTTGACAGTGTTGACACATGAAACGCTTTATTATGCAGGGACTCGGCTAAAAAATTACATTTTAATGTAATAATTTAGGGTCTTTTTTAATACATCCCCGCAGTTTTACGTCTGAAATATAATTGGGGAAAATAAAAAACCGCTTTGCTAACCAGAACTAACCATGACCGACTAGAACTTAGGGCTTTAGAATTTGTCTAAATTATTTGTAGAACAAAACAAAATTTTAACAAAGTATAAGAAAAACCCGGGAAATATTATAATTACACTTTAAAAAAATCATAGAAAAAATATTTGTTGCTTAAAAAAATAATAAAAATCAGGCTTGCAAAGCCGGAATCAAGTTGGGATTTATTCGCCAGTGCCTATTATTGCCTTCCTTCAACAATGACAATATGTAATCTCCATTGATACAAATCGCACATATAAATTTTCAAATAGTTAAAATAACTTTATAAAAAATAATAGTCGAAATTTAGCAAAAAAAAAAGTTTAATTCGTGGATACCTGAAGTGCACCAGAACCCTGTATACAAAAATTTAACCACGTTAAACATAGTTTAAAATATAATTTGTTACATTTTAAAGTACTATCACTAAATTATTGATTATGTTAAAAACTTACATAAACAATACATTTTTATATTAACTGCCAAAGCTTAAACTAAAGTAATCACACTATTGATATTTTAGAAAAAAAATCTTAAAAAGCAATAATACCGCTTTAATTACTACTTTACAAAATTCAACGAAAACAACAATTTTCTAATTTTTTATATTAAATTATTGCTTATATACAATTATAAATGTCACTTATGTGAAAAAATTAATGTTAACCAATTTGAATCAAACAATTACTTATAGAACGGTACGCAACCAGTTATACTTTAGAGGTAGGACAACCTATACAGAGTCATCTATTTCGCTGAACTGGAATTGTTAGGTTTTTACATAATGGAAACTATTCGAACAATTAGATATAATAAAATCTTAAGTGACCATTGGCTTATTTAAAATTTAAAAAAAATGACAAAGAATATGAAGCATTGACTGATTTTCGTACATTATGTTTTAACGCACAAAAAGGAACGTTACAACACACTAGTTTTTTTCCATGAAAAATTCTATTAAACTTCATGTGACACTGAAGCTAATTTGTCAGACTTATTCCCGCTAAGATGGTTTATTGGATTTTTCTGATTTTTAAATTTGATTTAATGATTTTAGGATAATTTTAGCTACATTGCATAATAGTGATTAAAGACGATAGAAAAATAAAACAATACGAGCACACACGCATTGCGTAGTGTAGGTATTGCAAGTATTGTGTGTTTTGCAAAATTATACAAATCCTTTTTCTAGGGATGAGTATAAAATTACTACTTTTAAATTATTGGCAGAATTACCCAGAACTATAAAAAACGTAAGGTAACAACGGACAAAATTTAATTAGTACTCACAATAACACAACTTACATATTTGTTTTACACAACACTAATAACAATAACTAAGTCGGTAGAAAATAATGGTAAAATTTATTTTCCTCATAATTGTGTAATGCTTTAAAGCACGTACTGGCAAAGAAAATTAAGAAAAGATCACTTTAAACATTGTTTTATTTATTTAGCTTTTAGCTTTCTAAGCTAACAATTTAAAGTGGTTTGCGGAGCATTAAAAGCAAAAACAACAAAGTAATTAAAATGTTTATTTTAAGAATCTGCTAATTAGGAGATATTATGCTCGTTGAATGTTTTTAGGGAGTCACGATGTTGATTAATTATTTATAGAGTCATTAACAGCTGCTTGACGCTATAAAAAAGCGGTTTTCTTTTAAACAAAAAAGATGTATTTAAATACTAAACACAAACTGATTAAAGTCAAAAAATAGCACCTGCTAAAGTATATTGCGTTATTAAGAGGTCATCACCATTATGTTGAAAATGCCATTTAATATAGAATCATGCAAATTGTTATCTTGAAGAACTAAGTTTTAATGTGAACCCTATTATTGTGACGTTAATTTTTAAATTTCTGTATGATTCATTTTTAACCTATTAGTCGATTTATATTTTCTCTAATTTACCATGTTTCAATTTAGTTTAGGCGCAGTTCAAAAGTTAGATTTTATGGGCGTCATCGCTTAGGATCTTAAATCATGCGCAGAACGGACTAGCAGACCGAGCTTATTTACACGTTTGTCGCCGGCCAGTTCCGTACTGGCAGCTTGTGTGAGATTTTTTAGTTTTTGGACTGATTTATTTTGTGATTTGTGATTGAATTTCTATATTATTATAGATTCTAAACAAGTTTTACTGTTTTATTAACTTATTTTGTGTTTAGTGGTAGCATTTATACTTTCCTTTCGTTCATAAAAAATGTATAAACTGTTTTTTGGTGATCGGCCAACGTGCGCATTGGTCGGTGGTAGGTTATACCATGATTATTTTTTTTTCTCTTGCACGCTTATTTGCACTGTCAAACGGCAAGGATGCCTTTAGTAAATGTATGCTTGTTTTGTATAAATACATTTAAGATGTTTACAATATCTTATTATCGCTATCGAAAAGTCTAAGCAGAAAAAGAGTTAGCGTTATTTGTACTAACAATTTTTTCTCTTCTGTTTATAAGTTTGTTCCAATCTCGCAAAAGAACGTTTATTTTACGGCCATATGCAAGTCCAGTCAAATACACCCATTCCTAACCGATAGGAGACAGTGTATTTTACGATGCCTTTACTGAACCCAAGCAAAGCAGAACCCTTTATATATCCAAAAACCGGTCAAACTTTGTCGTTTTTGAACTGACATACAACCGTGTAAAGTAGACACTCGTGCGTTTAATCGATTCCATCAGTTTCAAAACCGTTTCACAACGGTACAAAGACTGGATTTTAAAACAAACCCTATCTTTTATTAGCCCCTATTTTTTCTACTTAAATTTTGTATTAGTTTTGATACCTTATCGTTTATATTACTACCTAACATTATTTATATATATGTATAAAAACGCAAAATAAAAAATTTAGTATCTAAATATAGAAAAAAGAGTTATTTGTGCAACTAGTTGACAAAAGCACTATTTTTCGTAACGAGCAGAGCAAAAGAATATAAGTTATGAAAAATAGTGTTTCCCCACGCGTTTCACGCATTATTTTTTCTAATTTTGAATATGATATAATTATTTTTAATTAAAGTTTAAAATATAAAAAACTTTTCAAAACTCATTGACATTGTCAATTTTCTTACTTTTCATCACCAGTTGCGAAAAATTTTACTTTTTGTAACTATTTATGAAAACTTAGATATTTGATACCGTCAATAAGTGAGAGAAAAGTGTCACTTTAAATGTCAAAATTAGAAAAAATATATTTCATGAATATAATTAATTAATGATTTATAGAAAGTTTCAAGTCCGGCACTGGCCCTTTATTCCAAATACGCATGCTGGATAACCTTATCGTTTGATTAGTGCGCACATATCTAAAGTTAGGTTATCTATGGACACAACCCTTTTTATTAAAAACTTCTAGCGGCACTTGTAACAACCATTTGCGGTTTGCGTACAGCTCATTAATTGCAATAGTCGTTCCAGGCAATATGTATCTTAAATTGCGTGGCACATGGTGGCGCGAAAGTGTATGGTACATTCCACAATAATTAGTTGATTTCTTGACCGCAATAAACCCTTAGTGGAAAACCCAGCCATAAATAAGTTTCCTGACAAATATCTATTTTGTAGGCACCGCACCTTTTGAAAGGGTACATGTCCTGATTACCTACCAATATCAATAGTTTAGGTTAGCTATTTTGGATGCTCAATAACACGAAAATACCTTGACAAACAGCAAACAACTGATGAACTAAGATCTTCTTTTTCTTTTTGACTAAGATAAAAGACTCTGCTGTATATTAAACACCTGCAATTTGCCTTTAACCTACATAATATACCAAAAAGTAGGTACAATAATAAATAAAGGAAATTTTAAGTCCGGACCCACATGCGGTTACCCAAAGTTTATTGAGTTTTACAACAGTAGCAGGTAAAACGAGAAATCAACAAAATATTGGGAAACGTACTATACATTAGAGATTAAGGGTAAATCAATAGCTGTTTTCGGGTTCGGTAAATTACTGTTCTAGAACCGTCCGGCGCTTGCGCAGTTCAAAATTGCCTGTTCGTTTTTTAAAGAACGCAAGCGCCGGACGAAGTCTGGTCTGATCCATCAAGCCACTATTTCGCTACGAAAATGTTTATATTATCTAAAATATTAAACAGATTATGAGATAAAATACAAATAAAGCGTGTAAGCGTGTTTCACAAAGGATATGATTTAATGAATTTAAAAGAGCCAATTTATAAACGCAAGTTGAACTAACTATAATATGTGTAATTTAAATCGACAATGTAACACAAATTGACTTTCAGAGACCATTTAGCAAGTTGGAAATCAGCCAATCAACCGTTACATTATTGGGTGTACGGAATTAGCCGTGGGCGGTTTATTACCGCTCTGATTTATGTTGTTTGAAAACGATAACGATTTTTTTATTGTTGTAATGACTGCGACCTATCCCGCGTGTTATTGTTTTAAAATGAGAGCTTGGATTAAAATTTTATGGTGTATGTGGCACAGACATTGTTGCGTGGGTGTGTCATGGTTGTCAGGTGTAATATTGTTTAATATATAATTATCCGCGCTTAAGCTATTTCTTTATCTTATTATCAAAGTCGGTTAAATACTGACATTAGTGATTATTTCAATTACAACATTTACTTTTATTCCGCTTTTCCATTTATAGCTATTGTGGAGATAATAATTGTATTAACACCAGTTTATTATTGATAACATTTATTTATTTATTGCAATATTTCTTTAGTTAAGGCTGATAATTATAAAACGTACTTATTTTTACAATGCGGTACTGGTTTCTATCAGGAAATTAAACCTACGGACATCTTATATTTAAAAACCAAATTTCTTTAGAGTGCATTCTGGATCTAGGTATTGAACATAACAAAAATTAAAATTTTGGGTCTCTTTTAAGATAAGTTTTTTTGGCTGCCTCATAGCTGGACTTACCACTGTCGTTACCAAGATTTAAAAATTGCACATTATGTCAATAAAACTGCAATGATATAGAATTAAAGCGTCTCAAATATATAATAAATAAATCTTCTTTCCAATAAGAGATTCGCTGTTTGATCAGGCAATAAGTACTGCCTTAAAAAGTTAGGTATTGTACTAAATTAATCGAAATAAAAAAAAAGAGATAATTTTTATGTCAAAGTGGCCAGGCTATCCAGAAAATACACCTATGAGAAAATCTAGTGGCGTACCATTTTTCCTTAAAAAATATAAAATTTAAATCCCGTACGAACACTACTGATAGCAGTGGCGTAGATAATTTTATTTTCTGGAGGGGGTAATGCAATATGTATGTCGGCTTTACGTATTCTTTTAAAAGAACATTAAGATAAGGATTTGTTTTTATTAGAAATAAGCTTAGTGTTGAGTTTTTGGTAACCAGCGACGGTTCGGCCGTCCATTAATTATTCTTTATGAGTCTGGGTTAATTTTAGGTTTGTTTAGAAATAAAATAAAGGACATGACTCGATATTGGTCTAGATATCGAGGAGAGTGAAACGAAGCCGAGAATGAATACTTTGAGAAGGAATTTGATAGATAGTTTTTAGAGAGAGCCGAACGTAAAGACACCGGATCGCTAGTTCATTTATTTTATTTTTATTCGTGACAGTACTTTTGCATTGTTTTTATCTATGGACTGTAGTTTACATGTTAATTAGTATTGTTTTGTGTAATCCGTGTTTTAATCGTTTATTTAGTCAAAATAATAATTAGTTGCGTGTTTGACGGATTGCCGAGTTTTATTTATATTAATAGGGCATGTCTACCGAAAATATTACCCATTCTCTGACATGTATAGAGTTTTTTGGGTATAGGTTATATAAGAGTAAAATTTTAAATGTGTGTGTCCAACAACAAACACAAAAAAAGTATTTTAGTAGTGTTTTAAACTTTTGAAAATTCACTTTCTAATTTATTTGTCAGCATATCCAAGAAAAACTATATTTAAAAAATAATTGATAAAAAGTAAGAAATATAAATATATTTGGGATAGGTGTTTATGTTTTCTAAGGCTTTCTTGCAACGATATTTGTAATTATTTGCAAAAGGATTAAAATCTGCAATCCTCCATGGTTTTTCTATTGTATCGTTTTATATCACTAATTTATATTGCAGCCATGTATTTATTATTTTTTTTACTCGAGAATGACACAATTTACGAACCAAATGCACTAGACAAAAAAGTTTCTATTTAAGAAAAGCTTTTACATTCTATTTTTAAAATTGCTAATTTGAAACCGCAAAATAAGATACAGTAAAAAAACGTTGAGGCTTGCAGATTTTAACCCTTTTTCAGGGTAGTACATGATAACAAATTGGAAAATATTAACATCTATCCTTAATTTCATGCGTCTATGTTTATCCACATTTAAAAAATAAAATTTGTATTTTTTTAAAACTTAACAGACTTGTAATTATAAATTTATGAAGTTTGCGACTATGTTTATGGAATTTTTTTTTGTAGTTTTATCCAAGGAGTCATAAGACATTATTAGTATTTACTTTAGCAAAAAAAGATTACATACCTTTCAATCTTATATATCACGTTCACATGAGGATAAAGGATTTCATTTTAAAACTCGGTTTTGGGCTACATGTGTTGAATAGCTATATACTGTTGCCTTGTACATAACAATTTATTCCAAACTATCGAATCAACTAAAAAGATTTCCAATATTTTTTTACAACTTATCTTTTGTTAATACCTGTATCAAAGCCCGCGTATGTTTTGCCTATCTAAGCAGCTGCCAAAGCTTTGTTAGATTTTGACACCGCTAGGCAAAACAAGACGTAAATATATCAAAAGGCTAGTTGTTATCACAATGTTAAAATATGATTGGAAAAGCAATACCTAAATATTTAATTTCAAGAAAACAATATAAAGAGTTCAATATATATTTTTTTAAATTATCTTAATTTTTTATTTGTTTTATAACTTATTGCAGATATTAATTTGCAAAACCTAAAATATTTTTTTACCATTCGTGGGGGGCTAATTACCCCCCCTACCGCCCCCCTTACCTACGTCAGTAACTGATAGAAAGTAAAAGAAAGGTTTTACGCCAAAAATGCCTTTAAATGCATGATATCTAAAATGGTTTTCCAACCATTTCAGAAAAACATTTTTAGTTTAAAAATTAGGACGTTTAAAACTTATGTCCATATGATTTTTTTAAAAAGATTTCAGTGATCACCCCCTTGAATATTAGCATAACATTAAGGAACACCCGGTGTATAAAATATTTTTGTATAATATGTTAATTTTATTACAGCCTTTATCACATTTAATTAAATTTTTATATTTATTTTTTAGAAAATAGTTGATGCGGCCTAAATTTTCAGATAGAAGGCATTAATAGTTAACAGACAGGTTTTCCGGCCGAAACCGAATATTCGGCCGTGGCTTCAGTTTCGACCAAAACCGAAACTAACGTGGTCAAGTATAAAATTCCTTAAAATACTGAAATTTGATGCATTTTATCCATTATTCTGCATTAATTAGGACATGAAATGGAAAGACAGTATATTAAATTTTGTTGTAATCATTTATTTTAATTTTATCTTTTAGGTACCTCTTATAAAAAAAAAATTACATGTAATAAGATCCATTAAAACATAACCTCTAAAGAATGTTTGCGTCGGCGATAACGCACTGACTATGCTACAGAGCCATCCGTACGGCGCACTTGCCGCGAGAAACGAAGTTAGGCCAGCGTGCACGACAACTTCCGAAATCAGTTTCGGTTTCTGCAAAAGTTTCGGCCAATTTTGGCCGAAATCGAAACTGCCGCCGAAACCGAAACCGAACTTTCGGTCGGGCACTAATTATTTTGTAGGCTCGTCTTTATATCGTAGGATTAAAGAAACTATAGTCTCTTTAAGAAATTTCGGTAATCAAATCTTATCAAATTTAACTTGTAAAAATAGTAAGATATCATCCCATTTTAATTATGAGATACAACAAAGAAAGAACATTGTGCTGTTTCTTATATAAATCTAAATATAAAAATAGTAATACCAGCAGGATTTACCGGCCATTATATCCATGATTATTCCATTTTATGCCTTTTTTAAATTAACAAGTATTTAAATTTTGATTCACAATAAAGCTAAAGAATATAAACCTAAACAAATAATAATACTTCGACTATAAAAGAAGGTGATTTTACATACCTTTTTTATATTATAAGTGCTAATTAACAAAATTGGAAAACATGCTAGTCACGAATTATTGATGAGCAAATTTATGTAAAAATATATAAAAAAAAGTTTTTAGCAACTTGGTCGTTGGCAATTGGAAAATAATAAACTGTTGCACTAATTAATACAATTGTTGTATTTAAATTAATTACAGTTGATTGATTTCTCATGTTTTAAAATACAATTAGTTTTTTTTAATACCTTAAAACGTGTCGCTTCTACTTTTTAAAGATTTGTCCCTCAATGTTAACTTGGAAAATTATTTATTAAGAAAACTTATTTGGTGCTTTGGTGCCTCAAATAAATTATATATACGTATAAAAAATTTAATGATATAATTAAAAAACAAATAATTTATTCCTTTTTCGGTTTTGAAGTAAACACTGAAATTATTCGATATTAAGGTGAAGGTAAGTTAGCGCTTTGCTCCATATTATAAATGATTTGGATAACTAATTAAGGCAAATTATTTATTGCTCGTACGCTATTTAATTATGTGGTAAGTTGGTTCCACACAAGTTGATCCCGGTGCAATAACTATGTCTGCAATGTATGTATAAATTATACCAGTTTGAAACCGGATGCATGGGCATACAATTGTTATAACAATTATCTTTTATAGAATAAGAATGCCGCATCTAAAAGGTTTGTAATTTGGAAAGACCCCTCACCAACCTATATAGATAGGCAACATTATCGTGGGTGTAAATTTTATTTTTGGTCTGAGACTAAATGTGACAGAAAAGTTGAGTATAGGAACCACGAGGGTCGTTGAGTCAGTCCCTAGAAAATCCAAAAGATGGTGCTCGGTAGCAACAAAAGTAATTCGTTAAAAAGTGTCAGTACTCATTTGACAGCTATCAAAGTTTTAAAATAATCCATCATACGGTTTCATTTTTGTTGTCGATTAAATCAACAGACTTTCGTTTATTTAAAAATGTGGAACATAGTGAGTAAGTGGTTATTAAGTTAAATTATATTTCCTCCTATGTTTGCAACTGTGTACAATTGGGTAGATGGAATTTTCCTTCTCTTGCTTTTTATAGGTATTTTACGGCTTTTGTTCCGAGAACTTAGTCAATATAATTTTCCCTCTAGCAGCTCAAAATAGAGCAACACGCAGTAGCACCCTTAAAGTCTGTTTAGAAAGGCCCCGAGCTTTCCACTTTACTTAAGTCAGTACTAAAGTTTTAAGTTTTTGTGCCCTGTCTCTAGATGAAAAATATGTCTTTTGGGCATAAGATTATACAAAAAAATAGAATATTAATCGAAAGTCATTTAAATGACTATCTTACTTATGTATAAGGGACAATTGTATATCAGTACTAGCTAGCCTATGTCCATTTTTTACCAAATTTTCGGTTAGTAGACAAAATGATATAGTAGAGTGTTTCAGATCAATTGAACAAGTAAAAATAAGTCCTAAACTCCTAAGCAAATAAGCCACTGCCTAGCAGCTGCATCAGTTTGGTGCAAAATCGTCTTAAACAACAAGTTACAAACAATTTTAAAAACTTTAAATGTGGATGTAAAGAAATATATAGTTATTTATTTTTTTATTTACATTTACAACAATACAAATTAGTAAAATCAATAAAACCTTCAAATTCAACAAAAATAAAAAAAGAAAACACAATTTAAATCCGTTGACACGATGACGAAACTACGAAAATATTTTTTATCGCCGACCTTAATATTTTGACATCAGACCATCAACAAGTTTACATCAAAAACCCATTAGACATAATTTCAAACGCTGTCGCACGCTGAATAAAAAGCAGATGTGGTTTTCCCGATGACAATCTATTTTGACAAAAAATAATATTATTTTAAATTCGTAAGCATTTGTCTTTCTAAGTGGTTTCTTTATTGGTTGAATATTTATTGCTATAAAATTACATTTCAAATAAATGGGAGACATGAAATAAATTGGAATTATGTTTTTGGCTTCTAGAAAAGTTAAAATAAAATTTAATCGCTTTTAGTTTAATAATGCAAGGCGGGTTTTCTTCGCTATATAGGAATATGCAAGGGTTTTTCGATATAAAATATTAAATATTTAAAATATATTTCTTGCGAATATAAGAGCTGAACAAGTTCACGCAAAATACATAAAAACTGTGTTAAGGTTTGGCGAGCATATTTTGGCGAGGCTGCCGCGCGCGGCTCATTCGTTATCGTTGGATACCAAATCGGTGCGTGCGCACGCAGGGCGAACACTGCCGTGGACGAAGCAGGCTTAGGACAATGCACGCAACCTCGTTGGATACGGACTTCTACAGAACAGGACTAAAGCCGGAGTCTCATGCATCCGAATTCCGACGATCCGATCATCCGAAAGTATTTTGATTGGTCAGAACAGTGTGGCCCCACATGTTTTGACCAATCATAACTGCAGTGATTTCTCGTCGAATCGAATGCATAAGACTCCGACTTAGACAGCACTAGGTGTGACAATGTACACATGTTATACAGAATAATATATTTCTGTAAAATATAAATGACTGAAACCTTTAGGGTTACCTTTGGGAATAATATCAGCCACAGGGTTCAATATCCAATGACATCATAAATATCAAAATCTCGGATATTTATGATATATTATTATATCCGATATATATATAAAATGTTTGACATATATCCATTTGTTAATAAAAAGTTATATTCTATAAATACAAAAGTTATTTAATGCTTTTTAAATACTCAATAATGAAGTAGAATCGTTTCTGCACTTTGTCAATTACTTTCTTTGTAAAAAATAATGAAATAAACACAAAAAAAAACTTACTCTTTCGTAACAAAATTTTTCTGACACGACTGACGCCATTAATGCCGACAGAAGTGTTGTCATTTTTGGATAAGAACTTACTATTAGGGAGTATGTTTTAACTCTATTCCAACGCCATCTATATTTGGGAAGTAGAAATACAGTAACAAACACCAAAAATTACTTAATAATATAAAATTTTTGAATCATTTTTGTATTGATATATATTATAAATCATTTGATATATTATATCGGGTATATATATATGTATATATATATATATATATATATATATATATATATATATATATATATATATATATATATATCATGATATATATCCATTGATATATATCCTCGAACCCTGCATCCAGTATATTATACATAAGATAACAAATAAAACACTTAAAATGTAGTATTGAAGTTTATGTAAATTGCAAGTCCAAATAGTTTATATTTCAAAGCTTAAGCGTGTTTGGCACGGTGCTGCTATTGACAAATTTGCTAAATTTATTAAAACCTACTTGTAAAATATTTTTATATTTCTGACGTCAAAGGTAGATACTTAAGTAAAATCTTTGTCATTTTTTATACAAGCAAATGGTTTATTGTAAAAATTTCCACAGACTGCCCGTTTATGTTTCAGCACATTTGGTACTTTGCTTGTCGGAACCAGTGTTGCCATCCTTTCCCAGTCGATTTACCGTACCAACAATCCAAAATTACCGTATTTTTCGCCAAATTACCGTACTTTGTTTACGTACAGTTGCGCTCTAAAAAGCCGACACGAAACAAGTAAAAGCAGTTGTACAATAGTGATTAAAAAAAATAAAATTGCTACTTGAATACAATCATAATAGAGCAGGCGCATTCCCTTTCTGAATTTGCATCTACTTGCGTGTTATTATCCGTCACTTTAGGCACCGTCCAAGTATATACTTTAGGTGACCAGTAGCACTCCACTATCAGCCAATCATGATGTGTTTGTTATGAAATTATCATTGTTTACCGTTTTTCCGGTGTTTTATTTTGGCTGTATACAGCCATTGGGGCATATTAAACATATGTAATAAAAGCATTTATTGCACTGTAAGGAACAGTAAAAATCACAATCAGAGTTAGGTAAAAAATCAAAAACAAATATTGGAAAAAAAAACCGAAAACAATTATTACAAAAATATTTGAATACGAGGTATTTAAAACAACATATTTATTTAAAGTAATATGTCTCACATATGTAATTTTAAGTTATTGAAATAAATTGTTTTTTAATTTGGTTAAACCTTCCTTACAGGTTATTAAAATCCCCAAAACTATTAAAGAAAAAAGAGATTTAAAACTTTTCTTATTTTGTTTTAGCAAATTCAATAAATAAAAAACACAAATCTTTAAAAAAACAAACAAATTGAGATTGTATTTAAATACAGATTTACAAGTTTCAACAAGAAATGGCTAGATTATGTAAACTGAGAAGGCTTAAGCCGCGTTTACGCCAAAGTCTTCCACTAAGTTTTTCACAAGTTGCGACAATTTGTTGCTTTTTCTACAAAATACAGCAACTTTTTCTGTCTTCCACTTGTCGAGAGACAAATTTTCCACTTAATTTTAGTTTCCCGCGGAGTGTCGGTAAATATCAAAGGAAGTTGACAACAAAAAGTGGAAGATTTGTTGCTCCGCGCTTTGCTTAAGCAACTTGTAGAAAACTAGTAGAGAACTGAAAAACCACTACCTAAACCTTTCGCGCCCATTCTTTGGCAACAAGTTTTCCACTTGTTTCTCTAAATTTAAGAAGAGCAACTTTTAGTTTTCTACAAAAAATCTTCCGCTTGTTGCTCTAATTTGAGAAGTACAACTTTTAGTTGATAACTTTAGTGTAAAAAGATCAAAGAAAGTTGACGACTAAAAGTAGAAAATTTGTTTCTGCACGCTTTGCACAAGC
Organism: Listronotus oregonensis; assembly: GCA_019359885.1. Taxonomy (NCBI): domain Eukaryota; kingdom Metazoa; phylum Arthropoda; class Insecta; order Coleoptera; family Curculionidae; genus Listronotus; species Listronotus oregonensis. Next base: position 157,724 of record JAHBCN010000063.1, read on the forward strand.
AACTTATAGAAAACTAGTGAATAACTGGAGAACTACTGCCAAAACCTTTCGCGCTAATTCTTTTTTGGCAACAAGTTTTTCACTTGTTTCTCTAAATGTGAGAAGAGCAACTTTTAGTTTTCTACAAAAAATCTTTCACTTGTTGCTTTTGTTTAAGAAAAGCAACTTTTAGTTTTCTACAAACAATTTTTTGTCAACTTTTAGTTGTCAACTTTGGTGTAAACGCGCCTTTAACCTATGCAGCATGAAACAATTCGTTTTTTTCTGCTTTACCAAATAAATAGTTACACGTACATTTATTATGGAACCATTTACTATATGCAGCCCTTGAACCGCAAAAAAACCCGTGTGATTGGATGTCAAACACACCATGGAAGAACCTTGACATAATTCACTTTTATGAGTATGCAGTATATAAGAATACAATTTTATCACGGCAACCATTCATATGTATATTACAAAAAAGTTATTGATAGGATCTTTTTTTTTTTGAAAATTTTTGTTAGTATCAGATCAAAATATTAAAAAATTTAACAGAAAAAAAATTAGTCCACAATCAGATGTCTTCCATCTCTACCTTTTTACTTGGAAAATTTCCTGACAAATATATACGTCGTCCAAAAAAATCGTTGCAGCCAATATTGTGACACCATGCATAATCACAAAAATCACATATCCCTTGGGGTCTGGTCTATACAGGGTGCCACAGATTCCAGTGCATGCATGGGGATCTCGGAAACCGTAAGAGATACGAAGTCAGTTAAATTATGGCAAAGTTGTGTATTTGCGTAACTAACCATGTCCACTTTAGAAAGTTGCAAAATTCCTAGTACTTCCGGAGATATTCGGAAAAAATCGAAATTTGCCTATTTCGTTTTTATTTTTTTCTGACGTTATTTAAAGAGATATGGAAAAACATAAGACACTTTATCATGACCACTTTTTAAGCTCTACAAAACAGCGTTGAGATATTTTCCACACGACGTTTCGTTTTCGTTACTAATCTTTATTTTTTTAAATACGAACCTGGGTTTTTTATTTAATTTTTTTGAACCCCCTGTTATCCCAATTACACAAAATGTAGTTATTAACAAATATGGAACGCCCCTTCCTTGTCTAACGCATTGTCTCTTATAGAAAATATGTTTATTTAACAGAAAATTATGAATTGTTATATTATATCATTGTAATTGGGATTATAACTGCTTTAAAAAATCCAATAAACAAATGAGTGCCGTATTTAAAAAAAATATGGTTGATGATGGTTTAACGAAAACGAAACGTCGGTACGGAAAATCTCTCAACGCTGTTTTATAGAGCTTAAAAAAAGGCCATGGGAAAGTGTCTTTTGTTTTTCCATATCTCTTTAAAAAAAATTAAAACGAAATCGGCAAATTTCGGTTTTTTCCGAATATCTCCGGAAGTACTCGGAATTTTAACGGCATGTTGTTAAGCACATAAATGCGCAACTTTGCAATAATTTAACCGACTTCGTATCTCTTACGGTTTCCGAGATCCCCATGCATGCACTCGAATCTGTGGCACCCTGTATAGACCAGACCCCAAGGGATATGTGATTTTTGTGATTATGCATGGTGTCACAATATTGGCTGCAACGATTTTTTTGGACGACGTATATATTTGTCAGGAAATTTTCCAAGTAAAAAGCTAGAGATGGAAGACATCTGATTGTGGACTAATTTTTTTTCTGTTAAATTTTTTAATATTTTGATCTGATACTAACAAAAATTTTCAAAAAAAAAAAGATCCTATCAATAACTTTTTTGTAATATACATATGAATGGTTGCCGTGATAAAATTGTATTCTTATATACTGTATACTCATAAAAGTGAATTATGTCAAGGTTCTTCCATGGTGTGTTTGACATCCAATCACACGGGTTTTTTTGCGGTTCAAGGGCTGCATATAGTAAATGGTTCCATAATAAATGTACGTGTAACTATTTATTTGGTAAAGCAGAAAAAAACGAATTGTTTCATGCTGCATAGGTTAAAGGCGCGTTTACACCAAAGTTGACAACTAAAAGTTGACAAAAAATTGTTTGTAGAAAACTAAAAGTTGCTTTTCTTAAACAAAAGCAACAAATTACTTGAAAATTTTTGTAGAAAACTAAAAGTTGCTCTTCTCACATTTAGAGAAACAAGTGAAAAACTTGTTGCCAAAAAAGAATTAGCGCGAAAGGTTTTGGCAGTAGTTCTCCAGTTCTTCACTAGTTTTCTATAAGTTGCTTGTGCAAAGCGTGCAGAAACAAATTTTCTACTTTTAGTCGTCAACTTTCTTTGATCTTTTTACACTAAAGTTGTCAACTAAAAGTTGTACTTCTCAAATTAGAGCAACAAGCGGAAGATTTTTTGTAGAAAACTAAAAGTTGCTCTTCTTAAATTTAGAGAAACAAGTGGAAAACTTGTTGCCAAAGAATGGGCGCGAAAGGTTTAGGTAGTGGTTTTTCAGTTCTCTACTTAGTTTTCAGTTGTTAACTTGCTTAAGCAAAGCGCAGCAGGAACGGCGCAAATCTTCCACTTTTTGTTGTCAACTTCCTTTGATATTTACCGACATCTCCGCGGGAAACTAAAATTAAGTGGAAAATTTGTCTCTCGACAAGTGGAAGACAGAAAAAGTTGCTGTATTTTGTAGAAAAAGCAACAAATTGTCATAACTGTGAAATATTTAGTGGAAGACTTTGGCGTAAACGCGGCTTAAGCCTTCATCGGATTTACATAATCTAAACATTTTCTTGTTGAAACTTGTAAATCTGTATTTAAATACAATCTCAATTTGTTTGTTTTTTTAAAGATTTGTGTTTTTTATTTATTGAATTTGCTAAAACAAAATAAGAAAAGTTTTAAATCTCTTTTTTCTTTAATAGTTTTGGGGATTTTAATAACCTGTAAGGAAGGTTTAAACCTAAATTAAAAACAATTTATTTCAATAACTTAAAATTACATATGTGAGACATATTGGTTTTAAATAAATATGTTGTTTTAAATACCTCGTATTCAAATATTTTTGTAATAATTGTTTTCGGTTTTTTTTCCAATATTTGTTTTTGATTTTTTACCTAACTCTGATTGTGATTTTTACTGTTCCTTACAGTGCAATAAATGCTTTTATTACATATGTTTAATATGCCCCAAAAAATATAATTCCACACGTTTGTTACTACAAAAACAATCCCGTGTATTTGTCGAGTTGCCAGTTTGTGTGTCCATAATAGCGTAACGATAATTGGATTCGTGGATGTGGAACTAATGCTTGCTTTTAGAAATAATTGTTCAGGTTGTTAGGTGTTTATTCATTATTTACGCAAATATTTTTAAGTTGACGTTTATAATTTCATTATTTGTGTTAAATTAATTTATTTAAAACAAATTAAAATAGTTGCTTACCCTCTTAAGGTACTATTTCCTATTAGAATTTTGAAAAAATCAATTTTTATTTTTTTACGGATTTCAATACCTTAGACCTTCAAAAATAACTTCCTAAAATATTATACGAAACTTCGAAACCGAAAACGAAGTACATCAGCTTTAGTGAGCGCGCGTTCTCGGCTCGCCATAGGTGTTCTACGCAGCTGCCGCTCACTCGGCTAACTTTAAACGGGTTTTTTTCGAAATCACTTTTTTTCAACTGGCGAACAGTTAATCTCCGAATCTACTTAGTGCTCGATTTAAATAAATCTTAAAGCATTTTGTTTGTTTAGGCTGCCTCTACAAAAATCGACCACAATTTGAAAAAAAAAATGTTTGCATCAAAAAAATATTGAAAGAAAGGTCGATTTTTGAACTTTTTTCTGAACGTCCGCCATTTTTTTATTCTTTTTTTATTTTCAAAAATTTTTGGTCGATTCTTGTGTAAAGCGGCTTCCTTATAAAACCCATTTTATTATTTTTGTTTCAAACTTGCCGTTTCAGAGATTAACTGTCCGCCATGGAGCAGTGCTTTTTTGAGGGGTCGATTTTGTCACCCTCTATAAGGTGTGCATGGTTTGGAAAATTTAAAAAAATATATTTTTTTTCTTCTACAAGAGTTGTTTAATACTATAGAAAACGTTTGATTACCCCATATAATAAATAAAGTGTAGAAAAGAAATATTAAAAATGTGTCTTTTTTTTGAGCTTCTAATAGGTAATAGCACCTTAAGTATCGTAAACAAAGTGTTGTTATTATAATTTAGGGCACAGGCAACACGGTAGAATTACCACGAATAATATACAAGTATTTACTACTTTTAAACCCAAGAGCAACGTCTGGCCAATGCCATTCATATAAAAACCGAGATAAAAACTATAATTTAATGTGTAATCAGAACAACCCACAATAGTACCAATCACGGACTAAGCTTAGCATTGCTTAACTTTGCTGTTCTAATAAGAGTCGTTTTAACTTTGCAAACGCCATTAGATAAAGACAAAAGCTGTTCGAAAATTTCTACCTAATTCGTTACTTAATAAAACCTAAAACTAACTGGTGCCTTAAAAGACAAATATATTCTGGCACTAACGAGGGGACGGTCCGAGAGGTGCATCGAGTTATGGGCTCCCACTTCATGTGCTTAGAGTGTGGGTGCCAACTCGGTTTTGTTTTTGGAGAAATTGCCAGTCAAAGATGGGAGGACGCTTATGTACCGAAAGGTTTTGGGTCAACGCGATGAGGCTAGTATCCTAGCGGCATAAGAATTAGACATGCGTCCAGACGGCTCTGGTTCGAGAAAACAACACATCTTCGATGGGACTCAAATCAGAACCGTCTGGACGCAACTCTGATTCTCATACCTCTAGGCTACTGGTCTCATCGCGTTGACGCACAAACTATTCGGTACATAAGCGTCCTTTCATCCCACACTATAAGCACGCGAAGTGGGAGCCCATAACTCGATGCATCTCTCAGAACGTCCCCTCATAAGGATATAAAACAATATAATTCATTTTTTTACTGATTAATTTTATTATTGCATATAAAAGTATTAGGTAACATTTGAAATCCAGAGTACCTACTTAAATATACAGCATTTAAAAAATTAAAAAGGCATAAAAACAAACATTTAATTATTTAAGGTTAAAGAAACACTTTTGTTTATAATGTTTCGTTTTGGTTACATTAGTTACATTTTTCGAGATATAAGCTAAAAGCTGAAGGTACACAGATAAATTTCCTTTTTTTACCTTTTAAAGTTAAGCTAAACAACGTCGAGTCAACCTTCACCTCAGCATAAAGAATTATATTATTAAAAAGGTATACAAAACTTAATCTGGAAATGTACAATTTACCTTTTTTGTTTGAGTTTAAAAAAATATTATTTATCTTACATTAGTTAAACATTTTTCGTATTTGTCAAACCTGCTCCAACGAAAAAAAATATCTCTTTTCTCAAATTAAAAAAAAAAACAATAAAATGATAAGGTCATTAAATTTAGAAACTTGATTTATATTATTTAGTGTATATTCCCCCCAAAAATAATGCAGAAAAACTGATACAGTGTTGTCATATTTGAAGGCCAAATTTTGATTAGGTTACTTAAAATTGCTTTAGAGGATTACCAACTTGTTTTGACATATTTTAAGTAAGTGATTTAAACTATACAAGGTAAAGATCATACCATTGGCATTTATATTTAAACATCTCTGACCGAAAAAATATTCGTCCGGAATAAAAAAATCCATTTTGTTTTTCTGCAGAATTACCTCAATTAAAATGTCAAATACGATACTTTTTTGATGACTTCCCCTTTCATAATAAAATTTATTATAAAATCGCCAGCTCTTTTGTGCTGCTAAAATCGCATAAATAATAAAATGCCATTAATTTCCTTTGAGCCATCAGCCCTCCCAGGACCTCAATTCCAGGACCACAATGAACTGATGCCGCTTCGCAAAATAATTAATAACCGTAGAGCCCTTTCGACTCCCAACGGTCTCTAACAAATTACAACTTTCATCGCCTTCAGAGACTGTCGGTTCTTCTGTCCTTTTTTTATTCTTTGCTTGCCTTTAATGGACCCTCGTGATTACCTACACACATGTGGGGAATTTCAATGTTCGCTCCGGTGTAATCGTGTATAAATCTCATGTCTTTTTTTGTTGGGTAGAACTATCGATAGTAAATGTTATCGATAATAGGTAGTTATGTTATGCCAGTGTAATTTATTGTCCTGAAATGGTATAGATAAAAGTGTTTCTATGGGTAGCAATTAATAATAATAAACGATAATTAAAGCAGCAATATTAAAAATTTTTAAAATGATATGGACGTGTGGGTGGCTTAGGTGACAAGGTTGTCAAGGGGAATTCATTATTTTCCAAGATGTGTCAAGGAATATCTTATATTCTAGAAAATGTAATGAAACATTGTTAACAGCTTTAGTAATCAAAGCTGCTTATTTAAAAATCTATGATTCTTTTTTTAACAATGTGCACAACAAAATGCGCAATTTATAAAAAAAAATTGTCATGAAAAATTACATTTTTAATCAGAAAGAATTACATTTTTGGTAAAAAAAAAGTCTGGATTTGTTAGGAAATTTGAAATACAAAACTTGGTGGCAACCCTAAATAATCACCCAACTTCATTTTTCTTTTCAACTCAAAATTTTATTAAGAATTATGTGTTTTTTAAATATCACTTTTATTTTGATCCTGTATTTATAAGAAGTTTTGTAAATTTTGTTTTTAGTTTTTCTGGTTTGTTTTACATTCCAATAGGTTTTAACTATTAGGTCTGAGGGTGTCGGCATTGGCAAAACATGTCATCAAAACTTCTTCAGTCTTTAATATATAACTGAGTATAATTTGTAAACTCTTTACAAAATAAAATCATCTAAAATTTTACCTATATTTTGTGACAAGTTAGGCATTTTACCCTGTTTAATTTTACTAAACAGAAATTTTTTTATGCAGTTCAATTCAGACTTAAGGCTAAATCATACAGTTAATAAATAAATAATGATGACGTTATAATTGAAATTATATCTCGTACAATCATCGCATATGTCATTTTTAAGCAGAAACTTTCCTCTTTCCTTTTTTTATATAATATAAAATATTTTAAAGTCTTAATTTTTGTTTCGGTAAGTGGAATTTTTAACATTATTCTGACCCATAAAATTGTAATTAAAAAATAGGCAAATCTCTATAAAACAATAGTATACGTTTTAAGCCACTCATGCTATTTTTTCTTTGACTTAATTGAAGGGTTGCTGGTAAGAAAGACAAGTTTTCCATCCAAGAAATCACGCATTTTTAGCTGTTTTTTTTTAAACCAAATTTGACTTTGTGTCTTCCGCCTAATACGATAATAAATTAGGACAATCTTAGTAATACTGCCTAAAATGATTTAAATCACATTTCACTTCAAAAACATGTCTTGATTATCGATAACGCCCATCTCTACAATTCTTCTTTGTGGCAGCAAACCGGTACAGCAGCACCTTCTTTGTTTGGAGCAAAATAGTTTATGTTGTTGTTTTGATATGACGGGATGTATGTAATGAGGAGATGATGGTCGAGCAATTTAGGGTCATAAAGTGTAACAAATGGTACCGGTGAGAATGTAATGACACAAGCAAAGGTACACTGATAGATCAGATAGGATATAGATGGAATAAATGTTTTTATTTAAACTCATTTAAGCCGCCTGTTCGTCATACCTCTGACTTAACATCTTAAAATATTTTTATATCGAGGTCTTTATCTTCTTTTTTTGTCGTTTTGTGTTTTTTTATATTAGGACCAGAAATTAATAATTTTGGAGATCAGGTACATCCCGTAACTAACAGTTACCAGAATGGTACTCAGTACCAGAATGGTTTACTACCATTTTTTTATTTAACCATATTCAAGAGTTTAAACAAATTTTTTGTAATTTACGTTTTTAATGGACTGGTTTTGCTAAGGATTCCTTATTTAACTTTCAAGACCAATACTTTTTTTTTCTAATTCTTACCTAATGAGAACATTAATACCACCTATTATTGGCAGAAGTTTTACAGCATGTTCAGTTTTGTATACACTGCAATTTCACTAATATTACATATACATACCTGTCGAATTGATAACCTTTTTTTTGAAAGTTGGTTAATTTCCCGTAAGAATCCAATTAAAAAACATGTTTGCTGTTTTTTTTTTCGGATAAGTTGAATGGAAAAGTCCTAAAGTAATAATAGGGTTGTTTGTGCGTGTGCATTCGATAAGTTTTATGAAAGTTTATAACCTCATAGACACAATTTTTTGGGTACAAATTGCTTGTTCTTTATCTTGTAATAAAAAAAAAACATTTTTACCCACCTGTCTTTTTTATCTTAAACTAAACAAATAAAGGCACACCTAAAACATCATTTAATAAATTTTACAAACTACCTCTAAACGAAAAAAAAAAAAATTACAAACTATATTTAAACGTCTAGAAGTTGTTCTCCATAAGTCGAGTTAAACGGGATAACGCCATGCGGTGGCATGGTGTCTAAATTTAAAGCAGTTAACAAAGTAGTAAATCAGCAATAATTGTAAAAATTTTCAAGATACATATTCTATATTTTACAGAAATTTGAATAATTTAGATTGGTTTTAAGTAAATATTCCTTAAGAAACTAGGTATTTACGGCGTACGACCATATTTAAATGAGTGTGATTTTTATATTGCTGATGGTATATACAGGGTGATTCACGTTAAGTGTCCTATTAAAAGTTTGGCAAACACCATCTCCTTAGTTTGAATTAAAACTAGAATTATACATTCTTAAAAATTATTATGTGTGGGTATATTAACACTTTAATAACTACGTTTAAAACATCTTTATCCTGCATAATTTTAAAACTGTTAGTTTAATTCATTGAATGTATACCCTGAGTATTTTTGTCTTTATGTGCTTAAATTTTATTAATGGTTTTTGTATAATATTATTATATAATTGTCATGTTAAACCTTATACAAATGTAAGGTTTTATATGTGACGTCAATAAATTAGCAAGAAACAGTCATTTTGTATTGTAATAAATTATACAGGAATAATAAAATACCATACATTTTAAAATATTGGTACAGTGTGATCCAAAAATATTGCACCAAGAAAAGAAGAATCCTAAGTTAATAAAGCTAATGTTATTCATAAACAGTTATTCAAATGTGTATTTAATATAGTACACAAAATGTATTTATTAAATAAAACTGCTCTTCCAGTAGAACGTTATTAGCTCGTCATAAAAACGTTTAATATACAATGTGCAGCAGTCAAGCTATTAGTGCAGATATTATTACCATTATCAACCTACCTTTTTATGTAGTTAGTCTGCATACCTTTCATAACCACAGCCTGTACGGCCATGCAGAGTTAAACACGGTTATACAAACAACCGGCTCTATAAATGGAAAAACTGGTAGCGCTGCTGAACACGTTAAGCAAGTTGTTGCCCAGTGGCAGTGGTATGAAATGTTTTAAAAGACAAAACATTTGAATATAGTTTACTGTACTCTGACTTACTTGTTTTACTTAATTACAGATAGCAAATATATATTTATTTATTTATTTCATAACAAACAATTAAATATTTTAATACAATTTAACAAATAAATATACGTATCAATTAATTAACAAAGAAAACACCTAGATATATAAATATCTGTATGTGTTTTCATCAGGAGGAAACCTCATTCATGCCATATTCTCGTTCACACAAGATTAACCGACAAATCTACTAAATTAAGCCTATAAACAGTAATAGTACAGAGACACTAATAATAATTTAATTTTCATTTAATATAATCAATAAATCACATAAAAATACCAGGAAAAAGTTTATAATTAAAACAAGTTAGAGAAAAGTGCATAATTATCATATATAAACTTCCGCATCTAGAATTAAAGGTTTTAAATGTTGGAGTATTACGAATGTTATGTGGTAACAAATTAACTATTTTTGGTCCTAGATATACAATTGATTTTAAGTTAAGTGTTGTCTTATTAGAAGGTAGACAAATATTGTTTTGTAGTCCAAACCTAGTGTTACAAGCATGTGATGTCCTCATTAAGTGTTTATTTCGTACCATAAATTTACAAACGGTGAGAATATATAAACATCTTGTATTTAATATTTTATCAGAATAAAGAAGAGAAGTGTGAAATAATTTTGGGTTTTTTTAAATATGATTTTCAATATATAGTTTTGGATAACATTAAGTGGATATAGTGTTGTTTATAGGTTCCACCCCACACCAATATCCCATATCTCAATATAGATTCAACAAGAGCTCTATATACAGAAATAAAATTTTTCTCCTAAAATATTCCTAAGTACGAAAAATGTATGTATGAGATTTTTCATTGATTTCACCAGTTTAGTTATATGTGCGTTAAATTTTAGATGTTGATCAATTATAATGCCCAGATATTTAGTATGTTCAACTGATGAAATCTGATGACCGGACTCACTCATCTGCAAAGTATTAAAAGTTGGTCTATTTTTCTGGGTCAAGGAAAAAGCAATAAAATTGGTTTTTGTAAAATTCAATGAAAGTTTGAATGAATCAAACCATGTCTTCACTGTCTGAGTGCCTTTTCTGCAGTTTCCTTAACTTTGTCCCAATCACTACCTTCAAAAACTAAGACAGTATCATCTGCATACGACAGTATTGTACCCCCATATCAACCTCTTTAAGAAGTGGATTTATGTAAGAAATAAATAGAATGGGGCCAAGTACCGTCCCTTGAGGTACACCCATCTTAATATAATTAGAAACACTAACAGTATTATTTAGCTTTACAGCCTGTAACCTCTCACTCAGATAAGATGTGAAGACATCAGTACAGGGCCACGAACTCCATAATTGGACAGAGTCTCTAAAGGGCATCATGCGGCACCGTATCGAACGCCTTCGCCAAATCTAAAAACACTGCTATGGTTTTCTTTCCCACGTTTAAATTGGAAGTTATTTTATAAATTAAGTCATACATTGCATGATCAGTGCTTATATTTTCAAGAAACCCAAATTGTTTCTCTGAGAGGATATTATTGTCATTCAAGAAAGTTACAAGTCTTACTTTAATGGCCTTTTCCAAAATTTTGCTAAAATTATTAATTAAACTTATTGGTCTATAGTTAGCAATTTCATGTTTGTTACCCGATTTATAGTTTGGGAGTCACTATAGAGGTTTTAAAATAAGATGGAACAGTTCCACTTTTAAAAATAAGATTTATGATATGTTTTAATGGTTTTACTAAGTACTTGTGTGTATGTTTTATAGTTTTGTTGGAGATACCATCGATTCCCGGTGAACTGTTGTTTTTTAATGTAGATATATGCTCAATAAGTTCTTTTTCAGTTACTGGTTTAAAATATACTGATTTTAGGTTGCTATATTTCATTTTCAAGGGTTTGGCAGGTCTTTGAATCCTCTGAGCCATCCTCTCACCGACCGTTAAAAAAAAATTATTACAATAATTTGCCATACCTTTATCACTCAAAAATTTCTCTCCAGCGTCGTTAAGAATTTCAAGCCTATCACTAAAAGTTACGTTTTCATTAGTAGCATTTTTTATTATTTGATATATTTTTTTCGTATTATGGACATTACCATTAATCTGATTCCTGTAGTAATTATTTTTGGTGGTTCTTATTAATTTGTTTAACATATTTCTATAGTTTCTATATGAATTATCTAGTTCAGGACTAAAGTTTTTCATTAAGTTCTTTTTTAATCTATCTCTATGTCTAATTGATGAAATAATGCCAACTGTAATCCAAGGTTTAATTTTTCTATATGTATCATTTACCAGTTTAGTTATAGTTGATTCTTTTAAGTAATTTTGAAATTTATTTATAAAATTATGGGTTGCCGAATTGGCATCAGAATCTGATACGACTGTTTCCCAGTCTTCGTCAACCAATTTACTCTCCAGTAAGTCATAGTTAATGTAAGAAAAATATTTTTTTGGGTCTTTATGAACTTGTCGGTTAATATTGTTATTCTCACATATGTTTAGCATAGTGGGATAATGATCTGTAATCTGGGAATGAATAATAAATGATTGGGTTTTCCAATTACTTTTCGTAAGTTTTTTTCTTAAAAATATATGATCCAAACAACTGTGACTACTATTATTGTCCCTAGTGGTTTGATTAATGTGAGACTTAAATCCATGTAGATTTAATATAGCTGAATACTCTACAGAAAGACTTGAGTTATCGTTTATGTTAATATTTATATCACCGATCAAAATTTCAACCTGCGATTTTAAATTATTTAAAAGAAAGTTGTTTAAGTCCTGCAGAAACAGATTGACATTAGTACAAGGTGGTCTATACAAGGCCTTAACTGTACAAGAGACGTTGCTTATTATAAAAGAGACATCACTAACTGTAACACCAGTGTTAGACAATTTTATGTGTTTTATAGTACAATCCAATGTGGACCTAACAAATATAAAAACACCATCATTCTTATTAATATCTGCCTCGTAATAACCAACAAAACCTGGAATAGCAAAATAGTTCGGATTGTCAAGTTTCCAACATTCAGTAAGAATAATCATGTCACAAAATTTTAAATTATACGTTTCAATGAAAGACAACAAATTATCGAAATTTTGCCTAATACTTCTTATGTTAATCTGCATAATATTAAAAATTTTATTTTGCACATTAATAGCTGTAGTAAAATTATCCATATCAACAATTTTTGAATCAACCATGTCCTCTATCAGATCCTCAATCACACATTCATCCATACTATTTAAAGAAAAAAATGTATAATTTACTTAACAACTAAATTATCACAGCTCCGTAATTTATTTTTTCTCTTGCCATTTGACATTTCTTTGCCAGCATAGGACATTCTTGTTCATTTTCACTGTCATGGTCACAAGTTGTTAAGGGGTTGTATTTATTTTTAATGTATAAACAGTTGACACATCGTTTTTCTTACTTCTGACATTGAAATCTGTCATGTGGCCCAGCACAGTAGGTGCACTGTTTGTTTTTATCACAATCAGCTGATTTGTGGCCAAAAGCCCCACAGTTGTAACATCTAGTAATGTACAGGTCCTCGTATACATAACAGTGGTTCCATCCCATGTCTAATCTAGTATTCACTAACTTTCTAAATGTTACCACTGATGTCTCAATGTAAATAGTCCATCTTTTTGTTTTTTTGATTGCCTAGTGAGCACGATTTTGATCTTGTCCTCATCATTAATTAAATTAGAATTAAGCATTTTTAAATCCGCATGTAATTCATTACCATCTTTATATTCTTTTATTAGCGCAGTCATTCTTAGTCTAGGATTATGTTGACCTTTAACTTCAATATTGTAATGATCTTTTAGTTTATCCTGTGCATAATTTGTTAACTTTAGTAAATTACTTGGTTTGTCACTTTTAATAATCACACTACCCTGTGCTGTGGCCTTGAAAAACTTAACAGGAGCGCCAGCCAAATTTGGATTAATTCTTTGTTTAATATCTCTTGTACTCATGTCACCGGTTTGTTGTTTTTTCGGTTTTAATATTAAAGTTTGTTCATGGGAAACATGTCCTATGAGTTCTTTCTTCTTAGTTTGATCGAGGTCTTGCCTTACTATACCAGCATAACTAACACTATTGAAATTATTTTGAGGGTTTCCAAGAGTATTTAATTTATCTTCTATATTCTTCAGTTTTTCCAGGATATTATTATTACTTGCATTCATCTTCCACATATTTTTGAGGGACTTCTTGCATATATTACAGATCCAAACTATTACATTCTTCAGTTGATCGATCTGATTAATCTGTTTTCTAGTTAGGTCAACACAAGCTGCATGATACCATGACTTGCAACGGCCTTCACAGAATATTGATAATTCATTATCATTAACTGTAGTTTTGCACTTCCTGCAAGTGGTGTTTTCTTCATCGGCATCCAAGAGATCACCCTCAGTATCCGAGCTACCTGATGACGAAGGCGCCATCTCACATCACAAATAAATAAATAAATTCAATTAAATGCCTGTGAACACCAATACACAATAATTTCAATTTTTAGAAGAGTATTTTCACCGAAAATCTGCGAAAACCAGAGCCCGACAAATATAAACATGTGCCAAGGTTGAGGTTAGGATTATATTATATTAAAATATATATATATATATATATATATATATATATATATATATATATATATATATATATATATATATATATATATATATATATATATATATATATATATATATATATATATATATATATATATATATATATATATATATACAGTAAAGCGCACCGTACTGCGAACATAGGAGGCTCCTGGACGATTTTGGATTCCAAGGAGTTTCCTTAGTTGGCTTATTTTTGGTTGGGACTGGTGGGGAATGCGGTGATAAATTCGGAAGAATTATCTGCCCAGTTTAGTTGTGTACTACGTTTTTATTTTCAGTTAGAGGATGCAGTGTTTGTAGGCAAGTAACAAGAGCCTAGCTAGCGTCAACCGACTTCGATCTGATTTTTTTATAAGCCATAAATTTAAAATTAGTTGCTTACGAGACCGCAACGTTTGCTGCGGTCTTAAAACCAAACAGTTTTTCCTAATAAAATAAAATAATTTTTTCTAATAAATAATGAAACGTAGAAGATATTCTCAAGAAAATAATTTAATGTGCATTCATAAAATATACAAAAACTCTTTCAAGTTATCAAAGATGCTCAAATAAACCACCTTCTTGAGCCACAAAATTACCAAGATTGTCATAAAAACGCCTTCTGATATTTGCTAGAATGTTAAGGGTAATAATCCTAAAAGAATTCTCAATTTGTAATTGTAATTTTTGTAGATTAATAGCCTATTCTCCTGGAAACCATAAATTTCTGATTTTACGTGACGCCAGAGAAAAAAATCGTTGGTTGAGACCATGAAGTGGAAATGTCGATTTATCCGTAAAAACAATGTTTCTTATAAATGCATTGTTATTTTTCATTTCCATTACAATTTTAAAAATTGTATTTGTCTAAAATGATCATCAGGGTTAATTTCGTGGGTTTTTCTTACTTTGTAGGAGCGGTATAAATTTTTTCAGCACTCTTCCCACTGATCTTTTGCACAAATCAACCTGTTCTGCAATTGTATTAATGGAAACTGTAGGATTTTTAATAACACTTGTCACTACCATAATTTCTTTCATTTTCCTTTCCTGGTTTTTTTTTCTGGGCACTATCATGTTTATGTTTTCTTGGAGTTAAACAACCAAATGTCAGAAAGTTTTTAATGACTCGGTAAATAGTGGAAATCGTGGGAGTCGGCTTAGTTATAAATAAATTAATAAATAATTCCCTAATTCCCCTAACAGGATTTCCACGGTGATACCATTCAAATATTTTAATTTTCTCTTTCAGTTCGTAAACATCCATTACTAATAATAATTATTTTATTAAAAAAACTTTTGGTCGTAAATATTCGACACTGTACAACTATTGCTGTCGAGCGTTCGATACTAAAGAATTATTTCAGAAATAAACGTATTGAATTGTTTGCTGGAAGATTATTGATAGATAAGCAATGCGTGCGGCGTTTTTAGGTACATCAAAATCGTCAAGATTGTCCTATGTTCGCAGTACTCTGCGTTACTGTATATATATATATATATATATTTTAATATATATATATATATATATATATATATATATATATATATATATATATATATATATATATATATATATATATATAATATACATATGTATATATATTTAGGTGTAAAAACATGATGCTCACGATTTTAATGGGCGATAGTGGAGCTTAAAACAAGTCGAAATAGCCAAGAACAAAGGGGTCAGAAGCGAAACCGCGCCCGTTTCATCGCAGCGAGTAGCACGCCTGGCGTTTTTTTGCGAGATTTTGCATATTTACACTTTTTTTTAAGAAGCTGGTCTTTTACATACAAATAATACCAATTACTTCTTGATATATAGGATATCCTTAAGGATCCTTTATATTTTATAAAACTGTTTTTAACATTAATTGTAAATTAAAAAAAATGTTTTGGACTCTTATCTTGTCTCAGGATACGGAAGGAACTGCTTACTGCCGTTTCAGTATAAATAAATATTTTAATTGTGCATGTCCTGAAGATTTAAAAATGTTTGTAGATGTATGTGTATATAAGTGTTTTGAAGAAAATTCAGAATTTCAAATATCAATCACATTAGTAGTTACCCTTAATACCCACCAACATGGAGGCAGGGATGTTAGACACATATGTGGTTTTGTTTTTTGGTTTTTCTTTCTTTCTTTTTCTTTTTTTTTTAACTTTTTTTACGTAAGACATTTTTGTGATCATAAATCCTACTTAGATTCACCACTTTCAAGTTACTCAACGCCTATCCAATGTTTTTTGTAGATATCACCGACCAGGTGTAGTTTAACTAACCCTATGTTAACTTGAACTGAAATGTTGTGGTCTTTAGCAACAGATTAATATAAAAAACACAACATTCATATTTCTTTTAATACCATCATATCAAATTTTACTACCTTCAAACCAGTACACATTTTGCAAAAATAAAATTATTTTAACATAATAATTAACAACATGGAACAATAAGTAATATATTACACAAGAATACCAACTGTTTTTCACACAATGGAGTTATTTTCCTCTTAATGCGAGTAGCAGTAAGTAGATATTGTCATATTTAATTAAGATAAAAGTTTTTTTTTGATTGTTAAAAAGATAATTTATCTTCCTTAAGGGAAAGATTTTTTTTTTTAATGTTTTTTTCTTTTTTCTGCTTTTCTTAATATAAACAAGCTCATTCATTAATTGTACTTCCATTATTGTAGCCCTGAGGAAGAAAATAAAGTTTTTCGAAAGCTTGGAGTAGCACAAAAGCATTTTCATTTAACAAGCCCTCTAGGACTGATACCCCAATAAACTAAATTTGTTATATATATATATATATATATATATATATATATATATATATATATATATATATATATATATATATATATATATATATAGGTATATATATATATATATATATATATATATATATATATATTATATATATATATATATATATATATATATATATAATATATATATATATATATATATATATATATATATATATATATAGATATATAAAATTTAGTTTATTGAGCCTTGTTATAAATAATAACAAATAGGTAGAGTTTCTTTGGGCATATAGACTCCTTAATGAACTGAAAAAAAAATATTAAAAATCCTGTTAGATAAGACTACTAAGCTTGGTTGGTTTAAAATTACGAGGCCTCCAAGTGAATGGATAACCCCGGGTCCGGCCAATCCGATTACACGTGTTTCACCACACATGTTATAGTCAATCCTCGAAGCTCCGGCGTTCCCGCGTTTCTAGGTTTGACTAGTCGATCCTTAGGTTTGACTTGAAGTCAATGCCCAAACAAATGAAGTTTTTCGGCCTCTGACTAAAGAATTTTCGTCAAACCTAGAAGAAACTAATTTGGTCAGGCATACGTCAAAACTCATTTTAATGAATTGGGGTTTGACCAGTGAAACTTGAATTAGGTATTAGAAAGTCTCAGTTTGTTAAATTAGATGTAATAAAACATTTTTTTTTTAATTTTAATGTTTATCGTTGTTATATTGTCATAGTTAAAATAAAAAAAAGTCTTTATTCAGACATGGTGAGGCATTATGACATTTAGAATTGCACAATACGTCAGATCTCTTACATTTACAACTAACCATAACTAACCAAAACTAACCTCAACTAACCGCAAGTATAAACTTATTTAAACGTGTTACAAGTACAGTCGTCGTTTGACCGAGTCTGCCAGTCGGTTCTAGAATCAACTAGGCAAAGCCCAAAACAAATTATTTTAATTTCGGCGTTTAACTGAAAAGTTAGGAACATCTAGGTTTGACTAAAAATACTTTAGTTAAAGGCCGAAATTGGAATTTATTTCGGGGTTAGCCCAAAGGCTTTGGTTAAACCTAGGATAAACCAGTCATTCCGCGAAGTGACTGCAACTCGACCTTTGACTATGATTATTTAGCAAATAATTTAAATTTTAGAAATCTCCTTCTAAGTACTAAGTTAAATGATAAAACTTAAAGCATCTTTGCTTATTTTTTTAGTCATGATTTTATAATAAATAGAAAAGCAAGAGCAAAAAAATACATAAAAAAATTAAATAAGTATATGCGTATAATAAAAAATAAGTTATGTACTTAAGTAAATTAGAATAGTTGGGTCTAACATATTATTTAACTTTGTACCAATGCTTCTTTAAACGCATCATCTTATTATATGATCTCTATTTTCTTACGTAGGTTATTCTAGTGCTTTACAATTTGGCAGTTTTTACTTGAACAGTAAAAACATTACACAAAAAATTAAGTCAAGCACGTCTTAAAAAATGATAATTTCTTCTTGTTTCGTACACTCGCGTTTCGTACAACTCAAAAATTTCCCCCAAATATTCTTATTTCGTACACAAAATTAATTATTCAGTTTTCGACATCTCGTTTCGTGCACCAAAAACTGAGATAGGATCCTGTCTCTGATGGTTCATAAAATATGATAAAATAAATTAAAACGAATTTTATAACTAAATATCAAAATATTTATTGCTCACATTATAAGATGCACAGACATAAAATATTTATTTGGATCTTAAAATAATCTTATAATAATATATGTTTTAACTATCTACAGTAACAGAAAAGTTTACTGTTCCTACTCTCAGTGATTTATCACGTCTGAAATATAATTGGGGAAAATAAAAAGCTGCTTTAACTAACCAGAACTAACCATGATCGACCAGAACTAAGGGCTTTTGAATTTGTCTAAATTATCCCTATGTAGAAGTTATTAACAAAATTTTCATACTTTTTAATATGATATTTATTTAATTGATTATTTGGGTCGTCAAAATGGTCGGTGTACGAAACGACAAGCATAAAATTGATTAAATAATTCAATGTACGAAACGGGAATATTTCAGGTAAATTTCTGAAGTGTTCAAAACAAGAAAACATGAAAAAAAAAGCTAAATAAAAGCAGTAATTAAAATTTCGCTTTTGCCCGGCAATTCCCGGAATTAAATACTCATTTATTTATTTTTTTAATTTAGAAACTGCCCATGTAGTTTTCATGTAGATATTCGTATTTTGAATGTTACCTTTCCTGAAGTAAATTCGTATCCTCGGATCTAGTGGAAAAGTATTTGTTTTGGAACCGTTAAATTAATTTGAGTTTTATAACTGTTTGTGTTACCTTGCAGTCAACTAAGTGGAAATTTAATCACTTGACCACGACACTTTATTTTGGCTACGTTGCGTCGTATACTTGTACATGAGTATGTCTACAAGAACGTAACCTGCGTCGGAATGAAAAAAAAAACGATGTAAAATTTACAACTTTTATTATAACATCCTGTATAATAAAAATACCTACAGCAAAACCGGCTTATTTATAAAAACAGCTTTTGTCCTTTTTTAGAAAAAATCTTTGCTGTAACACCTTGATTCGCCTTATGTTCGTTTTAATTTATCTCTGTCATTATTTCTGTTGATGGTCAGCTTGCGTGACAAAGCTGTTAATGTATTATTTAAAGCATAGGTAGATAAAGTAAAAATTTGTACCAAAAGCATTAATTATTATAATAAATATTAATGTGTGTACCAGTATTTTCAGATTTAATTTCTGTCGGTTTTGTTTTTATACAAAAACAGTCGTATGTTAAATATTTATTAGATAATGACATTTTAATACTTTGTCGCTATGATAATGCTTTGATTGTGACAATTTCTTTTGCTTTATTCGTTATTTTATGTACAGGTTGGCACCTTTTCGATGGATTTTCAGGGTATTGGGAAAACTACAAGATATGGAGCAAATCTGATACTACGTTCTCGAGTTCGATTTTCGAACCAACTGCAACGGTAAAAAAGGAATCCGGCTAACTTAATTCGTCTCGGAGATACAGAGGTTTTTTTAAATCTTGAAAATTTTAGTACACCTCTGTGTCCCGGTTGTTAGTAAAGATAGAGAAAAATGATAAATAGCTTATTTTTTTATGTAGAATCCAGTGGCGTAATCAATTATTTTATCAGTTACAGTTTTAAAGATATAACCCAAAGTTGTCTTTTTTTTCAAATTATTTTTTTATATTTGAATTTTATATTGAAAGCGAAAAAACGTGCAAATGCCTTACATATATATTTTCCTAGATATCGAAAAAGAAGCAACCAAGCATTTATACTTTTAAAAGACTAGATGAAAACCTAGTTGCCGATAGATCGTTAAAAAATATTAAAAAATAAGTAAATGAATGAAATAAATAAAATAATTAAAAAAACAAGTATTAAAAAATAATGATAAATAATACAATTTTATATAGGTAGTATAAAATTTAAAGTCTATGTTCGGGTTCTTGTAAACGTTTTTCCACAAATTATTATTATTTTTTTTAAATAAATATGAAGTGTGTGATATCAACAATGAAGTATTTTATTTTAGTTAACAACCGAGATACAGAGGTGTACTGAAATCATCAAAATTTGTAAAACACTCCGTACCTTCGAGGCGAATAAAGTTAATCGAAAATCGGACTCTAAAATGTGCCGTCAGATTTGCTTCATTTCTTGTGGTTTTTCCCAATATTGTAAAAATCCATCAAAAAGGAGCCACCCTGTACGTTATGATAGAAAATTTATTTAAGTACTTTTATTTAATTGTTCTGCGGTATATTTAAGTTTTATGAGATTTTTAATGGTTACTTGTAACTTTTGTTTGGTGTAGGTAATTTAGCTGAAGCTGTTACTAGTATGCTTTAGTTTGATAATAATAAATACCAAGGTGCATACACTTTCCATCTATAACTGTACCAACTGTACAAGGTAATACAATGAGGACTGAGCAGTATCATTTTTGTGGTTTTTCTCGAAAAAAAAATATAATGGACATCTTGACTGACTTTTTTCCCGTAGAATAGTTAAGAAATTAATTTGAATTAAAACAAAAGTAATACGAGATAAAATTAGCATTTTCGTAGGGGACACTTTATTTTTTGGTTCTGTTTTGAACTTGTCCCTTTTTTTCGTTAGGTTTTAGTAAAATTGATTACATATTTATTTTTAGTAACAACAGACCTAACTTAATTTATATAGGAAGTTGAGCATAGCCAAATTGCGGACCAAAAAACCAATCATATGGGAACACTTTAGTACTGATCCCGGGTTTTAAACTTATGTATGTACAGGCTAATGACTCTTAGAAACTTAAATGTCTACCTAAATAATAATAAAGAAACTTTTAAAAAATAAAAACGTAATTAACTTTTTTGGTGACAAGTTGGTCACCGTTTTCAGAATATTAAACAAATTAGGGATATACAAGAATTAATAAGTAATTAATAAAATAAAATCATATTAGGCCTTAAATATAATAGTTACGTCCTATAATATTAGATTATAATACAACTTTAATTTTAAACCTGTTTTTAATGTGTTATTAAAACAAGTTAATTTAATTTTTTTTTCAGTTTGTAGATTAAGAGATAATTACTATTAAATTATATTTAAAAAGAGTATAAATATGTTAATATAACAGTTTTTTTACAGCATTTATTTTAAGTAGTAATCATCTTTAAATACCCTTATTAATTCATACTAATTTTAATATTTATATGTAAATAACTTAACACTTTTAATTTAAAAACTATTTTCTCTTTCTCTCTCTCAAGTGTTAAATAAAATAGTGACTAAAACTAAGCCATAAATATAATATATTGTGTTTCACAGAACAACGTAATTATTTTTGTATTTATCAGTTTTTCAATTTAAAGGTAACTAATAAAATTTAATTACTTTTAAAAAAATTATAAACATTTTAATTCCGCAGTTTCTTTTTACGATATTTATCTTAAGTAGTAATTTTCTTTAAATATCCTCATTAATTCAAACTCGTTTCAACATTTCAATTTAGCTAATCCTTCGATCCGACAGGCTGTTCATTTACTAAAAGAAATTCTCGACGAGTTTGCATTAAAATTATGTTCAAAGTCATTGAAGCATGAAACACAAGTAATTAAGGTCTTTTCTCTTCTTTTATAAATGGTCTGAACATTTATATTATAATACAACATTTTGATAATCATCAGACGTAATATTTAATTTTAATGAGAAATTCAGGACTATATTCAGTATTAAAGTGTAGTTATACAGAGTAATTTAAAACCTATTTCTATAAATTAAAGAAAATATCTTTTAAGTCACTAGAAGCACGAAACCACTTTAAAAAATCGTAAAAAGATATACTTTTTACCCGCTATTAAACACGAGGCGGCATGTTCCTTTTTGGCGTATTAAACCTGTTGTTTTTGGTCACAAACTATTCATTAATAACGTATATAACAAAACTCTTCGGAAAAATGTTAGTAAACTATTTAAAGAAAACGGTAAAATGTATTCAAACAATATGTAAATAACGTTTTCCTTAATAGCTACTTAACAATAAACACAATTTAAATTATACTTAAAGGTCCATGGTCTTCAGTGGTACGCAATTTTCGATTAACTTGCCACATCATGTTCTGGATGGTGTTATTGTCTATGCATTTTTTTTTTATTTTCCGGCATCATAAGTGTTGTTATACATTCGCAAAGCGAATGTATATATGCAAGTGATCTGTTGTTGTCGCTAGGTCGGCGTCGCAAATGCATTTTTTTGGAAGAAAATTCATAGTAAAAAAATCTTAAGAGATGGAAAGTTGAAATTTTCAGCAAAACTGGGGAACTTAATGAAGCACATGTCAAAAAAAATTGAAAACAATTGAAGATAAGGAAATACAGGATTTGGCAAAAAATGTGACTTTTCAAAAATCGAGGTGAGCGTAATCAATTATCTGTCCAGGGTTTTATTTTATCGAAACGAAATTTTGCATACAGGTCAGAATTGGTCCCGTTCAGAACCCTATTGATTTGAGGCGCGATCCGATAAATACAAAAAATTCTATCGACGATTTTCAATGGAAAAATTGACCATCTTTGGGCACCTGTAGCTCGAAAACGGTACCTCCGATCGACTTGCGGTCGGTAGATTATGAAAGACCCACTTTAGGACACAAAGTGCCCAAATGGTCCTCTGTTTAAAAAATGCCCTCATCTAGGAGAAATTTTTTAAAATAAAAATCATGTCACGTTTTCGTCCCATTTTGCCATGTTTTTAATTTTTTTCTCGAAAATGTGACCTCAAATCGAGAAAATAAATATGTAATCGTATTCCTTGCAACAAACTCTATAATTATGGATATACAACTTGCTCGTACTATTTTTACAGGATGTTTTATAAGGCTTGAAAATTTTCGATTTTTTTCGAAAAAAACGGACATTTTTACACATTATTTTTTATTACGGAAAAACTATTAAAGCTAAAATTCTAAAATAATTCCGGCATAATGTACAATATTTGCTTAAAACCATATCCAAAATTCAAGTCGCTAGAGTAAATACTTTCGGAGATATGAATTTTTAAAATTCACTCAAAAAGTGTCGACTTTGATAGTAAATGGCCGTTTTATTTCTAAATGTAATCAAAAAACCTTTGCGCCATTATTTAGATCGTCCAATTGCCTATCACGGATGTATTTACCATTTTTTCGTACGACACTTAGAAATGGGTGAAAAACACGTTTTAAAAAAAAATTACACATTTGTGCCCAAAAATCGCGAGTTTTCAACCTCTTAAAATCGACTAGAAGGCTGTGAATATTTGTCAAAAACGAGCTCCTGTCCACACAAGGGTGTCGTCTATACGAGGTTATTTTAAAAAGATTTGAGCTGTCAGTTGATTTTTAACTTGTGTCTTTATTTCGTAATATCTAAAAAAATACGGTATACAGGTTGAAAATTATATTTGAATCGGAAAATTCAGAATTTTTCAAGACCCTATGCGTGATTTTTCATGAAACTGTGCCGTATTTCTGTACAAAATCTTGCTAAGAAAGGTCATTTTGGAAGAGCAAGGGACATATACGAGGGACGATTTAAATCTTTTGCCTTTCGCATACGCAGTGCCCTGCAGCTATTACGTGTAATATTATATACAGAGTATAAAAGATAAATAAATAGGTTTAGATTAGTTTAGACGTTATACAGGGTATTATAATAATAAAAAAATGTATATTTATAAGATGTAATAATATTATATACAGGATTTTTTAAAAGTCATGTATTTTTGGCAAAAGTAGTGAAATTTTAGTCCTATACAGGATGTTATAAATGGTTTGGGCCAAAACTTCTACAGGTAGGATGTATGATATTATACAGCGTGTTTCGGTAAACGTGTTACTTTCTTATTATTTTTATTTAAAACATTTAAATTATACACAGGGTATTTAAAAAGGGAGGTTTATCTGATATATTATACAGGGCATTAAAGTAAACAAAAATTTATAACATAATAGATAATTATATACAGGATTTTTTAAAAGTCATGTATTTTTGGCAAAAGTAGTGAAATTTTAGTCCTATACAGGATGTTATAAATGGTTTGGGCCAAAACTTCTACAGGTAGGATGTATGATATTATACAGCGTGTTTCGGTAAACGTGTTACTTTCTAATTATTTTTATTTAAAACATTTAAATTATACACAGGGTATTTAAAAAGGGAGGTTTATCTGATATATTATACAGGGTATTAAAGTAAACAAAAATTTATAACATAATAGATAATTATATACAGGATTTTTTAAAAGTCATGTATTTTTGGCAAAAGTAGTGAAATTTTAGTCCTATACAGGATGTTATAAATGGTTTGGGCCAAAACTTCTACAGGTAGGATGTATGATATTATACAGCGTGTTTCGGTAAACGTGTTACTTTCTAATTATTTTTATTTAAAACATTTAAATTATACACAGGGTATTTAAAAAGGAGGTTTATCTGATATATTATACAGGGTATTAAAGTAAACAAAAATTTATAACATAATAGATAATTATATACAGGATTTTTTAAAAGTCATGTATTTTTGGCAAAAGTAGTGAAATTTTAGTCCTATACAGGATGTTATAAATGGTTTGGGCCAAAACTTCTACAGGTAGGATGTATGATATTATACAGCGTGTTTCGGTAAACGTGTTACTTTCTTATTATTTTTATTTAAAACATTTAAATTATACACAGGGTATTTAAAAAGGAGGTTTATCTGATATATTATACAGGGTATTAAAGTAAACAAAAATTTATAACATAATAGATAATTATATACAGGATTTTTTAAAGGTCATGTATTTTTAGCAAAAGTGGAGGGATTTCAGAATTATACAGGATGTATGATATTATGTGATGGTTTTTATTATTTGTTTTCGTATACATGGTTACTTTCAGTTTTTAGTTTTAGTTAGTTTTAGGGGTCTCGTGCAAATGCGATAGCGATACTTGGTTCGTCGATATCTCAAAAAATGCGGTTTTTTGCAAAAAAATCTGAGGGGTAGCGCGACGGCGCGAGTCGCTGACTTGCCTACCGTATAGAGAATTGTCCCCTCCATCGTTTTCCGTTGTCCGCTTCATACCCGTCGGTAGAAAAATTCAAAGTTGATGTTTGAAAGTCCTTCAAAATATTATCTGATTCGAACGAAAATGAATGCATTGGATGCGGAAGGGTCAATTATATGATGATCCGTCAAAAAATCACCAACTTTCTAATGATAAAATTCTCAACGTAACCGAAATCGACCAAAATAACTCTTTTATTTACCTCTAACTGGTCCATTTTGGAGTCGAAATCGATAGTACTTAAGGTGCTCTTCAATTAAGGTCCTATGAAAAAATGTTGTATCTCTAACCGTTTAGGAGATAAAGTCAATTCAAGCATTTCTCGATTAGAACACTTATATTTTTTTTTTGAAAAATGACCAAAAGTCACCAAAAATACTCAAATACTACTACTCTATACTAAAATAACTTTCATTTACTGCACTGGTCCCGCAGGTTTGTTGGATAGAGTCATCGGTAGTCGCAGAACCCACTTACTACTACTACTACTAACGAATTTTTAAAAAATGTAAATATTGAAAAATGTTAAAAATTATAAAAATGTTGAAAATGTTGTAAACCAAAACTAACCAGAACCAACCAAATGTCACCGAAATTTACCAGTGGGTCGTTTAACGCCATGTACCCCACCCAGCGTCCCTTAAAAAATATTTTTTTTCGAATATTTTTCCAAGGATTTTTTACCCGGGAAAAATCGTAAAATTTCGAGCTTTATAAAAAGGCGTCATTTTTGTATAATACATTTTTTTGTAGCTTCATTAGTTTTTAAGATATTTACAATTTAAACCTAAAATTTAAACGCAAAAATCTCAAAAATTAAAAAAACCGTAAAACCTGTCTTTTAATAAAATTTATAAAAAAGGTTACATGCATATTTTCAAAAAAAAAAAAGAAAATCAGCCCAAAAGTTATTTAAGTCAAAAACTTGGCTTCAGCACAATGAAAGATTTAATTTTTTTTTAAACTTAAATAAATATATATATATATATATATATATATAAATTATTATTCATTTTGTTAATTTAAATTTGAATTTAAAAAAAAAGAAACTGTGTGAAAGAAATATGTCTTTTTAGAAAAAAATTAAAAAAAAAATATTTTTGCCTATTTTTATCGTTTGCAACGACAAGAAATTTAATTATCTTTGAAAGTATAATTTAAACTGCAACTAGATATGATTGTTAATTTGTATCTTAATTTTATCTGTAGGAACTGTTTTTGGGCGAATGTATTCCCTCTTAGTCCGCAGGAGTGAGAGATTTTAAAATTAATCAAGTTTAGGCGAAAACGTTAAATGACAACAGTGTATACCATTGTTTTTTAAAGTATATCGGGTTACTATGATTACCATATAGAAGATTACATATGACAGTGTTGCCAATGTGATCAAAAATTATTGTCACTTGGGGAATGATTCCCACTACAAATTTTAACCATATTTTTATAAAACGGTGGACAAAGCGCACAGGGCGAATGTATTTCTTGTTTATTTTCGGCTTCCCAACCATTTTACTTAATAGTTCCCAAAAATCTTTAATCCGACGAGGTACATATTGTTCTAGAGTAGTGACAAGATGCAAGATCGGGCCAAAATATAATGTCATGGTTAGTTGTGGTATGTTAATAAAATCAACCAATTTTGGAAGGCGTCGCTCAGTATAAATATTGGAATCCAATGCCTCACCCCTCCCCCGTCCGACGTAAGCGTGCGGCCATACCGGCGCACCGACCCTCGCTTTGCATCGCCCTTGTACCTAGGAGCATCGCACAGTAAATTGAGCTTAGTATTTTTCGGAGCCTCGCACATGTCGTTTGTTTTGTTTTTAAAATTATTAGCGTGATGGATAAGGATAAATTAATTATCAGTGTGTTTACCAGGGAGGCGATCTGGAACAAAAATAGTAGAAATCATTATAATTCGATATTATTATCGAAGTTGTGAAAAGAGGTGGCTATGGCATGCAATACAACATTTAAAGGGTGTACTGACATCCTTGGTTTATTTTTAATTAAATACCACTTTGTTAAGTTAGACTCTTATAAAATATCATCCTCATCTGACGACATGTTTAAAAGTAAAAACCGATTACTACGGAAAACGTACTGTGCGCTGTGCGCCAACGTGGACACTTGTCGGCAATGCTCTGTGCGAGGCAGAGGCGATACTATGGTTTAGGCTTAGTGCGGTGCGCCGTTGTGGATGTACCCTAAAGCCGGGTATTCACTTAGCGAACGTATACATCCGCACGGCAAAAAACGTATATTCAACAAACGTATGCGTGTAGTGTTGTTCACCTTCGTTCCGAGAATTTATTTTCATTCGTATTTCATTCATATACGTACACATCCCAAAACGACGTGTGGCGAATTTCCTTTGATGTACCGACAAGCGAGCGAACCTTTCCGCAACCGAATGCATGCGTTGATAAAATTATTCACGTCCACACTAACCGAACATATACGTTAGTTGCCGTGCGGCCATATACGTTCGCTAAGTGAATACGCGGCTTAAGGCCTCAAAATGCCCATCGCTGATATGGCACACCAGACTAAAACCTTAGTTTTTTTCACGATCTAAAGCCGCGTATTCACTTAGCGAACGTATCCAGCCGCACGGCAACAAACGTATATGCCGTAAATGTGCGTATATCTTGTTCGACATGCGCTCTGATATCCACATTAAGGAAACGTATGTGTGTAGTGTTGTTCGTCTTCGTTCCGACAATTTATTTTCATTCGTATTTCATTCATATACGTACACATCCCAAAACGACATGCAGCGAATTTTCTTTGATGTACCGACAAGCGAGCGAACCTTTCCGCAACCGAATGCATGCGTTCGTCGATAAAATTATTCACGTCCACACTAACCGAACGTATACGTTCGTTACCGTTCGGCCATATACGTTCGCTAAGTGAATACCCGGCTTAAGATAATAACTTGACTTGACTTAGGCTTGGAATGCAATAAAACCATAAAACTTTTCGGATTTACCGTGCAGGGCCGCACTATACCTGATGAAAAAGATAAAGTACTAAGTAAATTAATTTTTGACAATTTATTAATTTACTAATGTATAAAGTTGGTTGGGAATTAAGTAAAGAAACAAAAATTTGCAGTAATGCTATATTTTAACAGTATATACTACTTACATTTAAGAACAAAATAAAAACACCATATCTTACTTTAAATAAATTTCACTACTATCTTTCAAATTTATGATAATTCTTTTTTTTTTTTTATGTTCAAGGCTATGTATATTTATATACATACAGCGATAAAAATTTTCATTTTTTTTTTAAATGTTCAGTGCAATTTCTCCAGTTTTCAACGGTTACATTTTCGACTTCTGTTTTTATCAGTACAATCACACTAGGATTTAAAGTTGGTATAGTATTGTGCGCGCGTATATTAGACTAAAGTTTATGCCATATCAACTCGATCGGATTGAAAATGCAGTAATATGGCGGAATCCGAATTATTTCGTGGGAATTTTCTGCTCTTCGTACATCTGATAAATTTTCCGACGAATTAAATCTTTATTGCATAAACTAACAGAATTAGGTGCACTACTGTGTTTTCGTACTTTTTTAGGACTAACAGTATTATTTACAATTTTCCACACTGTACTTTGAGGAACGCCGGTTAAAGTTGATGTTTCCTTTAATGAAATTTTTTTCGTGGCCTCGCTCTACTGACTTTAAATAAACACTTTTAACAATTATTTTTGCTTCAACAGGCAAACATTTTCGGCTATTGCCTGAGCCGGCTTTTGCACTGGACATCTTCAAACACACTATCACCGCAGAACTTAATAACTGACAGTATTTCAGAAATAAAGATTTCTTTTATACTTGTATGTTATATATATATATATATATATATATATATATATATATATATATATATATATATATATATATATATATATATATATATATATATATATATATATATATATATATATATATATATATATATATATATAATATATATATATATATATATATATATATATATATATATATATATATATATATATATATATATATATATATATATATATATATATATATATATATATATATATATATATATATATATATATATATATATATATATATATATATATATATATATATATATATATATATATACCATCAGGTATAAATTGCCATTATCACGTAATAAGAATGACCCAAAACCAAAAGTTTTAAATAAAGTTTTTAGGTAATAATCTCTTATTCGCCAACAACAAAATAAATACGACCCTGTCACGGCTAATATTTTTATGGCTTTATTGCATGTCATTATCCCGCCTCGGGCCAAGTCAGTTTCTTAGATCGTGAAAATACTATACATGAAATCTACAGCATAATTTTCTAGTCGGTTTTCCCCCAATCGGTCTTTTGCGTATTCCACCACAACCTATTTGACTGGACATTAGTCAAAGCTTTAGGCTGTCCGCTTTTTGAAATTTTTACACATGGTAGACCTTGTTCGCATTGGTATGGTTTGATAAATATATTTACAATTTCACGTTTTGGCAACCGTCCAACTAAATTGTATACAGATTTTCGGATATGAAGCTGTGTATGAAGTTTGTATGCCATAACTTTTTTATTATTTGACAAATATGATATAACATATTGGAGGTTAAAATTAGTTTGTTTTCAATGGCGACTAGATTCGAAGTTATTTAGGATTGATTATCACACCATACACATTTTCCGATGTTACATAATATGTTACTAAAGTGTAGGTGATTTTTCTACTCTTCAATAATGTATCTGCTGAAGTGCCATAAGCCTTATTTTAAAAAATGGATATTTAGCAAAGTTATTGCTTAAATACCAGGCAAATACTTACATTTTAGTTTTACGTTACTGAGATATCGCGGTTCAGCAGTTGTGTAACAGTCTCCCGAGAAGTCTCCGAACGCAATCGACCATACTTTGTATCAGATATATTTTTATTAAGCAATTCTTATATAAATTATTATATTTCCTTTCTTTGATGTTGAATAAGTTATTTATGGCCAATGTACCCTTAAATGTTTAAGGACCTTCGGGAGCACTGTGTTTCAAATTAGAGATCAGCTGATACCGATTTCTATAATCGGCATATTGGCCGGTGTTGCCAATTATCGGTATCGTACGGTATCGGCAGAAAATTTTTCAGTATGACGGCAAGTACAAAATTCAGGATTTTCGACTTTTTTGCGCCAACAAAATGTAATTAAAAAAATACATCGGCACTATCTTTTACAATTTGGTGGAGTAAAAAATGTCTTTTAAAATTTTAAGTTTTTAGTTCTTTACATAAAAATATCGAAGCAACTTTGAATTAATGAGCTAGGATATTTAAAAAAACTAGGATAAACATTTTAAGTTTTTTGTTATTTTAAGTCTCAGAAAACAACTAAACTTAAAGTTATTTCGATAAAAACATGGGTTGTTACAAGTACGCCATAATGGTACAGCGTGATCGAGATACCCCGAACTACTAAGACAAAATCAGATATGTAATTTGAAATAATCTCTTTTGCGTCTGGTTTAGGCCGGACGTACATTTATTTGATATGTGGTCGACAATTTGTTTGCGACAAATGTCCGAAAACAAATGTTGTAAGAAAATAAGGCGAATTCGTCCACTTATACGCATTATGTCACCGACCTAGAATCCATTTTTCTTACTTGCGTTGGTTTCACTATGAAAGGAAAGAAAACAGATTAAAAGATGGCGAATGTTTAACTACTAACATACGGCAAATCAAGGAAAAAATTCATTTAAAAGCGGTAGATCAAAAGAAATTCTCAAAGATCCATATTCAGCTTTACGGCAAGCTCAATATGCTCTAAATTGAAACAAAAAAAAAATATCAAGTTTTATTGCAGTCACCGTGTCATTGTAATCTTATTATTCCATTTTTTCTCCTGGATTGGTTGAATGTAATATTGGTCAAAAGTAGGTATAATCATGTAAATATGCTCAATTTTTCTATAGCTTTCACAAACTTAATACTGATAGTAGGATCGTCCTTCCTAGTTTTTACCACTCACACATGTTTGCCACGAATCCCAATCGACAAATGTCGCTTAAAAATACAGCAAGTAGTGTCTGCCTAATGTACGAGCGGCAACTTAAAACTATGCGCTCTAATAAAAAGTAACACGTTCACGACATGTCGAGGGCATGTCGTGAACAAATGTCTTTTAGATGTACGACCGGCCTTAGGTAATGTGAGACACGGATGTGGTAATATTAAGTTTTAGGCCGTGTACCGTTTCCATTCCTGCTTAACCGAGTGGTAAAAGAATGACGTTTTACGTGAAACCCGCTTTAAAAAATATTTATTTATTTTTTATTTTAAACTACAAACGATGCTAAGTATTGTAGTAAACTCTATTTTTTTGTAGTTTTAACAATTAAACCGAAAAAAATATAAATACATTTCTGAGCACTAATTATTGCAAATAAAGTAGTTGCTACTAGTGATATGTATGCCCAATCGTTTGTACACTGAAAAAACAAATCCTTTGAACTAAAAGATTATGACATTTAGCCAAGAGATTTTCGGTTTTGAATAGGTCCAAATGCGGAGTCTCTTCAACCAAACACCTAATTCTCTTAAAAATAATCGCGGATTTTTTCTTGTGAGGACAGCCCATTCTATTGGTTCAATAGCGAAATTTCTTTTGTTTAAAGAACAACCAATTCAAATTTGTTCTCAGCTGAAGATTTAATTCTTGATCCAATAGCTTTAAATATTTAGTGGCAAGAGCTTCCGGACTTGACATTAAAGAATTATTCTTGTTCCAAATAAGGGATTGGTTTTAATTTAAAATCTTTCTCCGAGTTCAATAGCATTAAATATCTAGTCCCAAAAGCTTTCAGACTTGGTTTAAGAAAATTATTCTTGTTTCAAATACGGGATTGGTTTTAACTGAAATCTTTCTCTGAGTTCAATAGCATTAAATATCTAGTGTCAAGAGCTATCGGATTTGGTTTAAGAAAATTATTCTTGCTCCAAATACGAGATTGGTTTTAATTTAAAGTCTTTCTCTGAGTTCAATAGCATTAAATATCTAGCGTCAAGAGCTTTCGGACTTGGCTTAAAATAATTATTCTTGCTTTAAATTCGTTATTAATTTTAATTTAAAATCATTTCACTGGGTTTAATAGCATTAAATATCTAGTACCAAGAGCTTTTAGCCTTGGCCTAAAAAAAATGTTCTTGTTCCAAGAGGGCAGTTTACTACGTTTTGCCCCACTTGGACCATCCTCAAGCCATTTTTTTAGTTTTAAAAAAGGTACCAGGAATCGAAAAAAAAACTGATATTTAAAAAAATGATTTTATTATAAACTTAAAAAATAGTTAAATTGTTATAGGTAGGCACATGTTTGGTTATACAAAAAAAACAAAATGAAGTATACGGCGTGACTGATGACCATAGAAAATCTCATGTAAAGGGTGATTCTTTTATCATGGGAAATGTGTTTTTCTCATAAACGGCTGCAAATGAAAAAAAAACAAGCTTCAATAATAACAAATTATTAGAAAACATTGGGCAACGTTGCTTATTCAAGCCATGAAATGCCAAACGAACGATATCGTATTATCTCTTTCTAATGTATTTTTTTCTCCCTTTTTTCATGTTAAGTCGGCCATTATTTTAGTACATTTTATATGGGAAATAAAGAAATTATTTTATTTTGTGATAATTTGAGTGAAAAATTAATTTTTTCAGACCCTACCTATGTGTTTTAGAATGATGTAACAAATAGGTGAAAAAAATATCAAAATATTGCTGTCTAAAAAGGACGTTAAACGACACCGAAGCCATCTATTTTTAAAATAACTTGTCTTGTGACAAAATTTTGTTTTCTCCCAAGAGTAAGCCTATTAGAACAAAAGCCATGCTGTTTACCGCAAAAGAAAATTATTTTAGTCCAATAGCCATTTTGGTCAACTGAAAGACATTAAGAATTTGCGCCAAAATCTTGTCTCAAGAGAAAGTTTACATTTGAGTTGCCGTGTCACTATACCTTGAAACATTTAAGAATTATGCATTTTTGTACGTTTTCTTAATGACCATGGTGTATATGTATAAAAATAATATAAATATTATACACGAGCCTATAAATTTTATACACGTTGCTATAAAATACCTACATGGTGTTATACCTATTTATTATACTATAATGACAAACGTATATGCCGGCTTGTAATTGTAACTTCAAACAGGTATAGAAATATCAGCCATATTGGCCATTAAATATGATTAAACAAAAACATACCATTTTTATATTAACATGACTTTTGTTAAATCGTTGCCACTGATATTAATTTTTATGGTTTTGTTCTGTTTGACTGATCGTACAGTCATAAAATGTGGCTAATATGCATGGCGTCCATTACCGGCGTTAGACTCGACCTTGCAATTTTAAGATAATAAAAACAATATTTTACAATTTACATAATGTCCTCCAACCTCAAGCAATTTTTACAAAATACACATACTTGTCTTCAAATTTTGTCAGCAAATGGCTTAGACGGCACTGGTCCAAAAATTATTTTATTTGCATCGCCATTCCTCACGTTGCACGCACACCACACTCAAAACAGTAAAACCGGATCAGGAATCAGCTTCGCGAATTGCGAAAATGGGTAGTAGTGGCGTAAGCATTTGTGGTGGGGATTGTTGTTCTCGCGCCAAAAGCGGACGACTGGAAATTTATACTTTTTTTCTTGCGCTAAAAGACTGGTTGCATCGGTTACCGTGATCTTGTCAAAAGATCTTTCAAATCACGCGGTCTTTTCCCAATAACATCAGGAATTTTAAAGCAAAAGCTTGAATTTTATATGCAAAACATTTATCCTTGAATCAAAAGCTTAATTTCCACGATTTTAAAACAAGAACTTTGGATGTTGTCTGCAGTAAAAAACAAACAAGAGAATATTGTTTTTGTTTCAAAAGAACCATTTTTCTAGCTTCAATATAAATTCTTTTAACTTAACTAACATTCGCTTGAGCAAAATATTTTCTCTTGTCTACAAGAAGTGATGATCAAAAACAACTCAAGAGCGTTGGGGAAAAATAGAGCCAAAACGCTCTATTTTTTCAGTGTAGTTTTTTGTACTAAAAATTTTTTTTTTTAACTAGAGGCGAGTACACAAAACACACAGCACACAAACAGGTTATTATGACGATTTAATATAATATTTTACTAATTTTCAGCTGTGAAATGGTTAAGTTAAACTACTAATTATTTTCTTAGTAATAATTTGACATTTACACAAAAAAAAACTAAACAGAGACACAAGGTCCTACTAATAATAAACAGAAACTTAAGTAGATACCGGTACTTTAACTTTTTAATTAAAACTGGATTCCTTTCCTAAAATTTTTAAAAAGTTATGTTTAAAATACCATTAAGAAATAAAAAAATATATATATATTTAAAATTAGGTTTCTGATTTAAAAACTCATGATCGTGTTTTGTAAAGTAAAAACTGTTGAAATACTAAAGTAAAATGTATTTCAAACGTCTGATTGTACTGGCTAATTTTACCATTAGAATTTCAAATTTAGGGCTGTTATTTTTTTTGTCTTTAGAATGGCTCACGAATACTTGTATTAAGCCTAAGTATTGTAGCTAACTAGGTCCAAGTATCGAAGTATGCATCAGTAAATGTACCAATGCCTTCCTCGGCATTTTCAGACAACATCGCGTCGTAGAGTCACCACGGATGTTGATAAATTATATCAAAATTTAAAATGATAATAACAAGTTTTTGTTTAAAATGTTTTTAATAATTTTCTCTGTTCCTGCAAAATGGTTTGATTGTTTAGATATTCTGCGTTAAAATCTGATGCAAACTCATTATTGTCATCAACCTTGCTGGTAGGGTTGATTGTCTGCATCAAAAAAATCACAAACTTCCAAATTTAAACATCCTGCCTTGACCCTACAGGTAAGAAAGTTTACTAATTTCCTTTAATAAAAAAGGCCAATGAGACTAAGATAGTCTTTCGAATTGACTATTAAAGCTGTATTAAAATTAATCCAATTGGAAAACAACGCGCGTAAACGTGATTTATTTGTGCGCGGTCGTTTGTAAATCAATTTTAAACATGCATCCCATGCGAGGAAATTTTTGTAATAGCATTGGCGTGCATGTGTATATGGCTTTGACACATAATGCTTTTAGCAACCCGCTACGCCAATAATATATTTCGACCTCATTTTCAGTCTAATATGCTTTGAATACGAATTATAACATTATTTAGATTGTTTAAATTGTTATTAAAATATTACGTGCGGTACGATATGAAATGTTAATATATAGATATTTTTGATATAAAATAAAATTTAAAAAATTGAGAATTCATCCTACCAAAAAAATTTGTAAAACATGTTAATTTCTTTCAAAATACGGAGGGCGAAAAAGAATTGTGCTCTTCAGTAGAATATTTTGCCATAAAGATATTTCAGGTTAAGAACTATATACATAAATGTTTCAATGCGCTTTCTGTATTTTTTAGTAAAACCACGTTTAATTACCTTTTTTTTTAGCTTTTGTCTTTTATTAATGCTGGAATATTTATTTATTTACCTAATTACTATTACTAATTACTTAAACCTTCTTAGGCCCACTTTCTTCTTCTTCTTCTTCTTCTTCCTGGAAGCCGTCTTTCACTACCAGAGACAGCGCAGTCTCTTGGACTTTTTGTGCCTAATCTCCCATTGTCTCTTATACCAATCCTCCCATTAGTCTTGTTCCTTCTACAAGTCTGTATAACCCCGAGACTGGTTGGTTGATATATTTCTGTGGGCTTGTTTTCGGTTGCCCAAATAGTGCCTGTCTTTTGTGATTTAATGCTTCACATTCACAGTATGTGGTAGGCTGTTTTTTCCCCCTCGTCGCACATTCTGCAACTTGGGTCCCCATTTTATGAGCATATCTCGTGTAGGTGTCCTCTTAGGTTATCGTGCCCTGTTAGCAACCCTACGGTTATGCGAAGTCTTTTCCTACTTTGTCTGAGTAGTTCTTCCTTCGTTCTTTTGGATGGGCCCCTTATGAAGCCCTTTTCATGTCTTATTCTACTGAGATTCTCCCAGTATTCCTTGTGTTTGTTTCGGATCCATTCCCTGGTTTGCCCTCGTGCTGTGGTTTTGGTTATTCCAAGGGCAGGTTCTGGTCCAAAGTATGGTGTGGATGATCCATGTCTTGCTAGCTCATCCACTTTTTCGTTGCCTTCTATTCCCAAATGTCCTGGTACCCACAGGAGAGTTACCCTGTTGCGTTCTCCCATGACCTCCAGTTCTTTTTGACATGCCCATGTCAGATTGGACGTCACCTTGGGGTTTGCTAGTGCCCCTAGTGACGCCTGGCTGTCTGTTATTATGCAGATCCGCTTGTTTTTGTAAGCCCCCCTGTTATTTTCTTTTGCACAGTGCAGTAAAGCATATATTTCTGCACAGGCCCACTTTACCAGTGTGTGGTTATCCGCAATCTTGAGATAATTACCTTGGCAACACCAATGATGATAATCACATATTGTGGGCCTAAACCGTAATATGGGGAATAAACATGAAACGTCATTAATATAGGTGGACAAGAGGCAGTTTATAAAAAATATTTTCCAACCATTTTTTCCGCGAGGGCTTTCTCACTCATTATTTTTTGTACACATTTGCGCAGTGTTTAAAAAATACTGAGAAACATTACAAGACCTTGCGAGGTACTGCAAGGCGCTGCGAAGTATTGCGGGACACTGCAACGCATTGTGAGACACTGCGTCGCACTGCAAGACATTGCGACACGTTACGAGACTCAGCAGCATTCAAGCATTACTAGACACCGCGACGCACTGCGAGACATTGCAAAGTACTGCAAGAGACTGCGAGATACTCCGCAGTGCCTTTAATAAAATGTGTTCACACATTGCAGACCCTTGAAAGATCCCTCGATTTTCCATATTAAGAGTTAAGCATTGTTAAATAGATAATTGGATTTTTTAATTATAAAATACTTTGTTTATAAATGTTGTAATACTAGCTTTTTAAGAAAAATATAAAAATTCAAATATGTAGTAATAAAAGAAGTTAATGTGGAATAATATACAGAGCTACAGCTAAGTTGCAAGTATTTCTGGCTATTTACGACATGTAGAATGTACATGTACTTTTAAATATATACAAATTTAAAATAAACTATTAATTAAAATAAAAAGGCGCGTTTTTAAAAAAATGTAAAAAAAACTGTGAGTAACCCTCAGCAATAAGGTATTATGATAAAACTATAACGATAGCTGCTTTTAAATATTAAAGAGCAATATTGATCAAAATGTTTTGAATTGTATTTCGGAACGAGGAAATAAAACATCAAATTGCCAGGGGATTATCGTAAATAATAAATTGGGCCCACCCATGAAAACAATTGTAATTTATTGGAATCAATAATGAATGTCTCGTTTAGTAATATAGATGTTCGGGTATTTATAAATATAAAATAGTTTGAAAAAAAGCACGTGAAAAAATAACTTTTTGGGGAATAGCCTGACATTTCTCTGCCAATGCCAACCTTGACTTTATCAAATTTCCTGGCGGCATAAGACGAGGACGAATAGCTCTTTTCACTTCGTCCCATAAATGCTCGATCGGATTAGGATCTGGGCTGCGTGCGGGCCAATCCGATCTTCTCAATCCAGCCTTATCCAGGTGCCCATTTTCCACCTAAACAACGTGAGTCAGTCAGTCAGTATTAAAATGTGCGATTTTCAAAATCGCATATCTTACCACTTAACGTAACTTTTTCAATTGTTTTCACAGATAATTAGAAAACTTAAGTGAATTTACATATTGAATCTTATACCTGTATGTGGAACGAGACCAAAGTTATGATAGGGAGAAGAATAGGCTCAAACATTTTGTGTAAAATACACACATTTGTGTGGTAGGCTGGACCTGGCCTGGCGCACTATCGTGCACTTAGGTACACAGTAGATAAATAATATGTGTTTACCATATTTGACTGTGATCTCCAGACAGTTTTAAGCGATTTGAACAACCTATTTTTATTATTTATTTTTTAGATGCACATAAGGAATTAATGTTTTTTTTTTCTTTCTTTCTAGGTAAGTTGCAGCCCAAATTTATACTATTCTATTCGCAGTTCTTTGTGTAAGTAAGTAAGACAAATTTTCGAAATATGTTTTGAGCATAGTGATAAAATTTCTATGTCGTTTTACCAGTACCACTATTTTTCCAATTAAAGTTATTAAAAAATATAATGGTTACTCTGCTCCCAAGTGTATTAGATAAGTCGATTACACAGGTCCACAAAAAAAAATGGTTTATGCTTTTTTTTCGCTGAACACGAATCTGATGTTAAAATTGGGGGTCAAAAAACCTGCTACTAGGGAATGTTTGGACTATGACTGTATAAACTATAAGAGATACAAAAAAATTCATAAAACAAAAAAAGAAGCTTTTTAAATTGTCTGTATAAAAAGTCATATAAACATTTTCGATAAGATACATAATAAAGGACATATAAACGAAAATGTAATTTTGACAAGAAATTTCAGTCCAAAATAGAGAGCGTTTAAGTATTACGTAACGTAATTTTTTGAGATTTTTGACCCTCTCCCTCCCTCCATGTAACGCGCCGTAACGTTTTTCTGTACCCCGCTTCCCCCATTAAAACGTTTCTCAGCCACCAAGTGACCATTTTTACCTAAAAGTGGTAAAAACAACGTTACGTAACGCGTAGTTCAAACCCCCCTCCCGCCCCTGTAACGCATCGTAACGTTTTACATGACCCCTCCCTCACCACAAATATGTTAGGTACCTAATACTTGAATGCTTCGAATCTTGGTCCGATACCCAGCACACACCACTTTTTTTTGTGGACCTGTGTTATTTTACTTAGGTATATACTATACAAGAGTGTTGTATAGTATGGAATGTGGTACCTACCGGATGTTTACAATAAAAAGTAGCTACGCGTAATTATCTGTAGGTATAATTTAAATTGAGTGTATTGTATTTTAGAAATTTATATGCAAAAAATAAATAAAAAGTTATTTAATTAACACAACAAAATAAAAATTGTTGTATATTCATTCCATGCTTAAAGATAACCGAATCTAAAAACTTCATTTTTTTTTAATAATAATATTTTTAAAACGGTAACGGCATCGAGTTATAATACATTTTTAATGGTATCATAAGAAAAATATATTGTACACGGTTTTCCGATTTAAAAGAAATGTAAAATTCCTCCTGTTCTCGACAGATATTTTGTAAGGTATATATCCGCATCTTTGAAGAAAAGTATGTCCGGTACTAATTTACTCTTTAAAAAAAAAACTATACGTACAGCTATATATTTTCGATCTAACTTGTCCTTAAAATATTACAGAAATAAAAGTACGATCCTCGAACAATCAAAGCTGTTCAGACTATCTTAAAAGAGAAGATTTATTTTAACTTTTGGCGTCTTTAAATCTACCGGATGTGGTAAAAACATAAGAAGTAATTTATGTGAAATTTAAACTAATTACGTAAATATCATTAATAAATGAATAACAAATGAAAATAGACGCTATAAATTTAACTTAATAGGCATTTTAAGCACGTCCAACCAAATATAATCCGATTCTCTGCGGTGCAGTAATTCTTAATAAACTCATGCAATATTAATTGGCTTAGTTAGTCATTAATTTCACAAACGCGAGATTTACATAGAATTGAAGCACACACAAACATCGACTGTTCTACCTATCCGCCCGATTACGTGAATTTCCAATGTAATTTACACCGCACAAATACCTATACGTGCAATTTGTCTTACAACGACGACAGATAGCATTAATTGCCAATTACGGTAAAGAGGTTGGTTATTAGGGCTACATTAAACTATTAGTAATACGGTAAATCTATGTTTGTGTATTCCAATTTCTAGAACATTTCAATTAAATGATTAGTAAAATTGTCAACATGATAATTTTGTTTTTTTTTTACTTTTAATTTTACGCTGAACTAATGTATATGTTTGTATTTCCCCAATAAACAAAGGTAAATATCCAGCTAAATAACGTGATGCACTAGATTCTACTTTAGTGCAGTTGCGAACTCCGCAATTTCAATTTTATTTTATGTAAGTTATATTTTTTTAATATTAGTTGGAATGTGTTTAAAATAGTATTATTCAACAAGCATACAGAGTGTCCGGATAAGGTCGTCCTCCGGCGATATCCCGGAAACCGTTTATCGCATAGCCTTCGGAAAAAAATATTTGTAGTAAAACTGGCTCGAGAAAATGCTGGAAATTATTTTCAAGTTTTCAATTCTGCTCCTAGAGGGCGTTAAGCTAATAACAAAATTGAAAACACAGATTATTTAAAAATATGCCGTATTTACTTATGTTGTGGATAGATTTGTCACAAACTATATAAAATAAGAAACCTTTTTCCTTTTAAGCGTTTTTCACCAATCTGTCAAATAAACGAAGGGGGACGAGCGAGTGTACATTTGAATAAAATTAAATAACTTATTTTCGGTTTAATCGATTTTGATAAACTAGGTCTCGTTTAAAAGATGTTTTATTAGGGGTTAAATTAAAATATTGGTATAATTTATTTATTTTTTTTTTGTTTTATTCCTTGAGACGGATTTATGTCAAAGTTATAAATTTTGTCAATTTTTTCTATAAATTTAAGTACAATGTTATTATGATTGTAAGCCCATTAAAAAGAGCATAGAAAAGTTAAAGAACTGGTAAAAACCGCATTTCGATATCTTAAATAATAATTCTCGACTTATTGCCGAAAAACTGCATTACCTGTATTCTTTCCTATTTTAAGTTTTCAGATAATGCCATGACAACAAAAACCATTTGTTTTTCTACGAATATTAAATAATATCCTTATTATTTGTTTATCATCAATTTAATAACAGCATTCATTATTACACGCCTTTTGGAAAATAATAGCTGATTTTTTATTATCTCTGGCTAATTATGTTTTCATTGTGCTGGAATAGAATGCTCATTTCCAGTTTCTCTTAAACGGGTTGTCAGAAGACTAGACACTTTTTTTTATTAAAATGCCGTCGTTCGAGATATCTTATGCATATGGCATATTGTCTTGCATCAATACAGGCATTTTGAAAAGTTTTAAAATCAGAGATCATTTAAAATTACTTAATAACTACTAATAAAACTAATGAACTGCGGTGAACAAGAACTAAATTTGAAATTATCCCGATTGACAAACAATTCACCTGTCATTTTTGATGTTTTCTGTAATTTTTGAGGCCTCAGCGCTCTCAATAAAAACGCCGCGTTGTTTATCTGACATCTTAAAATAGGAAAGAATACGAGTAATGCAGTTTTTCGGCAATAAGTCGAGAATTAATTAAGATATCGAAATTCGGTTTTCACCACTTTCTTCACTTTTTAATGGGCT
Organism: Listronotus oregonensis; assembly: GCA_019359885.1. Classification (NCBI taxonomy): domain Eukaryota; kingdom Metazoa; phylum Arthropoda; class Insecta; order Coleoptera; family Curculionidae; genus Listronotus; species Listronotus oregonensis. Next base: position 199,760 of record JAHBCN010000063.1, read on the forward strand.
TATAATAATAATACCATTGTGTTTAATTTTTTCGAAAAAATTGACAAAATTTATAACTTTGACACAAATCAGTCTCTAGGGATAAAACAAAAAAAATAATTATACCAATATTTTTTCTTAGGCCCTGGTAAAAGCTCTTTCCAACGAGATTTAGGTTATCAATATCGGTTAAGCAAAAAAAAAGATATTTAATTTTTGTCAAATGTACATTTGCTCCTCCTTCATTTCTATATTTGACAGACTAGGGAAAAACGCTTAAAAAAAGTTTTCCAATATTACATAGTTTATGAGAAAACTGTCAACGACATAAGTTAATATGGCATATTTTTAAATAATCTGTGTTTTTAATTTTGTTCTTAGTTTTACACCCTCTATTGGTAAAACTAGAAACTTAAAAATAATTTCCAGCATTCTCTCGAGGCGGCCTTAACTATACATATTTTTTTTCCGAAAGCTATGCGATGAAGGGTTCTCGAGATATAGAGATATACCGGAGGATGACCTTATCAGGACACCTTGTATAATGATGGCTGTAGTCGCGCGAATGAAGTGTATTATGACACGAACCGTAGGCCAGTGAATAACAGCCATTACATTCGAGTAGAATATTATCCATGACTATCAAATAATTTTAGCTAAAATTACTGGAAATCTTTATTTTTAAGTTAGTAATATTGAAGATGTAACATTAAATAAGCCATACAAATTTCTGATACAGTTTTGGGAAAAAGTGGAACCAGTAAATAATTAAATAATTATTCACTTGTGAATAATGTATATTATTATAAATTAGTGAACTCGTGTATGATGAACCAATAATAAATTAGGCATGGATAAATAATATAAAGATGTAATATTTTTTGCTTTAAACTAACTTGCTAACTAACTAGAATTAGTGAACAAACTTTTGTCTGAGCCAAGTATTTGAAGCAAAGTCCGAGGATAAAAATGCCTAGTGATATTTTCCAATTTTTCTACAACTTAGTATTTTTATGCACATTTGGCAACGCCGATCAGTCCTTATTTTTATTACTTTGATTGATTTAAACTAAAGTCGTTGAATCTCTACTTAGTTTCGTTTGTTAAAAATTGTTGTTTTATATTAATAGTTGATGACGTAATTTCATTGTGAAAATGTGTTGTTATAGTTAATCTTTGTTTAGCTTGTATGATTTAATAGCGATAATAATTATGACGAATAAAAGACAAGTATTGCTAATTAAGATTAAATAAATTAATGTGAGTAACGTCTTTTCACAAATCATCAATTTTTTTACCATTTTAAAAAGCTTAATTACTTGAAAAGAATTATTTGCATTGCAAATTAAATTATTAAAATTTATTAGCCGACAAATTTTTTGCTGTGTTATTTCGACAACGTTATGGATTTATATTAAAAGGCGAAAAAATTGTCTTAATATAATATTATTTACGTAACTTTAGATATAAACGTTGGTTATTCTTAAAGATTTTTTTATTATATTTTATATCTGGTATAAAAAGTGTGGCAGGATGTTAGGAAGAAACACTTTTTTTCAAACGTTTTGAGACAAATCGGTGTATTTCGAAAAAGTGATTTTTTAAATATGCAGAACTAAAGAAGTTTTCCTTGCTCGAACTGATAGAATTCAACTTCTTGTCAGTGGATACAATTTATGACTGATTATAATAATTTTATTTAATAACAGCATGTTAATGCATAATTTCTTTAAAGAGTATCCCATTATAAACGAATTAAGTTTGAAAACTCTTCATGAGAATAAAATTCGTGAACTGGTAAGAAGGTTGCCTAATACTGACATAAAAACATATTTTAAATACTTCTTGAAAGCTTAAAGAAATTGGTTATTTTTAGCAGTCTGACATTGCACCGCAGGTCGTTATCATTTGCTTAAAAACAAATTAGTAGAGATGTCGGTTTTAACCATCGGTAGTACATACTAAAAGAGCTATTGCGATTTTTTTAAAATTTGATCTGTTGATTGTAAAACGAGAGAAAACCTACGCCTACGCCTTTAAAATCTTTTCTCTCGTCTCTTAAAAAAAATGTTTTATTTTAACTTTAGTGTGCTTTGAAAAACCTTTTTAACGAGACCATACCCGCTGGAAGAGTTAATTAAGGAATTTTTTCAGTTTAGCATGTGAAAAATATCTGAAACTTATTTTTATTAAATTCCAACCAACCTAATCGTAGTCATAGTTGCTATCTGCCGCAGACTAGCGATGAGCGAGACCGGTCTTGGTCTCGCGGTCTTGGTCTTGGTCTTGCAGCAAGACCAAGACCGCCTTTCTGTTTGCAAGACCAAGACCAAGATCGGGGTATGCAAGACCAAGACCGACCTGCAAGACTCTTGCACTTTTGCACCTTTTTTAAAATATTATAATATTCAATTTTAATATTTAATATACAGAGGTATTTCATACGGAAATGACAAAAAATGTGGCAAGAACTGCCAACAAAGGCGATTATTTAATGAGTAACAGGTTTTTTTAATAAAATAAATATTAAATCGATTATTTTTTTATTTTATACAGTTTTTTTTAACGATGATAATGAGTAAATTCAATGACATGTTTTAAAAATAATAGGATTGTGACTCAATGGTCGGACAAAGCACGATATCTCCGAAACCGTTTACGACTAAGAAAAGCTAGGGGTACACAAGCTATAGAAACTAAAAATAACTTTCATATTCCTAATGTGTTTTTTTAAATAAGCTATCTAGTGATGCCACAGGGTGAAACAAAATTTTTCAAAATCCAAAAAACATTATTTTGGTTTCACACTGTAACAAGTGGCACCCTTAGATTGCTTCTTAAAACTAAGGTTTAAATGTAAAAGAGATAAATTAATAAAAAATATATTTTTCGTGTCATATAGTAACAATTTTTATACAAATGGATTTTAAGTATCACTTCCGGTTTTGACGGAAAAGGCAAAACAATGCTTAAAGAATAATAATGACGTAATTATTGTCAAAACCGAAAATTATATTAAAAATTATTTACGTTGACATTGTTTCTATATGACACTTTATCAATTTACCGCATAATATACAGGGTGGTGACACTTAACGCCCTTTTTTTATAATTTTTGTACATTCACTTTTTCACCATCATGAACGGTTTTGGAGAATGATATCGAGCTTTGTCACACTATTGAGCCACCTTGTATATGCAGAATTTTTATAAAGTATTTGCACAAACTTTAAACGGCAAATGTTTGACTAATTTAAAGATAAAAAATCATATAAACTGAAAAAATATCTAAATAACTTTTTTTTTTAAATCAGAAACCAATGTTTACATATTAGAATCATTTTCACGGAAATTTGGCGGAATCTGGTTGAAATTAAAAGTTTTTTTTCTGCTCACACAGTACATAGTTTTGTATTTCTTTTAATTGTATGTGCTTCTTCAAAGAAAATTTAAATACTTTTTATCACTGAAATGTTTCTATGTGCCACTAAAAGTATAAAAACAGGTTGTGTCTCAATTCAACTATAAATGGAGCATAAATAAATAAATCCCTACATTTAAAATATGCTTTTTAATCAAATAATTTAAACGTACGTGTAGGGTTAAAATTGGTATATTTTATAATTTTAATGCAGAAAATACAGTCTCCATCTTTATTTATTTTTTAGTATTAAAAAAGTATATTTTATTCAAGATTACTTAGTTTAAATTATTACTACCAAAAAAAGCAAGACCAGCAAGACTCTTGCAGCAAGACCAAGACCGGGTGGTGCAAAACCAAGACCAAGACCTTCCTTTGGCTTGCAAGACCAAGACCAAGACCAGGCTTGGTCTTGTTTTGCTCAACACTACCGCAGACGGACTAACAGAGAAAAGTACAGACATAAAGTATAATGAAACACAGCATCTTAAAAAATGTAAAATTAAATGAAGTTATTCAGAAATTAATTTGTCACTTTATAAAAAAATATTTTAGATAATGGCAATATTAGTAGAATAACAAAGTATCTTTATGTAAATACAATATTTTTTTGTGTGCAGATTAATAATATTCTTTATAACATAATGATAAAGATAAAGGTTCCTAAGTCCATCCTTTTTTTAACCAGTTGATTTTAGATTAAATGTGGAAAATGCCATTATTGAATATTTATTCGTGTAACCAGTTGGGAAAAGCACTATTATTTTTCGTAACGAGCAGATTTCTGCAAAAGAATGTGACCTATGGAAAATAGTGTTTACCAACGCATTTCACACAATATTTTTTCCTAATTTTGAATAGGATATTATTCTTTTTAATTGAAGTTTAAATTATAAAATACAGTTTCAAAAGTTATTGACGTCAAATATTTTATTTTTATCACCCAGTTGCGAAAAATTTTACTTTTCATATCTGGTTATGAAAAGTAAGATATTTTACAACGTCGATGAGTTTTGAAAAGACCAAGACCAAGACCAGGCTTGGTCTTGTTTTGCTCAACACTACCGCAGACGGACTAACAGAGAAAAGTACAGACATAAAGTATAATGAAACACAGCATCTTAAAAAAATGTAAAATTAAATGAAGTTATTCAGAAATTAATTTGTCACTTTATAAAAAATTATTTTAGATAATGGCTATATTAGTAGAACAACAAAGTATCTTTATGTAAAAACAATATTTTTTTGTGTGCAGATTAATAATATTCTTTATAACATAATGATAAAGATAAAGGTTCCTAAGTCCATCCTTTTTTTAACCAGTTGATTTTATTTTTTTGATTTTTTGGAAGAAAGTGGAAAATGTCATTATTAAATATTTATTCGTGTAACCAGTTGGGAAAAGCACTATTATTTTTCGTAACGAGCAGATTTCTGCAAAAGAATGTAACCTATGGAAAATAGTGTTTACCAACGCGTTTCACACAATATTTTTTCCTAATTTTGAATAGGATATTATTATTTTTAATTCAAGTTTAAATTATAAAATAAATTTTCAAAAGTTATTGACGTCGGTGAGTTTTGAAAAGTGTTACTTTAAGTGTAAAAATTAGAAAAAGTAAATTACTATTCTATACAATTTTATACATTTCAATTTTCCTTTTCTTAACCTGCTGCTTTTGTCAAGGCAAATACCGTGCACAAAGTTACGAAAATAGAAGTTGAGTAATACGATAGATTAACAGACATTTCTCTAAAATATTACTTTAAGTTTTAAAAACATATTTTTGAAAAAATTTCTAAACCATTATTAGGGTACCTACAAGTAACCTTTCGCTCATTGTGTAAAATTTTTAAAACAAAAATATTTTCATACCACATTTACGGATTGCAGAAGAATCATAACATAACTGTATTTAGTATTCTATATTTTTCTTACAAGAAAGCCATTAATTTTGTGAAAAGAAAACCACTGTATGGCTCATGTTTTTTGTAATTCCTGGCAAGCATGTTTAGACCTAGTTTATGAAATATAAAGGTTGGTAATACTGTTAATAAAAATACAAGAAAACATATAAAGGCACTATATAAATGAACAACAAATAAAATATTAAAATATATAAAACTAAACACATATTTAGAGTTACTATTCATAGCGGACTTGTGTTATCTGACTATTGACAGATGTTACTTTTCGTCATTTTATTTTGTTCAAAATACGTTTGCATTAAGTGGGTTTTTACATGAAACCATTAAATCTATCAGCATACGGTACTAATTTGATGGGATTTTATACAGTAAAAAACATTTTAACGTTTTATTTAATATCTGAAATGTTGAATTATTTCTGTCTTTTATTTAATAACAAATGTTTTAATCAACCGGTTTTTTATAAAAAAAGCTACACAATCTACAAGAAAAAGCGACTGCCGAAATCCCAAGTTATACTACAAGAAAACATAATTTTATCTAAATATTTATTAAAGAAATACATTAAATAATAAATAAATATTGGCAAATAAAAGTATTAAATGTTTAATTTTATTTTATTAATAAATACATAATTTAATAAAATTCTACCAGAGTTATTTAAATATCCATGTTCCACTTTGACATATTAATACTTGGATACCAATTAAAGCTAAATTCCTTAGTTTTAAAGGTATTTTTTAAAAAGCTTATTTTACTCGTACATTTCAACTCCTTTATCCCCAAAATTCCAATTCCAACCAGCATTAAATTTGCAATTCATAAAGAACATGCCTCGCATGTAGACTAAAGCTCCGCAGTATAGGATCGTGCTTAGAATCACCTTGAAAGGCATTTGCAACCAAATTGTTTAAATTACACGATTCCAATTTGTTTGGAATTGTATATAAATATGTTACGTTACTTATATGAGATGTATTCAATGCTAAAATTGATTTTCCATCAACATTTCTTACAAAGTTAAATATAATTTTTATTGGGCTTATTTGATTCCTTTTTTAGTTATATCGAATCATTTGCTTATATTTACAGGATTTTTTTTTCGTTTCTTTTTTCTGCATAAAAACAGCTATTAATCAAAAAAAATCGGTTGTTATTTGTATATAGAGGCGTTTCATTATTTGTCACATTTTATTCAAACTTTTAAAAATGTGGAAATAATTTGACTGAGGCGACATAAAGCGTCGTTTAACTTGGGTAAAGTTCAATTTATGTTTTTTTTGGTATAAAAATTGTTGCAATTCTTTGTCAGGTACAATCGTCTGGTGTCAGTGGATGCTGTATATGTTTTCGAGACTATTACCGATAATTTTCTAAAAAGCTTTATTCTGTTCCTGAAGTAATGATCTATATAACATTTCTAATTATGTATCTCTTCCGTAACCATTTAAATCTCTGTAATATTTAGTTTCTTTTCAATTTGCTTTTTAATATAAATAAATACAGCTAAAGATTACTTTTTATTTGTCAGTGTATATAAAAGATTTTAACTCTTTCTAGATTAATGCATACTTTTGTCCACATTAAAATTCTTAATTATGTATTTGTATGTTACTCAGTGACATACCTAATTATTTTAAGTTTTGCTGCTTCGAGTGCTGCACTTAATTTAAAAACATCAACCGACTTAATTACTGGCTATTTACATTATTTAAGTCAATTAATTTTAATGAATCTTTTCAGGTTTTTTTAAAAAGATTTTTAATCTTTGGTGTACCGTGCTTAAAACTAATTTTAATAAGTGTTATAACAATATTTTATGAATTTATTTTGTTTTATTATATAGGTTGAAAAAATAATTAAACCACTGGTTTTAGGATATAAACATCTTTACGCACAGCGATTGTCCCCGCCAAACTTGTAGATCGACCTAAAAACATTTTTTCAAAACTCTTAAAAAAAATAAAAAGTTACTAATGTTTTCATGAAAAATTGATTACCGTCTTTTTTAAGATTATGGGATATTGCTAGGACGCTAAAAGCGGAATCACTAACGTACCATGAGTGTCTTTTTCCGTTTTTAATATAATATCAAATTGTAGATATTCTAAGACTTAGAATTATTTTGATGTAGACTCCGGTAATTTTTATAAAATACATAATTTTTACCATATTTATGACAGTAACAACTATTGATAAAATTATGCAGCTTTTATTCTCTACTGTTTTGTTATTATTTTTTGGCCGCGATTGGATCTCATTCTTTTTCACTAAACATTTTTCTTTTACCATAAATTTGATTGACCTACATGCCCCGTCTTTACTATAGCGCCTGTCTGATATATGACTAAGTATTAAAGTTGATAAATTCGGTGAAATAAATTCATAATTAAAATCACCAGTTTTTGATTGCTAATGACATGACCTATGTAATATGTTACTGTGGCAATGGACGATGGTCATTGGCACGTTTTCGTGCAAATAGCGTTCGCCCGAATTCGCAGTTCGCAGTTTTCTGGTCGCTGTTCCTATAGAAGGAAACGTCATTGTGACTTTTCTGTTTTTACGATTTCTTATATTCTAAAAAATTGGATTTTTTTAATCACTATCCTGTGCAGTGATTGCTCCACGAAATTAGAACATTTACATTTAGAGTTAAGTGTTCATTCTAATTATTTTTTCACTGTGCGCTGGTATTTAAACTTAAAACCCTTGTATACTGTCCAAAGATAAAAACACTGACTGTGACTTGATTGTTTAAAAGCAAAACATTTTTCATTGTGTGAAAACCAAGGCACATCCGATCTGCTGCTTTTAAATTAATGTAGATTTTCCCGAATACTTATTTAATAGCTTACTTCTAATTACTTATATTTTCATAAACCAATCTTATCAATAACTTTTAAACTATAAGTTTGAATAGAACTACTATTTTCAATACACGATTTTTACTCTTATTAATATTTTTTTAATTTTTATTATTAAAAAATATGGATAATTTTTTTGGCTCTTTTAGAATGAGTTCAAGAATGCTTAATATGGGGGCGTCTATTAAATATGTAAGACAATTGTGGCAATTTTTTGACCCCCCTCCTCTCCCCCCTTGTTGAGATGCCGTAAGATTTATCTCGATTCCCTCCACCTGCCCCCTAATCTCAGGTGAGATATTTCAAAATGCGTTGTCGGTAAATACGTTAATTTGTGGTTAATTGCGTTGAATTTATTGGAAACATAATTTGCCTAATTATTTTTATTTAACACTACTTAAGACTAGTATTAAAAACTACTTAGAACGTAGTCTAGAATCACAGTGAGCAAATATCATTGTGTAAGATAGATATTATCTTGTGCAGAATTAGCTATATTTTAGTGGAGAAACATGTTTTACTTATTTCAAGCCAGTTTTCTTGTAAATTTTACACTGTTTCAAGCTGGAAAAAAAATTTGCGTGATATTTGCAGAGACCCCCCTCTTCCCCACGTGAGATTTGGTGAGATTCGGCTCAACCCCCTCCTCTCCTAAATGCCTCACGTAATTAATGGACGTCTCCTAATGTTTTCAATATTACTATTTAAAAAAAAAACTACTTCCGATATTTTAAATAACAGTTTAGTTAGTCCAAGGAAATAAAAAGTTTAACTAATTACTATATGTTTTCAACAACAAGTGATGTGATCTAATGAGGCATGCCTAATTAAGTAATTCGGTTATTACCGTTTAACCATTTCTTTTTTAGGTATATGTCCTACTTTAAGCAGCGTATTATTTACTAATTTATGTTCATTAAAGGTAAATTATTTTGTGGGTATCCTGCTTAAAGTCAAGGAGACCAAAAAAAATGTGGATACCCATCCTTCTGAGGAACTTGTGCCGTTGCATAAAACACTTTTGATATATTAAATGCTTTTTGGTGTTTCTATCGATTTTCAGTTGCGATTCCATGTAGTCATAAACCGATTTGACTTTAAGGCCGGAAACAGATTGATTCAGCTAATTTTATTATACCTGATGTGAATGCGTTCTATGTAAAAAAGCCTTTTAACAAAACAAAAACATATCGAGTGAGCTGCAAAACAGGTGTGCGGTTTGTTTGGTCATGAGACAAATAAGCTTATACACAGTGTCCCAGAAGTAATGGGACACAGAGCAACAACACATTCCTTAGGTCGAAATAATGCAATAAATGTCAAAAGTGTCCACGGGCACAAAACCCGAAAAGCCCTCTACCCCCCAAAATCACCCTTAAAGGTCTCCAAATCCCCAGTGACCTTTAAGGCTGATTTTGAGCGGGTTAGAGGGGTTTTCGGGTTTTGTGCCCGTGGAGACTTGTGATCAGCGTGTTGAAAACTATTTCTTTTATAAAGTTTAAAAAGAATTGGTCAAAACTCATATTCCATAGCAAAATTACGGATCCTTTAAAGTACGTTTATCTCAAAAACAGTTGCTTTTAGAGACCTAAATTAAGTATACATTTTTGACGCAGCGGAAATTATAGTAACTTCTTTTTTTAATAAACAGGTCAATATACCAAGCATAAAAATTTTTGCTATCAAAAACAAGTGGGGTAGGCCGTAGCTGGCGCCCTTTACCAGAGCGTCAAAAGTATGGACGAATTTTAATTTCTCGCCTCAATGAATCCCCTAAATACCCAATTTTGTGCCGCAATGTCATTTAGTTAAAAAAGTATTACGAAAAAACGAAAACAAATTTAAAAGTTTAACACCCTCTATCTTAGTTATTATCAACTTTGGGATAAGGAAAGTTTCCGTTAATTGCATTATTTCGACCTAAGGAATATGCTGTTTTTTTTTAATGATGTCGTTTGCACTATTATAGACCGTTCTTCAAAACCTACTACTTCGTTTTTTCTTTAATTCGCTTTTTTGCCGATATTTCGATTTAATAACTTCGAAATTCAAAGGTCCCGCGAAAACGCTTTCTGTTAGGTTACTTATAAATGACGTCATTTATAGGTAAATGTCTGCGTTGCCAAATAGCCTAGTAGTACAATTTTTGGCATTGGTACAATGACACAGTGGAGATGTACACTAGATGTACGCATTGAACTGGGCGGTTTTATAACCTCGCTTTTGCAATATTTGTTTTCATTTTATCGTTGGTCTTGTTCTGTGTGATTTGTATTGGATTTTTACGGTTGTGTCTCAAAATGAGTAAAGTTTACCGTTGGTGTATAATTACTCATTGCAAAAATACGTCTATTAATATGCCTGGAAAGACTTTTGTTCAAGTTCCATCTGATAAGGCTTTAAGGAATCTATGGCTTCAAGCAGGGGGACGTGATCCTGAAAGGTTATCTTCAACATCTAGTTTGTTTGTTTGTGAAGATCACTTTGATGTAAGTATTCTTTATCAGTTTTATGACAGTAATACGAGCAGAGATTTTTACACGAGTTCATTTCTCATCTCACAAATCAAATAGGTATTTCAAGTTTTTTGAAGCATATACATACCTAAAATTTTAAAATTTCAATAATAATCGTCAGAATAATAGGTGAAGATATGTTTATATAATACTTATGTTTTGTTACAGTTGCCTTCTGACATGGAAAACTATATGAAGTGGAAAATGACAGGTGGTTCAAAGAAGATGAAGAGAAATGTAATACCACATTTAAATCTTGCATTAACTGCTGAAACTGTTGGTGTTATGGAGACTAGGCCAAGTAAAAAAGCAAAATTTGAAGTTTGTGAAGATTCTCCAAGCACATTTGAACATTTGCATGATTTAAAATTTAAAGATATTGGAATAACTGCAAAACCACATTACCGTAGTAAATATGTACAAACTTCACATGAAGTGACTCATCAGTCATGTTCACCTGTAAAGATCCCAGAAATCTTACCACCTGCCTTCACTCTCAAGAAGACTTTGTTCCCTAGGATGTATTCTTCTGAAACAATGTCATCGACAACCTCAGCAACAAAACATTCAGGGCAGGAATTTGCACCATCTTCGAGTAATGAAGAAGAACTTGAAGATCCTCAAAACATTGCAGATCTTCAACAGAAGTTAACGATTAGGAATATCAATTTAAATCCCAAAAGATATCTTGGTATTTCAAAAGAATCAATTTGGATACTGTCAGACATTGAGGATCATACGGCACTTAAGAGAATCGATATATATGTAACATTAAAGAAAATTAGGACTGCGCATACATTTGCCGAACTAGCTGATGATTTTGGTGTGAGCGAGAGTACTGTTACTCGAATCTTCAAGAATGCGGTCCCTTTAATAAGCCCTCTTATGAAGGAGCTTATTCCTTGGCCCAGTCCAGAAAAAATTAAAAGTCGACTTCCAAAAGCCTTCAGGGGTAGATATGCAAAAGTAGAAAGCATAATAGATTGTTTGGAAATTGAAATTATGAAACCATCAGATTCAGTGAAACAAGCATTGACATGGTCGGAGTATAAAAAAGCAAATACCCTTAAATATTTGATTTCATCTACACCAGATGGGATTATTAATTTTATTTCGAAAGGGTATGGAGGGAGAACTACTGATCAAACTATTGTTGAGACCTGTGGATATCTGGATATATTAAGACCTGGAACAGTAGTAATGGCAGACAGGGGTTTTAAAAATATAGACAAGCTTCTGTGTGGAAAAAAGTGTGTTTTAGTGCGACCTCCAAGTGTAACTTCTGACAGTAAGATGTCGAAAGAAGAGGTGCTTCAAACCAAATGTATAGCGAGTCTGCGAATTCATATAGAAAGAGTTATTCGTCGTTTAAGAGAATACAAATTTTTGAAACCTCATGCATGTATTCATTCAAAGCTGATTCCTTTAACAGATCATGTTGTTACTATATGTTGTGGACTCATAAATATTCAAGATTCATTGATAAAATAAATAGTGATTGTCTGACATTTGGTATCAAGAAACGATGTTCCGCATAACAGGTAAGATCAAATTGGTTTGTTTTCTTGACCGTTTGTAATAATTAAACTTTATTGTTTACTTTTTTGGTTTTTTCAGTCATTTTTTTAAATGAAAATCAGTGATTAATTGACATTTCGGTTTATTGAATTAAACCATCATCAGAATATCTAAAATTATTTTCTATTATTGTATTTATCTAAAATAATGAGTTTAATAAAATCATTATATGTATATAATTTTTAAAATTAACACTTACCAACTATATTATAAGAATTACAAGCACATAGAATAGAAATGTTATCTTGTGCTTGTAATTCTTACAATATAGTTGATAAGTGTTTATTTTAAAAATTATATACATATAATACTTTTATTAAACTCATTATTTTAGATAAATACAATAATAGAAAATAATTTTAGATATTCTGATGATGGTTTAATTCAATAAACCGAAACGGCAATTAATCACTGATTTTTATTTAAAAAAATGACCGAAAAAACCCCATTGGTAAGATCAAATAATTGGTATTAAAAATGACCCATTAAAAGTTAAAGCTACTTATGTAACTTAAAACTTATTATCACAAATTTATGTTTTCTTTTATTTTACATATATTTCACCAAATTTTAACTTCATCAGAAGTAAATATAGTAAAAGCTTATCAAATATTTAGTCGCTAAAATAAACTTAAAAATTTAGCTTGCATAATGATTAAATAGACCTTAATCATTCTCCTTTGTTGAATTTGTTTTAAAATCTGAAACCAGGTACCTAGGTAAATATTCTTAGAATAAGTTTATCTACCCAGGTACCCGTTTTTCCACTGGTGAACCAAGTAAATGACAACTCTATTGAAATATTATCTATTAGGGTAATTTTTTTTTGAAAGACTAAGATAAAATTTTCTTTTAGGCTCTAGATGTTATTCTTTGTATACATTTTCTAAAGAAAATTGGGATACCAAGGCAAAGAGCTACTTTTGGCCAAAGAAATTTACAAGCAAATTCATTGAGCATGGAGTCAAATATGAGAAGGAAGCTTTGGATCTATATAGGAAAAATAATGGCTATGACGTTGTAGAGACGGGATTAATAATTTGCAAACAATATCCATGGTTGGCTTATTCACCAGATGGTGTTGTAATGACCGATGGATTGCCCACAAGATTGGTAGAAATTAAATGCCCGTATGATGGTAATAGCTTTTTTTAAAATAGTACTTCACAGAACAATTATCGTAAAAAAAATGTATTTTTTAGGTATAGAGAATGATGCAATCAATTTTGTACATACTTGTCCCTATTTGGAAATCAGCAAAGAACAAGGAGTTCACTTGAAGAAGAAACATGCATATTACGGCCAGGTTCAGTTGGGTATGGCAGTACTGAATTTGAATATGTGTGATTTTATTATTTACTCCAGTAAATCAAAAACATTTTTAAATATATCTGTACCATTTGATGAAGATTTTACAAAAAATATGATTTGTAATGTAACTGATAAATATTTTATGTTTATGTTACATTTTATTTGTAAACAGCGTAAAACTGAAAGTACTTGATTGTTTTTTAGCTATTAGTAATACATTTTTAAATTTCGTTTAATAAACATTTACTTAACCACTGTTTGTCAGTGGAAAAATTTTAACTATAATGGGAATTTTCATAGTGGAGACGGTCTGTTTTCTGCACAAAAAGTATAATAATTTCATGGTGCCTAATCCACAAAATAAAGCACATTGACTAAAATATCCATTTTCTTTGAGAGCATTAAAATCTATAATCACATTCCTATTAGATTTAGGCAAATTCTTGATGATTGTTTATTTAAAAGAAAAGTTAATTGTTACAAGACCATATTACACACTACAGGAATATTATGATGATACTTTGATGTGTATGTATGTATGTATGGATGTATATATGTATGCATGTATATGTATATTTATAAGTTTTAATGATTGGCTACTTTTATTGCATGCATAATAAAATTGATTTTATTTTTCATTTGGTGACCAGATATCTAGTAACTTTGTTGGTTAATATTGTATTTTTTTAAGTGTATATACCAGCATTTTAATTTTTATATTTAAATGTTATGTTAGTTAAGTCTTTTTTTCGGCTTTGTCAATGAGAGTTTTTTTCGACAATAAAGCATATTTATTATTATTTTTACATCATTTATATTTTGACCCTTGCTAAATAGCCTAATTTTGTTTTGACACTCTTGGCAAGTTGATAGAAGAGACATATAGCCCAAGAGCTGGTAAACAATTTTAAGTAGGTTCTTAAGACACTTTAAAAATTTGTGAAATTGTCCTTAAAGGACCCCTAAACATAAAAGTCAAGGTCTGGCTGAAGGGTAGCCTTACCAACTCTTAAATTTTTTAATTCAAGGGTTGGTAGGCAGCCTACCTTCACTCAGACCTTAATTTTTATGTTTAGGGGTTCTTCAAAGGACATTTACACAAATTTCCAAAGTGGCTCAAGAACCTATTCAAAATTGTTAACCACCTCTCCTACTAGTCCGAGAGCTGGTGAACAATTTTGAATGGGTTCTTAAAGCACTTTGAATATTAGTGTAATTGTCCTTAAAGAACCCGTAAACATAAAAGTGAAGGTCTGGCTGAAGGATAGCGGCCCCCTATCAAGCCTTAAATTTGTTTAATTCAGGGGTTGGTTGGGCGGCTGGAACCCTTCAGAAAGACTTTGACTTTTATGTTTAGGGGTCATTCAAGGAAAATTTCACAAATTTTCAAAGTGCCCCAAGAAGCTATTTAGAATTGTTCACGAGCTCTCCTACTAGTCCAAGAGATGGTGAACAATTTTGAGTAGGTTCATAATGCACTTTGAATATTAGTGTAATTGTACTTGAAGAACCCGTAAACATAAAAGTGAAGGTCTGGCTGAAGGGTAGCGGCCCCCTATCAACCCTTAAATTTGTTTCATTCAAGGGTTGTTCGCAGAATCAATCCGTGACAGTTTGTGATTTATTTCTGAACATTTATTGGTTATATTTTGAATGACAGCCTGTCAAACCATGTCAACTGCCAATTAAAATCTAGAAAAAAATCACAAACTATCTCGGATTTATTCTACGAACAGAGCTAAATTACTCTTACTTGAACTAAGTACGTGCCCCAAATAATAACAATGGGCCAAATTAAAACAATCATTTTTACTGCAAACCTTTTATTAACATTTGAAAAATATTATTTTCCCAAAATATCTGGGCAGAATCTATCATATGACTAATATATTCTTCATCATAGTCAATATAATGACAGAAAATTTTTATTTACTTCAAACCCTGGATCAGCTACACAAAATATTCCTTTTTTTTGCCAAAAATATGCATCTGTAGCTGAATTTGGGCTTTAAATTTATTTGTAATATTACTATCATTAATATAATTTTTAATTGTTTTTGCACTAGCCGGACATTTTATTTCTATTACAAATTCTTCGCAAATTGCATCCGGAGAAGCTCCTAAAAATGGATATTTTGGTGATAATAGTAGTCCTGTTGATTTTAATTTCATTTTTATTTCTTTCTCCAGGATTTCCAACACTTTTTTTTCCAAAATTTTTCCTCTGGTCATGGCTACAGTTTCTCTCACTTGTAACCCTCCCGTTAGAGATTCAACCAAAGAACCTGCTGATGTCTTGCAACGGGCTGCTTCATAGATTCTTGAAGCAGTTATTCTCCCATAACGAAGTTCATGCCATAATTTTGAACTGCTTTGTTCTGTTGTGGCATTACATGCTGCTTCACAATCTTCACTGGTCATCTGGTTTTTGCAAAAATCGTAAAATTCATTGCAAGTTTTTCCTCCAGTTCTTAAAAATTTAATCAACAATGTATGTATGCTAAGATCATTGAGTGATTTTTCTTCTCGAAAATATTTTAATAACTGCATAGAGGAGTTGTTAGCTGTTGCATTTTTTATCACCCTTTCCAAAAAGCTCCCTGCAGGAGAAGAGGCTAATCTTTTAGTTGGAGGAGCTCCAAAGTCTTCTACTGTTATGTACTTAAGACTAGTTCCGACACCAGAAAGTTTTGACTTTTTCCAGTAACAGTCCACTTCTGTTGGAGATGGTTCTTCACTTCGCCTATGAATCCACATAAGAAAGGCTACGGCATGTTTACAGCCACCTGTAATACAAAAACAAATCCAAAAATATTAATTTTGTTTCCATCGATCAAAGTTAAAAGATGTTTAAACTTAAATTGTGTACTTGAAATACTTAATTATTACCATTTTGTAGTATTAACAGATTATAAATTACCTGATGAGGCAGGACAGTCATGGCACAAAATGCTAGTAACTTTCTCTTCTTGTTCATTAATAGTAACAGTTACATTGTACTGCTTAGACCTTACTTTATGCTCCGGACACACTTTACATTTTAGTATGCACATGTTCCCCTCTCGCTTAAGCTGGACATATCCTACCGCTGAGTCCCCATAGTTTTTCCGACCTGAACTGCAAACAAAAAATGATTTCATTGAAAATAGTTACAACCTTCTTGAATTCTGTTTTGAAAAATAAAATTAGGATATAAATTTGATGAACTCCTGAAGTATCATGCTCCTCAAATAGTATATTAGGTAAGAACTTACCTATCAGTTTTAACACCTCTGATTTCAGCAGCGTTGAAAAGATCGCTTTCAGAAAAAAAATTTGCAATCATTATTCCATCACATACTGGCAAATTTTTAGAATCAGCTTTAGTGAATCCAACCTCAGTCATTCTGCAGAGTTTATTGTATAAAAAAATAAACAAATAATAAAATAAAAACGTCAGCAAATCACTTCCAAACAACAAGAACAAAATCACAAATAGAACTAAACAAAATTAAGACAACAAACAACTAACCTAACTTTATAGGTTTGTTCCAACACATCAAAAAACCGTCACCGAACCATCACGCTCATGCGCAGTGATTAAATTGGGACACATTTTAATCACTGCGCATGAGCTATGATCGTTCGGTATGACGGTTTACGAACGGTTTCTGGCGCTGTTGGAACAAACCTTTGACGCCCGCAGTGTTTACCAGACGGTAATGTAAATTTCAAGTATCGATGCCTGCTAGGTTTTAAATATTTAGTTATAAAACATTTTATTATCATAAGGACTATTAATATTGTTATAGGTATAAAGTAATAAATATAATATTAGTTAAGTAAAATGATGAAATAATGGGATTATACAGCACTTGGATTTGTAAATGAAATAGTACATTCCAATACAAGGAGTATATAAATCAACACTTGGCAACACAGAAGGCTTCTCTCAAACAGTACAATTAAGTTGGAGATTTGGCAAATTGTACCTAATTTGAGTGCTATCAATCAGAATCGTTTTTAGAAAATTTGAATTTTTAGTACTTTTATTTTGAAATATCTCAGAAGTTACTTTATTTATCCAGTATACTAATTTACACGCAATTTTAGACCCATATTTAATCGAACTACATAGAAATTCATAAACATTTATTTTTGCGTGCAAGGACCTATTGTTTAACTCTTCCAGGGTCATATTTTATGATTTTTGCATATATCACAAAAATCGCATTTTTGAACTTATGCTACTTTTCTTCCGGAGTGACAATATGTCTTAAGTCGCTACAACAACGCCAAATGACATAATGGGTAAGGTTGATTGATTGATTGATTGATTGATAAAGTAAATACACAAGTTGAGGTTTTGTCCTTACCTCGACACACAGCCAATGGGGCTTGTTGTATCTCTTGTGTATTTGTTTCAGTTAAAAAGGTTTGACACCTTAGACAGGTGTAGTAGCCCTTTTACTGTTTCTTTTTCTGGTCTCCAGCCTCTCCTGGTGGTTAGTGTCCACCATGAGGTTTTGATTTGTTCTCCAGTATGTAAGTGCAGGGCACTCATATATGATGTGAGAGGCTGTCTCTTCCTCTTCGTCACATAGTCTGCAAATGTGTTCTTCTCTGTAGATGCCCATAGTGTGCATATGTTTTCTTCAGAGATTGCAGTGTCCGGTTATTAATCCTGTCACTATCCTAATCTGGTTCCTATTTAATTTTAGTAGTTCACTTGTCAATGCCACCTTCGATGGTGAGTCCAGCATTGATTTACTGTGATTTTGCCTTGGAATGTGGTTCCAGTATGACTGATGTTGTGTTTGAATCCCACCGAGTCATGTAGCCACGAACCAGGCTTTTGGTATTCCAAAAACAGGTTCAGGACCCACAAACATTGCACGGAGCCTTGCCTGGCCAGGGAGTCTGCATTTTCATTGCCCTGTATTCCCCTGTCCTGGCACCCAGGAAAGTGTAACTTTGTTGTGGTTAGCCAGGTTTAGGAGGCATTGCAGACAGTTCCAAACCAACCTTGAGTTGACTTGTTGGGATGCCAAAGCTTTATGGCCGCTTGACTATCAGAAGATAGTAATGTCCCTGCCCTTATATCTCTCTCAAGTTCTCGCAGACAAAGTTCAATGGCATATATTTTCGCCTGGAAAACAGTGGCATATTTCCCCAGGGAAGCATGGCATTGAACCTGGGGTCATACCATGTATTCCTGCGCCGCTCCATTGTCAGTCTTGGATCCATCGGTATACCAAACCAAATTCGAGACTGACCAGGAGATCGCTCACTACCGCCCCCAGGTAAGCTGGGTTTTGTATGGTCTGTGTGTATTTATCCGTTTTTGGCATTGTATCACTGCCCATCTCAAATATTGGGTTTGTGATACTGCTCGTTATTCTGGTGTGTCCTAGGGCAGGCCCAGAGCACCAGTTGCCGTTACATTTCAGCCTGTAGCCTTTAATCCTCGCCTCCGCCTTAATAATTATACCAAGAGGGAGGCTTAGTAGAGACTCCATGGCTGCAGTTGGAGTACTTCTAATAGCTCCCGTTATACAGAGACATGCTAGTCGCTGGAGTTTGGATAACTCCAGCTCTGCTTTTCTCTGTTCTCTATTTTGGCCACCAGATAGTTGAACCGTAGGTTATCATAGGTCTTACCACAGCAGTGTACAACCAGTGTACTATGCGTGGCTGAAATCCCCAATTCTTCCCCACAGCTCTTTTGGTAGCCATTAGAGCCATTTTGCCATATTAATCACATTCTGCATATGTGGATTCCAGGTTGGCTTAGAATCCAGTTGGTCAAGGTACTTTACCTCCTGGATATAGCCGAGGTGTGGTACCGAAGAAGTGGGGGAGATTTTAAATCATCCAGCTTCCTTCGTCTAGTGAAGGAGTATTAGCGCAGTTTTGCCAGGATTAACAGCCAGTAAGGTTTTCTGCTTGTTGCACCATCCCTCCACAATTCTCAGTGCCCTTTGCATAAGCTCCGGGTTGTTTGTTGCTTCCCCACGACAAGTATGGTGATGTCATCCGCATACCCCTGGAGTATAGAAGCCATTACTATTCAGTTCCACCAGGAGTTCGTCAACAACCATATCCCACAGTAGTGGGGATTAGAACCCCTCCCTGTGGGCATCCTTTGACCACTGACACCTCCATTGTTTCGCTGAATAACGTTGCTTGCGCTCGTCTGCCCAGTAACATGTTGTTTATCCACCTACAAATGGTGTCGTTAACATTATGTCTGGCAAGAGCCGCGGCCATTGAGTTGAAGGAGTTCGATCAAAAGCTCCCTCAATGTCCAAGAAATGCAGCAAGTGCGATTTCCTTGTTGTTCAGTGCGAGTTCTAATCTGGTCACCAGTTGATGATGAGCAGATTCGCATGATTTTTTCTGACTGATAGGCATGTTGGTTTTTGTGGAGTGGCCTCTCTGTCCAGAGTTTTCCCTGACATACCATCAGATCAGTTATGGGTAAGGTTAGACATATGAATAATTATTATTTATAGTTTAGAATAAGAGTAATACGACATATACAGGGTGATTCATGAGGAAATGTCAATACTTCAGGTACGTAGTCAGGGTCCCATAATTAACATAAAAGTCTATACAAATATGGGTCCGCAAGGCCTTCGTTTCCAAATACAGGGTGTTCACCGCAGAGCTGACGTGCTTAGAAGTAAAAGGTGGATTTTTAAAGTATAAAATCCAGCTTATGTTCCTTAAACATAATTTAAATTAATAATTTTATTAAAAATTTAAAAAACATATTGTTTAATTATACATTTATTATATATTTTTTTAAATTTTGCTATAAAAAATCAGATGCGTCGTAATTTTTGATCAAATATCTCAAAAACGCGGTTGCTCATATTAACTTAACAGGTATACCTTTTGACGTAAAAATGACAAAACAATTATTTAATTTATTTAAAAATGTAATACAGGGCCGAACCAAAAAGTTGTGATTGTTCAAAATAGTAAAAAGAAGTGTAGGTGGCGCCCCCTACAAGTAAGAGCCGTATTAAGATTAAACTCGAATCCGTCATAATTCAGGTACGTAGTCAGGATCCAAAAATAAACATAAAAGTCTATACAAATATGAGTCCGCAAGGCCTTCGTTTCCAAAATACAGGGTGTTCACCGCAGAGCTGTCGTGCTTAGAAGTAAAAGGTGAAATTTTTAAAAATTATAAAATCCAGCTTATGTTTTGCTGAACATAATTTAAGAACAATAATTTTATTTAAAAGTAAGAGCCGTATTAAGATTAAACTCGAATCCGTCATACTTCAGGTACGTAGTCAGGGTCCAAAAACAAACATAAAAGTCTATACAAATATGGGTCCGCAAGGCCTTCGTTTCCAAAATACAGGGTGTTCACCGCAGAGCTGACGTGCTTAGAAGTAAAAGGTGGAATTTTTAAAAATTATAAAATCCAGCTTATTTTTCGCTAAACATAATTTAAGAACAATAATTTTATTAAAAATTTAAAAAACATATTGTTTAATTACACATTTTATTATATATTTTTTTAAATTTTGCTATAATAAAATCAAATGCTTCGTAATTTTTTTAAATCCAAATATCTCGAAAACGGTTGCTCATATTAACTTTTAACAGGTATACCTTTTTGACGTAAAAATGACAAAACAATTATTTAATTTATTTACAAATGTAATACAGGGCCGAACCAAAAAGTTGTGATTGTTCAAAATAGTAAAAAGAAGTGTAGGTGGCGCCCCCTACTAGTAAGAGCCGTATTAAGATTAAACTCGAATCCGTCATACTTCAGGTACGTAGTCAGGATCCAAAAATAAACATTAAAGTATATATAAATATGGGTCAGCAAGGTCTTCGTTTCCAAAATACAGGGTGTTAAAGTTCTTAGTTATATTTTTTTATATTTTGCTAAACATAATCTACGAACAATAATTTTATTGAAAATTAAAATACATGTTATTTAATTATACATTTTGTTTTATTTTTTTTTAAATTTTGCTATAATAAAATCAGATGCGTCGTAAGTTTTTTAAATCCAAATATCTCGAAAACGGTTGATCATATCAACTTTTAACAGATATACCTTTTTGACGTAAAAATGGCAAAAAATATATTTAATTTACTTAAAAATGTAATACAGGGCCGTACCAAGATTAGGTTTAAATCCGTTATACCAAAAAACCCCGGGATATCAATTTTTACTCCAATATTTATATTATCATAGATTTTATTTAAAAAATAGGAAAATTAAATAAAAACTTTAACACTCTGTATTTCGCAAACGAAGGACCCATAATTGTATAGACTTGTATGTTTATTTTTGGACCCTGCCTACGTACCTGAAGTATTGACATTTCCTCATGAATCACCCTATATATATATATATATATATATATATATATATATATATATATATATATATATATATATATATATATATATATATATATATATATATATATATATATATATATATATATATATATATATAATATATATATATGCGTTTGAATAACTACAGTGGTCCACGGACCACTGTTTTTAAAACCCTGACATGGCTTATTTTATTTAGATTACCGCTTAAATGTTACAACAGGCGCTATATCGTAAATTTTTTATAAAGGATTATTTGATAGAAGAAATTTAATCGTCTAATGTTTACTGAAAAGTGCCGTATAATGGGTAATAAAATTTGAAAATAACATTTTGCCTGGAATATAAAATGGATATAGAAAGAGATCCAACCAACACTCAACAAAACAAAAGTGAGTTGAGCTACGATAGTACAGAAATAAATTATTCATCAGGCAGACCGACAGAGTATCGAACTTCCTGAAAATTATATAAACACCACCGCATGTTGTGCGTAATTAAGTTAAGTAAACACGAAGCCCGCTCGCCGTGATCTGAATTCGAATAAACTTTGATGGTAATTAAATCAGACTGCACGAACTGTGCTAACGACTAATAAAAATGGTATGGTTTTAGTACAAATTCGATCGTTATGCAAAGCTTGAATTAAATATAATTTAGATATGTTGGCTCGGAACCTTAAGAGATAAAATGGGACCCTCATTGAAGCCCTCATACGAGGGCTACTATTTATATTTCGGGAATAGCAAATAATAACAAACATTTTTAAATAAAAATGGCTTTATTGTTTTTCGAAATATTCCCCATGATAATTAAGAGACTTTTGCATTCGTTCAAACCATTTGTCATAGCAGTTTTTCTATTCCTCTTGAGACACCTCCAAAACAATGTTTTTTAACTCTTCGACTGCTTCTTCGGCGCTCGTAAATCGTTAGCCACGCAGTTTACCTTTGATAATCGGGAACAAGAAGAAGTTATTGGGTGCCAAGTCAGGACTGTACGGAGGATGAATCATCAATTCGATGTTTTGACTGCTCAAAAATTCACTTGTTTGACGAGATGTTTCAGAGCTCGCATTGTCATGATGAAGAATGATTCGTTTTTGGAGGTTAGTTTAACGAATTTCTTCGAAGACATCCCGCAATAAAATGGTTGTGTACCACTCAGAATTGACAGTTCTACGTTGCGCAAGCGGAACAGTGGCCACATGACCCATTCGGCCGACGAAACAGGCGACCATTTGCTTCGCTGTGCTTCTTCCACGAACAACTTTTGTTGGATTAGCTCGTCTTGGAATACCCACACGGCCGATTGCAGTTTTGTTTCCGGCTCATAAGCATATATCCATGATACGTCACATGTCACGATTTTATACACGTCTTTTGAAGAACCACGGTTGAACTTTTTAATCGTTTCCTTACACCACTTGACGCGAGCCGTATCCAACGAGAACAATTTTTTTTACAGTGTTCATGCATGTGCAAGGATGCTTCTATCTTACAATATGTCACATGACGATCTTGCATTATCAGTTCAAGCACTGCTCAATGTTTTGTGGCAGAAAAACCGATTTTGGACGACCTTTACGGAATTCGTCGGCGACAGAACTACGACCACGATTGAATTCACCATACCACTGATTGTGTGGTTTTTGATGGTGCTTTATCGCCATACAAAGAACTTAGTTCATCGACTTTTTCTTGTTGAGATAATCCACGTCGAAAGTTGTGAAAAATAGTCCAACGAAAACCTTCTCTTGAAATTTCCATTTTTTTGTCAAATTGATTTTGTGAACTCGCTGTAAACAAAACAAATAGCACTTGTACATCAAAACGTTGTTAGTACGTTTATGCTAAAAAATGTCAAACTTTATCATGGTGTTGCCAAATTTTAGCTATTGACATTAGTGTTGCCAGTTTCCGAAATATAAATAGTTCACCCCGTAATACAGTTTATAGGAATTTTTTGGTACTTAAAATTTAATAGTAAATCAGCAGTGCTGTCTTTTAAAAAGTGGTACATAGGACATAAAAAAACCAAAGTCTGCACAAAAGTTATCTTTTTCCTGTTTTCTATATGGAAAAACTTATAAAAAATAGTCATTTTTTCCTTTTAGAGTAAAAAAAAAATCTCTAATTGTAATTTAATCGCCACTTTGTCAATATGATTTTTATAAACAAACAAAATGGATTTTTAAGTTAAAAAGCTGATTTTCCTAAAAATGATTTTTTATAATATTTTTGTTTAAGCGGACGCTGTTCGATGAGTAGTTATTTTTTAATTGCAGCTAAATGTTTTGCAGTATTATACTTGGGCGACGTAGGGTATTAAGTATACTTGTTCCATTTGAATTTGGTAAACGGATCGTTAAACCTCAAATTTTATTCTACAACTTGTATATGACCGATCTCCATAAAAAAATTGGCGAAAAGTATGAAAAACGGCTCTCAAGATTGCGTTGAACGCGTGAACTCGTCCTTAGAGTAGACTAGTGTGGAATTAAAGCTAGCCAGGAAAAATTTACAAGGCGTTGCTTAACATTCCTCCTCAATGGGTTTAATCCCATCTCCCCACTTCTGTGCTGCAAGAGCCAGATCGCGCGATTAGCGCAATGTTCTGTTTTTACACTCTTTGTCGAATTTATATAAAAATTGAATAAATACAATTTGTCGAACTAATTTTGATTTTAGTAATATGGTAACTAAATCTATATTTTCTAAATCTTTTTCGAGCGGATCTAAGAGCATTCATGATGTGGAATAGTTTTATTTCTGCAAAGGCTTCATATATTCTTTGATAAAATTTTTGTCGGTTTAAGATGACTTCTTTATAAATATTATTTTATAACACTTTCCAAAGAACAAAATCTGGAGGTATAAGATCCGAAGATCGTGGTGGCCACCTTATAGGTCCATGTGTTCCTATCCAACGGTTTCTAAAGTAAATATTTAAATACTCCCTTATTCAAAGGGCGTTATGGGTGGGGGAGTCCAGGATTTTGAAAATGTTTAATGTGTTTAATAAAAAACAATTTACATTTACCCCAAGTGGACCTTGCTGACGAACAAATCGTACCATGTGGGGATTTGTGGAGTTCAATGTCCTTTATTATGTCCATTTAGAATACCGCAACTTGTTATTCAACATTCATCTTACCAAAAAATATTTTTGTAAAAAAAAACGATCCTTGTTAGATTTATTTATACTAGTGATAAAATTTTAATCCCCTTACATCATCACCAGGGCGCAAATATTGTGTTATATTATCAATATAGGGAAAATATTTATTGGACGTCAATATTCTTTGCGGCTTAGATGTCTAGTTTTAGTATCTATTTTTCTGACATTGAATGTAGGACTACTATATAGAATTTTAAAAACATTTTTTTCTTTAGGGTTTGTACCAACCCACTGGTAAGTATTGAGTCGAACTGCTTTTTTCGTCAGTCTCATAGTCACTGAAAAACGAAAAAAGATTTTTTGGTTATTTAATTCCATTTATTAGACCACTCATTTAAAAAGTAAATCTGATGTCTGCCTATTTAAATATTATTAAAATTCAATAATAATGGATTATGCAAAATTATTCTTTTGTTTTAATATACCGTAATCTTTAAGAATATTTTTTACCCAGTTTGTATTAATGCCTCAGACGAGGATTTGCATTTTTCGTCTTGTCGACACCACAGACTGATTAAAAATACATCGTGTTCAAGATGTTTAACGCTTAACAGATTCGAAAGTGCTCATTAATGCGGTGATAAAGTTGAAGATGTTCAGCTTTTAACGCTAGCGAATACTTGGCTGCATAAGCTCGCAAATTTCATGGACGATGAATGTCGTCTTTTTATTGCTACCAGATTTAAAAATGATCGTCGCCATTTTGATTAATACACTAAAAATATTCATAACGTAGTTTCAGTGTAATTGTAATTTATTAAACCATTGTGCACGCTAATAAATTTTTTTCGGTGTTTACAATAGAATACACCCAAGTTTATTTTTAACGCTGTAACATGAAATGACCTTAAATGCTGTTCTTACGTATTTATCTCTAAAGAATTAGGTTTTATGACCTACTAGAAATGTTTGGGTCTTATACAATTTTAGTTAAAGTTCTAAATGTATTTTAAAAAAAGTGCAAATGAACTTAATCTGAACTTAAATGCAGAAACTTTTTATGTGCTGTTTTTACGGTGTTTTGAAAATTCATATTACTTCCTTAGTCGTGTCCGAAGTAGTAAAATAAAGAGTAGACTTAAAGACATAAATGTAATATATATGTTACCTTAACAAACCGAATTGGGTGAATGTCAACATTCGCCGGGAAATGTCAAATATTAAAAAAAACTGAACGAGCCCTAACCAAAACTAACAACTTTGGTGCGTTCTGGTTAAAACTAATAGTTTTGGTTGGACTCATTAGTTATGGTTTTTGCTAACCAGAACGCAGCAAAGTTTTGGCTAGTGCTTGTCCAGTTTTTTGTTTAAATAATTGACATTTATCGGCGAATGTTGACATTCACCAAATTTGATGTTTTACGGTAACACATACATAACATAAATGGGATATATGTATATTTAAAATTTGATTTGGTTTTAATTGGGTTTCTTATTTTAGACTTTTGTTGCAAATTTAAAGTTATGTGCTTTTTTAGACACTCTTCTACCTTCTAAATATTGCACATTATTACGCGACTACTACAGCAGGCTAACTGAAAGATTCAACTTTTGAGCCAATACCTACTAGAAGTAGCATTGCCGCTTGACAGTGCAAAAAAGCGTGCGAGAGAGAAAAAAGAATCACAATTTTTTTTCGCAACAAATTGTGACAAACAAACAATTTTCTTATCGTGGTGCTGATTCGTCGGCTCCTCCCCATATTTCTATTTTTTGCCCAACCTAAAATTGTTTAACTATTTACCCTTTGGCTTAGGAAAGTAATTTCTGGGCATTTGAATATGTGCAAAAATAAATCTATTACTATGAAAGGGGGCCCGACACATTTATCATAAAATTGCAAAACATAAATAAAATAGCATTTTTTATTAGAGATTTAAAAAGTTAAAAATACAGTTTTTAAGTTTAATCTGTAACATTACGATAAATATGGTGCTGTGTTTATTTTATATAATCTATTATTCTTACCGTAATACATACATTTACTTTTTATGCAATTTATCAAACGATTGTAATGAATACATTAGTTAAAATAACAATCATAAACTATTTTAATTGCATAAATCCAATTAATAACGTTAACAATGATTAAAAAAGGTATTAGCTATAATATAGTAATTAATTCTGGTTAAGCAATTGTTGTGTATTGTCGAACAATGCAGAGCAGTAATTTTCAGCCTGTTATTTACTACTGTTTGCATAAACAAACACACCGTCTATTACGATTAGTGGGTGGGTATAATTCACGTGTCCTTTAATTATAATCACAGAGCAGCCATTTCGGTTATATATACGTCGAATATTCTAGTATTCTGGCTTAGGTAATTTTTAAATTTTATTGATCAGCTAGGAATATTTTTTTTATTAAACGTGTTTTGTTTTTAAAATAACACGCTTATTTACTTATCTCAACGTTTTTTTTAATTTCTGTACACCTATTAGAAAAAAAATTTGTCCTGCAAACCAGTCCTCGACTCTCATTTCAAACATTTCCGCCACTTTATTTTTTTATTTAGAGGAACAGATAATTGTCCAGTGGAGCAAGGTCTGGGAAGTAGGCTTAATTTTTAAGCATTTTGTACTAAATCAAAAGAAAAAACTAACCAGAACTATATTCAAACTTATTTCAACATCACTGTCATGAATGACATTTTTGACATGATCTTCTATTTGTTTTATGAAACCATATGGGACTTTAAAGCTATATCGCCTTGATGCGTAAACATAGATAGTTGGGTCAGTATTGGAATGAAAATTCGGTCTCCTTGAAAGGAAAAAAAAATAAAAAGTAACCAAAAAGGTTTGATTTAAACTACGGTGCCTTTGCTTTTTATAATGTGCCGCTTCCCGCACGTGTCTGTAAAATAGTTGATTGATTGATTGATTGATAAAGTAAATACACAAGTTGAGGTTTTGTCCGCCTCGACACTGCAGCCTACAGGGCTTGTTGTATCTCTTGTGTATTTGTTTCAGTTAAAAAGGTTTGACACCTTAGACAGGTGTAGTAGCCCTTTACTGTTCTTTTCTGGTCTCCAGCCTCCTGGTCGTTAGTGTCCACCATGAGGTTTTGATTTGTTCTCCAGTATGTAAGTGCAGGGCACTCATATATGATGTGAGAGGCTGTCTCTTCCTCTTCGTCACATAGTCTGCAAATGGGTTCTTCTCTAGAGATGCCCATAGTGTGCATATGTTTTCTTAGGGTGCAGTGTCCGGTTATTAATCCTGTCACTATCCTAATCTGATTCCTATTTAGTTTTAGTAGTTCACTTGTCAATGCTTTGGATGGTGAGTCCAGCATTGATTTACTGTGATTTTGCCTTGGAATGTGGTTCCAGTATGACTGATGTTGTGTTTGAATCCACCGAGTCATGTAGCCACGAACCGAGGCTTTTGGTATTCCAAAACAGGTTCAGGACCCACAAACATTGCTGCGGAGCCTCGCCTGGCCAGGGAGTCTGTATTTTCATTGCCCTGTATTCCCTGTGTCCTGGCACCCAGGAAAGTGTAACTTTGTTGTGGTTAGCCAGGTTTAGGAGGCATTGCAGACAGTTCCAAACCAACCTTGAGTTGACCTGTTGGGATGCCAAAGCTTTTATGGCCGCTTGACTATCAGAGAAGATAGTAATGTCCCTGCCCTTATATCTCCTCCTCAAGTTCTCTCGCAGACAAAGTTCAATGGCATATATTTCCGCCTGGAAAACAGTGGCATATTTCCCAGGGAAGCATAAGCATTGAACCTGGGGGTCATACCATGTATTCCTGCGCCGGCTCCATTGTCAGTCTTGGATCCATCGGTATACCAAACCAATTTCCGAGACTGACCAGGAGATCGCTCACTACCGCCCCAGGTAAGCTGGGTTTTGTATGGTCTGTGTGTATTTATCCGTTTTGGCATTGTATCACTGCCCATCTCAAATATTGGTTTTGTGACACTGCTCGCCACTCTGGTGTGTCCTAGGGCAGGCCCAGAGCACCAGTTGCCGTTACATTTCAGCCTGTATGCCCCAATCCTCGCCTCCGCCTTAATAATTATACCAAGAGGGGGGAGGCTTAGTAGGGTTTCCATGGCTGCAGTTGGAGTGCTTCTAATAGCTCCCGTTATACAGAGACATGCTAGTCGCTGGAGTTTGGATAACTCCAGCTCTGCTTTTCTCTGTTCTATTTTTGGCCACCAGATAGTTGAACCGTAGGTTACCATGGGTCTTACCACAGCAGTGTACAACCAGTGCACTATGCGTGGCTGAAATCCCCAATTCTTCCCCACAGCTCTTTTGGTAGCCATTAGAGCCATTTTGCCCTTATTAATCACATTCTGCATATGTGGATTCCAGGTTAGCTTAGAATCCAGAGTTAATCCAAGGTACTTTACCTCCTGAACATAGCCGAGTGTGGTACCGAAGAAGTGAGGAGATTTTAAATCATCCAGCTTCCTTCGTCTAGTGAAGGGTATTAGCGCAGTTTTGCCAGGATTAACAGTAAGGTTTTCCTTGTTGCACCATCCCTCCACAATTCTCAGTGCCCTTTGCATAAGCTCCGAGGTTGTTTTGTTATGCTTCCCACGACAAGTATAGTGATGTCATCCGCATACCCCTGGGTATAGAAGCCATTATTATTCAGTTCCACCAGGAGTTCGTCAACAACCATATCCCACAGTAGTGGGGATAGAACCCCTCCCTGTGGGCATCCTTTGACCACTGACACCTCCATTGTTTCGCTGAATAACGTTGCTTGCGCTCATCTGCCAAGTAACATGTTGTTTATCCACCTACAAATGGTGTCGTTAACATTATGTCTGGCAAGAGCCGCGGCCATTGAGTTGAAGGAGGTTCGATCAAAAGCTCCCTCAATGTCAAGAAATGCAGCAAGTGCGATTTCCTTGTTGTTCAGTGCGAATTCTTATCTGGTCACCAGTTGATGATGAGCAGATTCGCATGATTTTTCTGACTGATAGGCATCTTGGTTTTGTGGAGTGGCTCTCTGTCAGAGAGTTTTCCCTGACATACCTGTCGATCAGTTTTTCCATTGTTTTTATCATAAAGACGACAATGTAATTGGTCTAAGTCCCTTTGCCTGGGAGCAGTCCTTACCCGGCTTTGGAATGAAGACCATTTTAGTCTGCTTCCATGCATTGGGCAAATAGCTCGTAGCTAGGCTTGCACGGAAGAGTTTGCAAAGCAGTGGAACTAGGGTTTGCTTTCCCTGCTGTAGTAGTGCTGGGATTATCCCATCAGGTCCAGGTGCTTTGTAGGCTTCAAATGATTCAATTGCCCACTCGATTTTTTCGTAGGTTATGATTTCCTTTGCTACTTCCCAGTCGCTTCTTGTGGGCCGAATATTCGGAACATTGACGTCTGGGTAGGTCTCATTAAGTTGAGTTTCTCTTGATCCTGGTAGATGTGTTTGGAGCAAAATCTCCAATGTTTCCCTGCCAGTTTCAGAGTAGGTTCCATCTGGTTTTTTTAGAGTGCCAATAGGATTGACCGGATCTTTAGACAGGATTTCTTGGAGTCTGGCTGCCGTGCTGGTATTTTCAACCTCCTGGCAGTATTTCCTCCATGAATCCAGTTTAGCCTTACGGACCCGTTTGTTGTATTCGGTGAGTGCAGATTGATATTCATCCCACTCACCTGTTTTCTTCGCTCTGTTGAACAGTCTGCGGGTTTTTTTCCTTAGCTCCAGTAGTTCGTTATTCCACCAGGTAGACTTTTTCCTGGCGGTTTGCTTTACTAGAGGACAGTTATTCTGATAAGAGTTTGTAATAGCCTCCAGTAGTTCACAGGAAGCAAGCTCTATGTCAGTATTCCTAATGCTGGTTTTGACGTTACTGCAGTTGATGGTCAAAGTTTCCTTGTATTTCTCCCAGTCCGTGCTCCTCAGATCACGGTACTCCCCCATTGGCCTCTGAAATGCAGAGATCGCCAGGAAGATGTGCCTGTGATCAGACAGCGACGGTTCCTCAGATACATACCACCGAGTTACCTGGGATCGTATACGCGGACATGCCAAAGTAACGTCGATTACCTCTTTACGGGCTCTAGTCACAAAAGTAGGTTCATTCCCCCTATTTAATACCTCTAAATTTTCAGAAATAATAAAGTCTAAAAGGTACTCACCTCTCCTGTTGATATCACTGCTTCCCCAAGCAGTGTGGTGTGCGTTGGCATCCATCCCAATAATGAGCTGTAGGTTAGAGCGCCTACAGAATTGCTCCAACTGGCGGAGTTCCTCAGATGGGGTGGATCGATTGCATCATATGGAAGATAGGTTGAAGCGAGGACAGCTTCAGTCCATACACCTTCCATGATGTATTTCAGCCTTACCGCCGCCTGGTCCCTAGAACATAATTCAGTCAGCTTTAAGGCATGTAATTCCTTCTTAATAAATATGCAGGATCTGACATTACCAGAGTTGGAGTCATATATTAACTTACCTCCGGCTTCGCCTAAGCCCCCAACTTTTCCTTTAAAAAGCCAAGGTTCTTGTATGAGGGCTATGTCCGCGTCTCCACGAGAAAGGAGCCGCATAGGACAGCCGTGGCTGCCCTGTTATGCTGCAGGTTTGCTTGAAGCACCCGCAGTTCCTGCAGACTCCTGTTTGCGTGTTTTGGCCACTCTGAAGGTGATTGGGTTTAGGCCCAGAAAGGCTTGGTAGCCCCTCTTGCCCAATTCCTTCAGGGCGTGTTCGCCCATAGCAAGTACAAGGGTGATGCCCTGTTTCTCACTACGGCTGCTGATGAGCCTCCCGTCACCTGTATTGAGATCCTTGTTTTGGATTCCCAGATTCTGAAGGATTTTACCCGGCTCCTTGTCATCAAGGAGTTCCGTGGGTATAAATGTCACAACCTTGGCAGTTTTGACAACGTCCTTAGCGTATCCTACTCTAAGGGTCGCCCCCTCCCAGGGTTGAATTTTTGGAACTTTGTCCATTAGCCAGTCTCTGGCGTGATCGTTTATGCAGGTTACGAAAAGTACCCCAGCCTGCGGGTAGCTACCCGCAAACTGCGGCCCCCCCCCGCTGGAGACTTAAAGGTCTCCCGAGTCATCGCCATCTGAATCTGTTTGGACTGTTCCGCGGTGAGTTTTCCTTCCGGGAACGAGTCCAACGAGACTGCCATTTTGTGGCCTGTGAGAGCCTGTTTGAAGGTTGCCCCAGTTGTTGTACTGGGTTTTACCTGTACATGCTCAGACCGGCCTTTCTTGGTTTGTCTCGCACAGGGTGACGGTGTGCTGATTGCGGAGCACTTCCGTTTGCCTTGCCTTGGGTTCGGTTCCCCAGGCTCGGCTTTGCTGCCTGAAGGTTTCTCAGCCTCCAGATTGGCTTTAGTTTTCCTATTTGCCCTGGGCTTCCTGGGTTTAATACGTTCACCTCTAGCTTTGGCCGCCTCAATTGCAAGTTTCCGGCGCTGTGCACCAGACAACCTGCGCTCGAGGTTGGGCTTTCGCTTTTGCTGGGTTTCTTGAGCTGCAGGGTTAGTGCCTGCAGGTTCAAGTCCAGCGGGTTTACCTCAGACGTAGGTGAGGCTTGGTCTTTATGACCTTTCTCCACCTCCATCTGAGTTGGATTGTTTTTCTTTTGAATCCATACGATTCCCACGAGTGGTGCGGAAAGGAGGTCCATCCCAGCAGAGCCGCTTACTGGGACAAGGCTACTTACTCCAGAAGGGCGCCAGGTATTCTGGAGGGCTCGTTAAAGACACATCACCCATGTGCCACGCATCCCTTCGGCACGGATGTCCTCACCACCTTGGGATTGGGTTGTAGAAGAAGAGGAAGAAGTAGTGGGAAAATGAGTAGCTCCTAGCCCTTGGAAACCCAATGGCGTAGGGGCTTGGAAGAGCAAGGGTTGGCCAAGGGAGGCCGATAGAAAAGATTAAAGCTTATCTCCCAAGACTAGTTTAAGAAAGGAGAGAAGAAAGGTACCAGGTATCACTAGATGTGAGCACTGGTGGTGGTCCGCGGCAGCGACCTTTGCAAAGGATTTTGAGAATTTTATCTTCTCTCACCCTACTTATAATCGCCACTAGCCAGATTCCGTGAGAGACCTGGCCGATCCCCAATCTGCCACCCGGGGACGCGCTTGGTAGGTGCCACCCCCAAGCTGTAAAATAGTACTTTTTATGTTTTTTTTTAAGGGCACCAAGAGGGACTAAATCGATGGTGGAAATATTAAACTCTTTAATAATTTGCTTCACTCAGTCTAGTAAGCAATATAAAGAAAATCGTGCTGTTTATAGGATCTCATATGAGACTTTTTAAAAAGGTCTCTGGCACTCTTCTTAGTAATTCTTTAGAACGTGGTATGGTGTTATCTTATTCTATATGTTAAAAATGCCACTCATAGTTTGTTTCAACCAAGCCGAATCTAAAATACCTTTTACCATAAAAAGGAATTAAAAAATAATCTCACCAAAAACACTTATATAAAATAAGGGCCAAAAATGTCGGCATTTTAAAGCACTAAAATCGGATGTTTTCCGATTATGTAAGTATGTTTTTTTTTGTTTTCTTATATCTTTAATGTAAAATTAAGAATAAGAGTAGCTTTAAACTAATCTTTGCCTCTTAGCGAAATGACACATGCTTTATTATGCAGGGACTCGGCGCATAATTTAAAAAGTCGGCTTTTTCTAAATAATGCATTTAATTTAAAAAAAGCAAAAAATGGGTCTTTTCTAATACGTCTTCGCCTTTTATATATAGTTGGGGAAAATAAAAAGCCGCATTGCTAACCAGAACTAACCATGACCGACTAGAACTTAGGGCTTTTGAATTTGTCTAAATTAATCTCTTTATATAAGTAAGTTATTAACAAAATTTTTATAATTTTTAATATGGTAGAAGTTATACATTTTTTTAAAAGTGTAATTATATATTTCCCTGGCTTTTTTCTAATACGTTGTTAAAATTTTGTTTATAACTTCTACAAATAATTTGGAAAAATTCAAAAGCCTTAAGTTCTAATCGGTCATGGTTAGTTCTGGTTCGCAAAGCGGCTTTTTATTTTCCCCAATTATATTTCAGACGTAAAAATGCGGGGACGTATTAAAAAAGATCCTAAATTATTACATTAAAATGTATTTTTTAGCCGAGTCCCTGCATAATAAAGCATCTTTCATGTGTCAACACTGTCAAGAAGCTCGCCAGCGGGGTGTCGCTAGGCGCTGCTAATAAAGACTTGTTTATTTATTTATTTATTATCAAAAATTTTGGTCCACAATATTTTTCCACTCTTTTTTGACTTGGCAAGTTTTTTTACTTATTTGACTGCATTAACGTCTTTTTTTATTAATACAGACAGTATTTTTTATTAATTCAGACAGTCAAGTACAAAACTTGCCAAGGCAAAAAAGAGTGGAACAAGATTGGGGACAGAACTTTTTCTAATTTTAGATCTCAGTACTTTAAGAGGCCAATATTTTTGCATAGAAACTAGGCCCTTATTTTACATATGTGTTTTTGGTGGGATATTCTCCCTTTTTTTGGGGGATCTCAGGCCTGTTGTTTTTGTTACACCTTGCTCTGTAGATTGAACCTAACCATTAGACTGAATAGGAAGTACGAAAACTTTTCATTTTATTGTTTCTGAAATCGCGCCTTGTTTTGGAATTTAATAGGTAAATGTGGCATTTTTTTTGTTTAGTGAATAAAATCTTGCCTGAATTTTAAATTCTAAGACCTTTATGACCTCAGAAATCAACTTTAATCAGATTGCAAAACTCTAGAATACCCCTAGAAAATACAATATTACGGCCCTGTTTCGGGGCTTTCCTAGTAAAAATGTGCAGTTTTCAGATTTTTTTCTTTACCTACTTGTGTCCTAAAACCTATAACATACCAAATTTGATGTTTTTACAAAATTCTAAAACACCCCCCAAAAATACGATATTACGACCCTGTTTCAGGGCTTTTCGAGTAAAAAATGTGCATGTGCAGTATTCAGAATTTTTTCTTTACCTGTGTCGTAAAACCTACTCACATACTAAATTTAAAGTTTCTACTTCCTCGGAAAGTGCCTCATAATCCTAATAAATCAGTTAGTCAATCAGTAGTAACTAAGAAAAGACTATTCTGATAAAGTTTTGCTAATATGGGAACTAAATAAATAGTGGAAATAGTAAATATTAAACTCTACAATAATTTGCTTCACTCAGTCATAAATCGAATATCTTAGAGATCACCTAACATAACTATCTCAATTTTTTCACAGATAATTAGAATACTTAATGTGAATTTACATACCAAATTTCCTACCGTTATCTGAAAGAAGACCGAAGTCATTATAGGGGGAAGATAGTTCGAAACATTTCGTGGAATATACACACATTCGTGCGGTAGGCCGGAACTTGGCTTGACGCCTAGCTTACTAAACACGTGTTATGAAATCCCTAACTAGAGAGCCAATTAATTATGTGGAGATTTAAATTGCGCCGTTTTTACGACAGGTGTCGTTTCACTCTTATCGTATAAAATGCATTTTTATTATAATTTTAAAACCATCATAATAGTTTTGGACTCTTGCCAAATGTTTAAAGTTAATAGCAAACTACGAGCGAGATTGTATAAATATTAAGATATCCATTGGCGGTTACTATCACTGTTATAAATTCGTTAAATTATTTTTATGGTGTAAACATTTTGTTTCAATCAAAACTTGTTTTAAATATATTTGTTTTAACTTTATCGTTTCGTTTATAGTTTATGATTTATGTGTAAATCATTAAGCAAAATATTATTGCTTTCTTTGAAGTACCCAAAAATAACCTAGTAAATTTTATTTCAAAAATGTATGCCGTGGCCATTTATAAGAGGATTACGAACCCACTAGAGTGGGTGTCTAAACTGGAACTCCAATCCCATATTTTTGCACTGTCCCAGTATTTAGAAAAAAAGACCTTTAACTTTTTCATACCTAAATTACATTAATCAGTTACAAATATTACTATAAAAGATAGAATATAGGATTGTCTGTTGATTTACTATTTGAATAATACAGAGTGAAAGCACGATTTAGTAACTTTAATCACAATAAATGTAAGACAAAGAAGAACTAGACTTCTACGTACTTTCGATTATATTGCGTCATATGACGTTACACCTTCAGTACCTATTCGACCCATTTTTTGGTAGACTGGACATGTTTCGCAAGGGGCTAAATTGAGACCGTCAGTTAAAAAGCGATTGGTTGGAAAACCTCAGAATAATTATATGTACTCCGAATTGCAAAGTTTGATTTTAAGTTTTCATTCCTAATCACAGTTAGTTATAACTGCTTTCTTTGTTTGCTCAGTTCACAATTCGCTGTAATCTGTACAATCTCAGGTCACTGAATACATGCCGCCACGCACAATCTGCCACTACAATTCAGCTGACTGAGATGGTCTAAGAGATTTCTTTGCTACCTACCCTTGAGATCCTATCTGCTTTTCTTACGATCCGTCTGAAACTTATAAAAAAATTACTGAAATGATTTAACTAGGCATTAAGACCGATATTCCTTATACTAAAAAGAATTCCAAACTTTTTATTTATAAATCGTGGTTTTGTAAACCCTATGTTAAAGTAAGATTTTTAATAATCCAAGCTCACAAAAAGTTTCTTCAAAATCGTAGTACAAAAAATCGAAAAACTATCATTGAAGTAAGAAACCAATACAATTTAACTCTCTTGGAAGAATAGTACCTATTCCCAAAAAAAGGATCTAAAATTCTCTTTTCTAAATATCGCATCTTTTAGTTGTTTGGAAGGTAGTGAAAAAAATCATTAATGCAACAATTTAAAAATATTTAGAAAAACACAAATTTATAAATCAGATAGTTCGGATTTCGTCACGAACGCAAAGCAGATCTTCTTTCATTTGACTTACGTATCTGGGACAAGTTCTTTAAATTCCTTGGTGAATCACAGATTGTTACTCTTGACATATTCAAGGCTTTTGACAAGGTCTGTCTGACGCGCAAGACTTTCTCCCTACGGTCTTGGCTCCTCAATTTACTTTCTAATCGACGTACATAGATGGTTATTTTTCTAGGTTTTACCAAGTTAATGCTGGTGTATTTCAGATCTCAGTACAAGCACCAACTCTTATTTCTTCTTTACGTTATTGATTTTGTCTCTGAACTATCTTGTACATGATTTTGCTGACAGTAGTACCCTTCACTACTTCTAATATTTAGTTTCTCAAGCCAGTCTCTAAGCCTGATTTGGAAAATAGGCTCAGAGTTATGCACATATCTTTTTCCAGGATCCTAAATTAATATTGGATTGGGGCGTCAAAAATTTGTAAATTCTAAAAATATTCCAAGCTAGAGCTTTAATTGTTCCCATGTCTGACAAATGGGTCTCCCACAACTCTTATAGTATTCTTTGGGAAAAAAAGAAACAGAAAATCGTAATATTGTTTTTCATTAATCCCCCCTTAAGTTCATTTCATTTATTACATCGTTTGGGAAGAAACTCTGTACAAGCAAGGAAATAGTTTTTATCCTAGGCTGTAAAAAGAGCATCTTCTTTTCTTCTTCTTCTTCTCTCTGGGAGCCGTCTTTCACTACCAGAGGCAGTGCAGCCTCATGAGCTTTTGTGCCTAATCTCCCATTGTCTTTTATACCAATCCTCCCATTAGTCTTGTTCCTTCTACAAGTCTGTATAACCCCGAGACTGGTTGGTTGATATATTCCTGTGGGCTCATTTTCGGTTGCCCAAATAATACCTCTCTTTTGTGATTTAGCGCTTCAGATTCACACAGTATGTGGTAGGCTGTTTCTTCCCCCTCGTCGCACATTTTGCAACTTGGGTCCCCATTGTATGAGCCTATCTTGTGTAGGTGTCCTCTTAGGTTATCGTGCCCTGTAAGCAACACTACTGTTATGCGAAGTCTTTTCCTACTTTGTCTTGTAGTTTTTCCCTCGTTCTTTTGGATGGGCCCCTTATAAAGCTTTTTTCATGTCTTACTCTACGGAGGTTTTTCCAGAATTCCTCGTGTTTGTTTCGGATCCACTCCCTGGTTTGCCCTCGTGCTGGGGTTTTGGTCACTCCAAGGGCAGGTTCTGGTCTAAAGTATGGTGTGGATGATCCATGTCTCGCTAGCTCATCCACTTTTTCGTTGCCTTCTATTCCCGAATGTCCTGGTACCCACAGGAGAGTTACCCTGTTGCGTTCTCCCAGGACCTCCAGTTCAGACAGCATTTCCATGTCAGCTTGGCTGTCTGTTATTATGCAGATCCAATGCATTTTTATTGCGGAAAATACGCTACTTTGCCAGAAAGCAACGCTTCCAAAATATTAGACAAACAAAAATCAAAGACTTTTTTAAAAAACCATTAGTACATGTTACACTATATAGATACTTTACGTTATTTTTTATGTTTAAAAATATTTCTTAATTGCTATTTATGTTATAATATTGTTTATAAATGTTTGTTTATTACTTTTACGCTATTCGAAAGTTGTTCTTAGTTTGTTTTAATAAATTCATTGTTTTTTCTATTTTCCGCCCTTTTCCCATATCCGTCACACGCTGATCCCGACCTCTGACGGATAATAGAGGTTCTACTGTATGTATAGTGGGATCATTTTTAAAATGAAAATTCGGTGCCCTTTGAAAAGAAAAAAAAACATAAATAGTAGCAAAAAGATTTAATTTTTATTGTCGGCTTTGCTTTTTATATGGACCATTATTACAGACACCTGCGGGAAGCGGCACATTATAAAAAGCAAAGGCGCCGCCAAATCTTTTTTGCAACTTTTTATGTTTTTTTTTTCCTTTTCAAACGGCACCGAATTTTCATTTTAAAAGTGATCCAACTATACTGTATGTATTTTACATCAAATGACGACCGATTGCTACTAATCCAAATGTTGAATTCTCTTCAGGGTGTAGTTTTTCGAATCACGACATCGACGTAGGCCTAATTTGTTGTTCTTTTACGGTTTTCATAATATGAGTTGGACCATTGCTCCCACTAAACTCAATTACTAGGTAATTATTAAGTAAATAAATTATTGGTGGTAATACTGAAACAAGGTTCTGTTTTTAGACTATCACTAAATATTTAAAGTTATCAAGTGAGTGTTTACTAAGAAGCAGGAACACAATTATGCCTATTACAATACAATTTGCACATAGTTTGTATAGGTACTCAGGCTTTTAGCAAATATATGTTATTAATCAAAAACATGACTAAACTCAACTTTTTTAGTGCGCCATTCATTGGTCAGGAATTTGGCATGTCCATGGTAATAGCAGGTACAATCTCATGCGTTAACTGAGTGACTTAGGCAAAACTTGTCTGTTTTTACTTTGTTAATAATACTGTAAACATTTGTGAAAAGTTCTAACATACGTTCTTTATTGTTTTAGGGATAAGATGCAGTGTGGCGAGCTGCAGGGCGCCGGCGCGGGGCAGCTTGTCGGCGGCGTCGGGACGGGCAGCTCGGCAGCGTGCCCGGCGGCATGGCGGCCCCAATGAGGTCGGGCCATCAGCAGGACGGCCAGGGCCACCGAGCGAGGGTGGCGGACTCCTGCAAGGGCGCGACGGCCGCCAGAGGGCCCAATCAGCCATCAGCCGGTCAGCCGCAGCAGCACCAAAGCAACCAACAGACAGCCACCGCAGCTAACTTTGAGTACGATGACAACGAGTGGGATATAGGTCAGTATTAAAATTTAATAATGTTCCCACGAACTACCATTTAATTGAATGTTGTACTACAAACTTATTTGAGCACAAAGTTTAAAGTAACTAAGAAGTTGAAGAAGATTAAGTAAAACATGTTTCTAAACGGTAAAAAATAGTGTTATAAATATTTCCAATGCTCTGTATATTTTGCTTTGTTGATTTTTAATTTCTGGAGCCTCTTTTAGACCCCATACTAAAACGTATATTTAATTGCCTTTGATTAGGAATTTTATTTTTATTAAATGAGGTCACTTTAGCTGTAAACGTATTCTTACGCTATTTCAATTTTGCTTTAAAAATTATTAGGTTAGGTTAGGTTTAAAAGTGAGTAGGCTTTACACCCTCTACCGCGACCGCTGGGTCTATTGTGGCTCACACCTTTTTATATTTCTCCCATTAGGATCAGACTTCCAATGAATCTGATGATCAAATTGGATGAGAGTTCTTTCACCTCCCCCGGCAACAATGTATCATTGCCGAGGATTGGGAATCTTAGTCGTGTCGGTAGCGGACACGAGCATAATATCTGCTCTGGTATCCCTGTCTCCTGGAAAGTGTAAGAAGCAGACTATTAAATCCGTCATGCCCTCCTCTTCAGGTATAGTGACGTGGGTAGCTACCAGGTTCTTGTTATCCGGCCTGTTGTAGACGTCCGGGGCTTCTAGATGAGTGCCCTTCCAAAGCACCTGTTTTTACTCCTCCTCGTGAAACCGGCGCTCGAAACGGATTTACCCGTTTCGGTCAGCGCACTTTTGTCTGCTGGTGACTTTAGGGGCACCTTTCGAAACGGATTAACCCGGCTAGCGTACCTTTGTCACTTTTTCCTATGAAAACGGTTCTATCCGCCGTCTATTTAAAACCAGGGAACCCTTTTCCCTACGAAAGCGGTTCTGTCCGCCTTCTGTTTGGAATTAGGGATCCCTACCCAAGCACCTGTTTGTTGGGGATGGAAAATAACATAAAATAAAAAATGAAAATAATGCTTTGTTTGTGACTATTTATAAGTGTCTTTTCTTATAGGCATAGTCCAGTGGAAGGGATTTTAAAATAAATACAAAAAAAATCACATAAGCAACGCCAGGAAAACAAATAATTTAAATTGTGGTATAATATTGGTATATTATGGCAATTGATAACATTTTCTCAGACATGCGGATTTTTTTTTAATAAAATAGGAGTTATAAGAAAGCCATCTTTAAAGTTATCTCCTAGTTTTTATTTTATGTTATTTATGTTAATCTGTCTTTTCACAAAGGTCCTAGTCTTTTTATGAAGTGTCGGCGTATTATGTAAAAAAAATCAAGCTACACGATATGTCTGGGCTTATCATGAAGTGCCGGCGCTGTTTTGTCATATTATGTCGCTAGATGACCTGTCTAATTTTTAAGTTGTATATTCGTACTTTAATTTTTTTTTGAATTGATGGTGAATACAAAACTAACTACAACTAGCTCGAATTAACCAGAACTAACCCGCTTCTTCACGAACTTGCCAATCCTAATATTTACTCAGGATATGTTACAACACAATATGACAAAACAGCGTCAGATTATGTAGCTTGAATATTTTACATGATACTCCGACTCTTTATAAAAAATCTAGGATTTTCGTGAAAAGACGGATTTCACTTAAAGACTATGACATAATGTATAGTGCTTATTAATAATTAAAATTTATTTAAATATCCCAATAATATTTCATTATAGAAACGATATGTCGTAAAAACATTTTATGATTAAACTACTAGGATAATATGGGCAATTTTATAAGCACTAAAATTTTACCTGGTTTACTAACTAAAGGTGCAAGTCCATCTTCGAAATACTTGCAGGCAAATTTTACTATACAAGTGCAAGGTTAGTTGTCGTTTGCAATGTGAACCGAAGGGTGTACGTATTTTTTAGTCTGCCACCTTTGTAGTAGTATAAGCTTTTATACTAAATATAACGTAAACCTAATGTTCCTATTTTATTATTAATAAAATAATGTGATTTTGTGTGGCTGTGTTAATTTCAGTGTATTTGTGTGTCAACATGTTTTTTTTTTAACAAAATTAATCAATCAGTACTTCTTTATTTTAATTTGTGAATCCCAAGTCATATGGTGCCGTAGTGTCGGTTAATAAAGTGTTATCGGTGTATAGTATCAATGTATATATAGTTTTGTTTTCTAAAAGTTGGATATATTGAAGATTAAAGAAACTGAAGAACCTAAACGGAGCACATGGGGTATTTATAACAAAAACCTTAATATTTACTGTTATTTATTAACGTTTCGCTACACGAAGAAATGCATCTAAAGTTATTTTAAATTATATTATAAAAAAACGTAAATTTCAATAAAGGTCGCATAATAATGCATCAGATTTACAATTTGACTCTAACACAAGCCTGTTTAATACATTATGGTTACATTTTTACGGCCAAACATTCTAGAAAAAGTCAGTCTTTATTGGCAAAAATGTTTGTTTCGGGCTTAGGTGGCGTCCTCAGTAAGTTGTCCAACTGAAGAATTATATTGACAGTTGCCAATATAAACATAAGTCAGGTGATTCGCCGTACAATTTCGCATAGGCTTCGGTGAACTTTAACTCCATTTTTAAACAGCAATATTTTGATATTTTTTTTTCACTTATTTGTTACACCATAATAAAACACATAGGGTCTGAAAAAAATATTTTTTCACTTACATTATCACAAAATAAAATAATTTCTTTATTTCCCACACAAACTATACTAAAGTTATATGGCCGACTAACATGAAAAATGTGAGAAAGAATACCTACAGAAAGAGATGATACGATGCCGTGTTGTTTACGATTTCCTCCTTGAATAAGCTTTGTTGCCAGATGTTTTCTAATAATTTGTTATTATTAAAGGTTATTTTTTTATTTACCAGAAATGAAGTTTTTTTTATATAGAAAAAACTAACCAGCACTAACGAACAATAACTTCCAAACTATTACCTAGTTCTGGTTAGTTGTCGTTAGGTTTTCCTCATTAAATTGTAAATTTTCTTTATCATAAATGCGCGGTCGAACAAAATGAAAAAAAATACTCTGATATCTTAATTTTTCGATTTTTTTATAGGCAAAAATAGGGTGGACCTTACTTCCAGATAAATACCTTATTTATTTATTTTTTGTAATTTGTGTATTTTTATTTAATCTATAATGCTTTAAAGCTAAATTTAAATCCTTTTTTTTATCCGAACACGTCGCAGATTCTGGCGTTTTACTTAACCTTTAAACATAGTGTTTTTTCGACTTTTAATTTAATTTTTCTCTGGAAAAATGCATCTT
Source organism: Listronotus oregonensis (assembly GCA_019359885.1). Classification (NCBI taxonomy): domain Eukaryota; kingdom Metazoa; phylum Arthropoda; class Insecta; order Coleoptera; family Curculionidae; genus Listronotus; species Listronotus oregonensis. The sequence goes on from JAHBCN010000063.1 coordinate 242,871, forward strand.
TTCGGGTTTTTTCTTATTGAAATCTACTAAACAAAATGAATTCTTTTTATCTGTAATATTTATTTTTTTCAAATGGAATGGAGCTAACGACACCGGACCCTTTGTCATACTTTAAAAATTTTACGTCAATGTTTAGGTCACAAGATGTAACTTACAGTATTGCTTTTTAGGGAAATGAATAAGCGTCATTTCCACTACTTTACACCTTTTTCACCTGTAATTTTCTTTTACTTGTTGACTGTTGCCATAGGGAAGAAGGTGATGCCGTTTTCAGAATATAATGTTTTTTTTTTTATTTTTGAAATCAAATAATGATACAGAACGGAGTTAAAGTATGAAATAAAATCCGGTAGTACTTGTAACAGATATTCGTATAGACATTCTTGACTTGGCTCCTAGAGTCGCGTCGCCTCGTCCATAATATCTAATTCGTACTGTAACAAGTAACTTACCGGACTATATAAAGTAAATTACTAAAGTATTTTTAACGTATACAAAATCATGCATTTTTCGATCCATCAACGATTAAGTATGGGCAATTAAAAATACAAAAATTTGGACATTTAGTCTATTATAACCTTGTTATTCAAATATAGTAATTTACGTTACAAGGCTGGGAAATGGTCTATTAAAGTATAGTATTTTTCAAGATATAAGAAATTGACTAAAAGTCTCGACTGCTTCTGAATGCAGTAAAAACCGTCGAAATTAGCATTTATGGTACTAATAGGGTAGGTTGATCTAATTATCGCACCCGTCTGTACAGGGTCGTATTTCTACCTTACCGCAACATTATATAAGTATTCATGATGTCTTATTCGCGGATATCTTATTGCGGACCTGAAGTATTCTCACCCCTGTTGGCATGGCCATAAAGGACCAAGTTCGAGGATTTTTATTGCAATCAGAGTTAATCGATATGTCTAGTCATTTTCTTATATCTTGAAAAATACTGTACAAGTCTAGATGTTGATAAGTAAATTGAAATGTTAATATTCATATAATATGAAGGTGTCAGTATTGTCAAAATAGGGTAACTAAGGTAAATGTTGCTACAATAATAAAAGTTGTGGATATAGTTGTCGGTAGGTGGGGAAACGTTTGTGCAGGTTCTTCACTGTCAAAGCCAAACTTCAACATTTTTGGTAGCCAATAGTAGTAAATCAAAAGATGTACCTGCCCCTGTAAATATTTTAAATAATTTAAACTGCAGTATTACCGTTAACGTTTATTAGTAATTTTATTGTAATTTGCATATTAAAAATTGTTCAGAATAAACCCTGTGTTGGTAAAAATATTAAATTTCAGTTTTAGTCCGGTAAATTTATTTTACCGGCCTAGTTATGTAATTTTTCATTTCCCGGACTCAAACTGACAACGTAATAGTATATTAAGGTACAGTATAAAATAAATAGCCTTTAAAACACCTGCCAAGTTGGTTACCTAAAACGGAAACAAATCTCCAAAAAAACTCAAGGAAAAATTGTGATTTTCACAATTAATTGGCAATTAATGATCTTAACCCTTAAATGACCTCGATCAATAATCGCATTTATTAATACCCTCGTTGGTTAAATAGCTATTAAATTTAATAATTTCCGGACAAAGCTTAATAATAATTATTATACCTATTGAAACCTCTATAATACTTTACAGATGTTTATGATTCCCGAGAGAATCCATTTTTTGGGTTAGTATGGGTCAACTCAGGTAGTAGTAACGCAAAAAGGCATTATAAACATATTTTAGGCACTATAGACTAAAAGGGATAATCTGTTTTTATTGCTTTAAAGTCAGTCTTAACAAATTTCTAACTGACTGCGTAAACTGTTCGCTTAGGTAAAATATTTTAGAGCATTCCAAAAATGTCAAAAAATTTTACATTTCATATTTTGGGAGAAATAATATCTGCTGATAGGGTATCTTTGGAGAAATATTCCTAAGCTTTATTGCTTAACGACACACTTGCTTCTGTAAAACTATTTATTCATTAATTTGAATATTTTGATAATTACTTTATAGAACTACATATTTAGCCGATTTAATAAAACAGAGAAATTGTACGCCTACGAATTCGGAGCTCCCTGTATGTCCAAAATATGTTTTTTTGAGTTTTTAAACGGATTTTAAAAAAAATATTTTAAACTTACATAGCGACAATTGATTTAAGAAAGTTGTAAGAAAGATGTTTTTACAGTTTGAAAGGTTTCTTGGCTGAAATTTTTCTTGCTGTAATTTTCTTCCATTCAAGAAGATTACGGCAGGAGCTATTTTGCTTCCACTAACCCGGCTATTTTGGTGATAATTTTAATGATTTTATCGAGTTTTTAAGGCACCAACCACCAAAATATTTTGACACAATTTTAGGAATTATTTTTGAATTCAAATCATTTAGAAAATATTGTATTTTGGTACAGATACATGGATGACATTTTTGTTGGTGTTTAAGAAGAGGAGAAGGAGTTGAACCTTGTTCTAAATTATATTAAATCTCTCCATTTAAAAATAAAATTTACTCTATAAATACAACAACAAAAATTCAATAAACTTTTAAGATCTAGAAATCGCATATACTAACAAAACCATAAATTGTGTCAGATATAACAATCCCAAATTACTTTTTACATCTAATAACACATAAATTGTCAGCATGAAAGTCAATGGTACAACGTACAACGTGCCTTTTCCGTACCACTATCAAAAGAAAATCTAGAAGAGGAAATAAACACCAGAAAAAATATTGCTCAAAATAATGTTTATATACTACCCCTAATAAATTCTGTCATTAACAAGAAATCCTTAACCAAATCTACCCAAAAATACCAGAAAAACAAAAGCAACAATTTAAAACACTTATTTATCTCGGCCAAATTTCGCCAAAATATTCTATCAAAACAAAACCAAAAAGTGGCATTCAAATCTTTAAATTACCTATCTTTTCATGTTGAAACAAATATAATTGTTTTATAGTATGACTGTTAATATGGGAACAAAAAATAAAATTAAGATAATGCTTAATATAAAAACAGTCAACACATTTAAATCGCTTTAGATACCGTATACATTCAAATATAACCTACATTTGATATAATAGGACGCAAATTAGAAAAGAAATTTTTTATAAACATAAAGCAATTTAAGGTAACCCAACTGGATGATGACTTGCAATGTTATTGATACTAATGACTTTAACGGAGCCGATGTCCACAGTTTTGCGCTATCCTTGCGAAATTACAGTTTGCCTAGGTTATACATTGCATGATGAACGCGACAATTAAAATAACTACGATTCCGCCTTCGCTATCGTTCAATAAGGTAAAGGACAGACATTGGCAATGTCGCACGGTTTGTTTCGCTGGGGCAGAGGTTACCGACTTAATTTTTCTCATTTACGGAAGCATTGATATCTCCGAACGATTCAAAACGCCATTAAATGAACCATATTCGTAGTAGTATTATCTTGCTAACACCCAAATAGACCTAGAAAATTTACCTTTAATAAAACTGTTATAAATCACAATGTTCCTGCCATATTTAATTTAGGATTAAAAATGTATGTTTCATTAGGGAAGTACTGTTTATATATAAGTAAAATAATTTTAGTTCATCATTACGTTTTGAAGATGTACTACGAAACAGCTGTCATTGCTAAACATATTGTATTAAAAGTGACTCATTATATTTGTAATTTTATTAATTTAAAGTGTAAACAGTCACATAGTAACGGACGAAACTATAAGTTCCCTAGAATTAACTTAATCTAGATAGTGTGATTTGATAACTTTCGGTACGTGGGTAAACGCTTTGTAACACTTTTACACTTTATTCACTACTTTACAATAACACTTTACACTTTACGTCGTTAATTTTACCATTTAAGTAACATAGGGTTTGTTCCAACAAGCATCCGGTATCGTTTCGAAATCGTTTTTGAACTGTTTTTTGGTGCGCTTCGACGCATGCGCCGACTTAAAATAGTTTCGTGGCGGTACGAAAAGTAACAAACGTTGGAATCGCTTTGCGGATCGTTTTTGGGACTGTTAAATCAAAAGGTTAAATGTCTTTAAATTTTTTATTTTGAAAATATAACCCTACTTTTCTACTTATTATTTTTGTGATCAAAGTTAGCAAATATCACTCATAATATCGTCACTCATCTTTAAAGATAATTAAATTTAATGATGTGCTTAGAAGGTGTAAAAATTAATGCTTTTGAATGATTAAACAAGTGAGGAAATGGGAAATGCTAAAGCACGTTGCAGCTAAATATAGTTAGGATTATGCAGAAAAATTAAATTAAAAAGTTAAAGTCACACAAGAAAAGATAAACATTATGTGATCAAATGGTTTTAATTATACACATAAATTAAAAATTAAGTTAAGCTAAGTTAAGTTAAAAAGATAACCAACTTTTAACTTTCTTAACTTATTTTAATTTTTTAACCTTATCATAAAATGAAAGAAACGTTTCCTTTTAAAACTAATTAAACTCTCACACAATAACATCATAAAATAGGCTTACAGAACTTTCGTCTTTCCCATGCGTTATGAAAAAATGTAACAAATATATATATTTTTTAGGTGGGTTTAAAGTGAGTGGGTACTTATAACACCCTTCCACCGCGACCGATCGGTCTACTGTGGCTCTATATTTTTTAGACAAATATTTATTTAAGAAGTTAACAAATTACCGGATATGGTGCCAGAAAGTGCACCAATAAAATAGAAATCACAAAAACCCTATTAACAGTGATTTGCCCTACGTATGCTAAATTTTTTTATTATTTTTACCTAAACTGATTTGCATGTTTTCTCACAAATGTCTTAATTTATATTAACTTAATTTTTGTTAACTTAACTGCACTTTTCTGCATAATCCTACCTTAACAGTAAACATAATATGAAGATAAAATATGAAACTTGAAACAGCTGTTAAAAATCAAAAATCCAGTGCCAAGATGCTCAATGCGCAAGTCAATCCAAACAGTTTTCAATTTAGGCTATGTATCGGCATTACCGTTCTGAAACCGTAACATAAACGATCCCAAGTTTTGTTGGTACACAAACAGGATCGTCCGATAACCGTCACGTCTCTGTTGAAACGCACTTCACTGCGCATGAGTGTGATCGTTCGGTGACGGTTTTTCGACGTGTTGGAACAAACCTATAACCAACTACGGTTGGCCGCGGGTTTTATATACCTACCTATCTTAATACAATTCCAGAAATTCCCTAACTTCTCATACTATGTCTTAGAAAATACTGGAATATAAATAGAAAATTCTTTAATCTAAGGGACTACCATTTATAACTGTTTATATAGGTTGTATCCTAATAAAATATTTTAAGTTACAATTCAAAAATTCATTTCTGAATTTATTTTATACTTAATTTTATACTACGTTGTTTACAAATTTAAGTAAGTTGTTAAACCTTGTTGTCAAAAAAGTTGTCGCTCCTTTTTCATTTTTTGTGGTCGTAGTCTTTTGCTTAGATATTTTAAAAAACATAACTATTGTAAAATATTTATCTTCGGTAGGGGTTGGTTGGTCGGTAAAGGTTACCTGTAGACACATTTTTTTAACATTACTTTTTGTTCTTTTAAAATACGGAGCTCTTGGACATTTGTTTATTTGTAATTTAAATTTTGCGTAGTTATTTTCACTTTTACAGTCAACCGAAAACACTTAACTATCATTTTGTCTTTGATCCCAAATAAGGCAAAATCGGACATAGGTTAGTTCTGATTTAAAGGGACGTTTAACGGTTGAACTATCTAAATTTCGCTAAAATGTTCATAAATAACGATAAGTAATTTTTTTTACCTTAGGCATCGGCGACCTGATCATCGACTTGGATGCGGACATAGAGAAAACGAACGAGCAGCAACAACCAATAAACAGCAGTATGGCAGCCAACACTGGCAGTGGACCTCAGGCGTCCAAGGCCGCGGCGACCGCCAAGATGCACATTGAGCACTCGGCTACTACCGACAAGGGCCTCAAGATGAAAATTAAGAGGACTAAGCCAGGGACTAAAACATCGGAGGTAAGAACAATTGGGGTGAAGCTACTCATTTAATCCCGCAAATGGAGATACTGGTTTTTACATCATTTTTGGCACGTCCGGGCACGTTATTACTAAAATGACGTAATATGTCGGTATAAACTTAAAAACTAAGAATGTCAAAATTTAATCGAAGTACTAGGTAAATGATTTAACTTCAAGGATACACTAAGGATAAAATAAATCTTTGTAGTCGCTCTTTGGAGAAACTAAATTAGGTATATGCTTTAGTCCCAGAACTACAAAAAACATTTTATAATAAATTAATTAAAATAAAGGAGACATTTTAAGGGACAGAAAAGGTGATAATAATCGTGGTCCTTTTGTAGCAAAACTTCCTTTACGAGCCATTATGGAAATAGTTTATAATAATAAAATCCTTAGACAGTGTAGGCTTTGGATCAGTATTTATTTTTCAAAATTTGCAGTTTATTTATTTTCGTTAAAAATTTATAAAGCTATAATTTTTCGTCCCTCTAAAGCCCACCTGCTTTAGTGACAGTTACAGTCAAATTAAGAACTTGATGGTGTAAACAATGTCATTTGCTTTACAACGTTGCTATAAATTAATCTTGTATTAGTAAAAACTGATACTACTAAAAACCTGTCTTTGTGGTATAAAATGTTATTTATTTAAAAAAAAACTTACTTGGTAAAATACCCTAAACATGAACAGTTTTTAAAACTGTAGAATAAGTTATTTATAGGTTTTTCTTTATATTTACATATTAATTTAAAGCCAACCGGATTTTTGGCTTAATTTACGTTAGCCCGTAATTTAATTTAATGGAATTAAACCATACCAAAAGTAATAATTTAATGTTTATACGTTTTAAAATAAGCACTTTTAAATTCGTTAAATTTTTCACGGTTACTAGCACCTATGCACAGACAAAAACTTTTTTAAACTAAATAAAATTGTTAAGCACTATGTAGGGACAGCCAAACCCTTGTCTAGTATATCCAAAGGTTTTTAGTAGGAGTAACATAGTAACTAAGTAACATAGGCAAGTTTTTGGATATATTTGCAAAAATAAAACTGCTATCGTAGATAGTTTAGTGCTTTTAAAATAATATGCCGTTCAATTTACTTTAACACAATTTCACATTTTCTGACATATCCCACTTTTTCCATACACGCACCAGTTAGGTATTTATCATGTAAAATATTACCCCAAATATTAGATTTACTAAAAAATAAATACTAAGGGGCCATTCATTAATTACGTAAGAATGCTTTTGACGATTTTTGACCCCCCCACCCCCATGTAAGGTTACATAAGATTTCTTGAACCCCTCCTTCCTCTTCTTGCGTTCTAAATAATAAACGTTGTTAGAAAACGATCAGTTACACGAAAACTCACTGTTTGAAGTAAATCAAAAATTCCTATTCTTTTCAAAATAATTTAATAAATAACATATATAAATTTTAGATTTGTTAAAATACTTTCGAAATCAAGTTTTTTTGGAATATTCAATAGTGGCTGCCCTGACGTCAGAACCGCTAAAATTGTCTGCCAGCTTTATTTTCTGATTACAGTAGAGGTCTATAATGCAAAAATAAAAACGGCAAACTTGTTAAAATACTATTAAAATTAATCCGATTTTTATACCTGTTCGCGCTGGACGAAAGGTTGCACTGTCCGCCGGGTTTTTGTAACCAGAAAAAATGTCTGCCAAAATTAATATAAGTTCAAAATAGTTTAATAAATAATGTATATAAATTTTAGATTTGGTAGGATACTTTCGAAAATAAATTTTTTTGGAATATTCAAAGGTGTCACTTCACGTCAGAACCGCTAAAATTGTCTACTAACATTATTTTTCGATTACAGTAAAGTTATTTAATAAAATACTAAAACGGCAGACTTGTTAAAATACTTTTGAAATTAATCCGATCTTTTAACTGTCACACGTGAGTGACCCCAAACCCACCGCGGCCGGCTTAGGTAGTCCTCATGTCTTGTTTAGTGGGTATAACAGACTCACTGGATGGAATTTAAGGTTTGTTAAAATATGTGTTGTCTGCTTTAAGCGGGCTCCAGACAAGTTTTTTTTTGGCTACGCCAAGTTTTCTTTTTCTGTGTGGGTAACGTACCCTTGGTTGTATAGAATTTATAAGCTATTGGGTTTTGTTATCAATCTTCAGTTATTTCGAAATGACGTAAATTGTTGATTTTAACTTTTTCTATCATTATTTACCGTTTACAAAATTTAGCAAATTTTGATGATTTAGCAACAAGGCCGAGGACTACTATCCAACCAGAGGACATCATAGATCGTATCCGGAAACGAAAATGACTGTATACCCTTTTTTTTCGTAATGACAGTTTTGAATAAACCTGCTTTTTATAAAAAATCAAAATATGTCATCCCCGAATGCTCAGAGCCGTTAAACCAGAAAAGTTTATTTTAAAATACTTTTTACGTACTGAGTACTTAATTATTTCATGGTAAAAACAGTTTTATATTGTTATTTTGTTTGACTCTTACTTTAAAAAAATCTTTTTGACCTTATAAAATATCTTAAATAATTGAATGGTAAATGTTGCTATTTTTACTTACAGTTTTGGGATCCATTATCTTAATTAATGGTGACTGCCGACTTTAAAATTTTTGTTCGTTCAGTTCGGTTTTACCCAACAATTTAGAAGTTTTAATATATTAAACTGTTTCGATAACTCTTCGTGTATTATGGAATCTATTCCTTTCTGGGTAAAAAGGCCATAAATTGGCAACTTTATTTTTTAGTCCTTTTGACCAAATTGGTTGATTTTTTTTTATTTTTTCGTTTGTGCGAGTAACATAAATTGTAGTAGGTAAAATAAGTTTTTTTAATGTTAATTAAAAAAAAGTTTTTATTTAATTAAACAGAAAAGAAAGTTAAAAATACTACCGTGAACTTGACCGCCGTTGACATTATGTGAAATCGTGTTTGTATATCAAAAAAAAGTATAATAACTTTGCAAGACATGACAAAGCGTAACTACAAAAATAATTAACATTAAGTGGCGAGAAAAATACATTAAGTATGGTGGATAAAAACTTCCAACTTGCACATTCATCTTTTTTACATTGATACATTTACTTTTAATTACTTTATGGGTATGGTAAATTTTAAAGCCTGAGTTTCCTAATTTTTGATTAAAATGGTAAGTTCTCTTCACCATTTAACTCGAATGGGAATTAGTTACCAAATATTTTTTTGTTTTTCTAGAGCTCCAAATATTGCCCTATAAAATGTCCCATAATTCCCCGTAATTCCTAAAATTTCACATTTCGTGACATATCTGAACACAACCAAAACCTCGACCAAACCTTTGTGTTGGATGTGATCGTTTAGGTGACTGCGTTACGGAATTCACGATCAGATTGCTTCACAACCCGTAAACGGCTTTGGTCGGTGGTGGGAAGGTAAAGAGGGTGGGGAGGGAAGTAGTTGAATGTTTGGGGCATGTCAAACTTAGTGGGGTATTCTGGTCTAGAGGCATGAATTTCAAGCATTTATTCGAACTTAATTTAAAAAAAAAAAAACCAAAAATATTTTTATTATCTATTTTTTTATTGTTTATTTGTATATTAAAAATGCATAAAGTTAAAAAAATAAAAATTCAAAAAGTTGTCGACTTGTAAAGTGCTTATTTTAAATTTAACTGGATATGTTTTATTTATTGAATGTAATAGTAACCATTCCTTTCAGGCCAAACACGAAATAGTCAAATCCAATGAACAAAACGGAGTCGCTGACCCTTCGGACCTCACTAAAGGACCACAAAGTGGTCCAGGTGGCAACAAACACACTCCTGTCTCGACTGGTCCGTCTCAGTTAAATTCCGGCAATGCTTTAGCAGGAAGCGGAAGCCAGAATTTGTCTTTAGGTCCTTCGGCTAGTCCCGGCGCTAGTAATGCAACTAAACGAGGGTCAAGTGGACATAGACGGGACAAGACGTCTCGAGATAAGCATACAGATAGAAATGGTAAGTGAACTCTTATGGTTTTAAATTTAGATATATAAACTCCATCCACTTTTTAATAATTAAATTCGCAAATGCAAAACATCGTTTACTGTTCTGAACAATTGCCACCTTAAGTGTAAAGTGGCGATGCAAAGTTACAGTAATGGACATAAAGATTGGAACTTTAAAAAATGTATAGATTTTACAAAATGCGTAACTGAAATTAATTTTAGTACTTGATAAAAGATATGTACAGTGATATTTAAGTAAATAAATATAATATTAAAAAAATACAGATTTTTTATAAAGTGGGAGAAAAAATATGCTGGACAAAATGGTTGGAACACAAATTTATCTATTTTTTTTCCACACAAAAGTAAAAATAAACAGTACTTAATACTTGGTATGATACCATTATTCAATATGGTGGACTGCCCAAGATGGCGTACTAGTTATTGTTTATGCACTCCCATCATATGGGTATCAAAGGAAAGGGTTTGCTGAAAAAAATACGAAAAATAACATAAGGTCAGTCTAAATCCAATATGAAGGACTCCCAAAGGTGGTGGATTATGTTTTGTGTGGGAACGCATCACTCTGGAGACTTTAACATGAAGAGAAGGACTTTCTGGTTTAGTTTAAAAACTTTTATCTCAAATAAAGTATAAAAAATGATGACTAGCAGAGATCATGGTTGTTAAGCAATGTCTTAACTTTTTATCAACTTTGCCAACTGACGACTTATAAGCGGTATTTCTTATTTATAGTCAAAATCATGTGTGGCGTGTTATTTTTTAAATTAACCGTAAAATAAATAAGCTAATTTTTCCACCAAAACTGTTATAAGTGTCCAATCGGATTAATATCAGGAACTTTGTGAAGGCCAATCCATAACTTTTATTTTTCTAGTTTTAACCAATCCTTTTCTTGTTTTGACGCATGCTTGCTTAGAGTAGTTTTCGTGCTGAAATGTGTAGTATAGTGACATTTTATCGTACGTATTAGGTTCCAAAACATATCATGAAATGTCCCTGTACATAAAGCAATTAATTTTTCCTTGTATTTTATGTAAAGGACCCTGTCCCCATACCAAGAAACGCACCCCCACACCATTACGAATCCTGTGCTTTACGGTTGGACGAAGATACCTCTTATTTAAATGCTGATCTTTAGGACGTCTCACATGCATTTATCCATCACTACTGAAAATATTAAACTTAGACTTGTCGCTGAATACAACTTGTTTCCACTGACTGATGGTCCAATGAATATGAAATTTAAGACGTGCCTTGATGTTCTTGCTAAGCAAAGGTTTTTCAAGGGCCTATGGCTGTGTAGACCCTGTTCAGCTAACCGACGTCTTACTAATCCATTACATATCCCTGATGGTCTAGATTCGTCAATTTTCTGCACTATTTTGACTAAAGATAAAAAAGGGTCATTTTGAGATAAGCGTGTAATTTTTCTGTCTAGACGTTAACTCGTTTTTTTTTGGTCCCTTCGGACTTTTAGATGGAATCACGTATTCATGGACTTTATATTTTTTAATTATTCGCGACACTGCGTTTTTCAACACACTCAGTCTTTTGGAAATTTCAGATTGTCAAATTCCTGCATTATAAAAATTTATTATTTGGTTGCGAATATCTCGCCGAGTACGCTTTTCCTTTGAATATAGTATAGAATTTGACTAAACTTCAAGGAATACTCTTTTTACAATAAATGATAAGCATACGAATAAAAAGATATAAACAAATTGTTAAAACAAATAAAGTTCCAACCTTTTTGTCCGGCGCGAACAATTATTTGTATGTTTTTGTGATCCTTTGGTGTTGTTAATAAAATTCTCAGCGGTCACTGATTGTAGTAGATTTTTAATTTTAAAAAAATATCTTTTTTTACAGTGCATAATTCTTCAACATCATCAGGGTCAACCATCGCTTCGTCGCAGTCTATAGCCGGTTCGTCGTCGTCGTCGTCTTCCAGTTCCACGTCGGGTGAAAAACTACCGCCTAAGTCGTCGTCTGGTAGCGGGCCCGCGGTCGCTCAAACGCCGACATCGTTTAGCGGTGCAATTTCGGCTTCCGCGGATATAAACGGACTACTACGGGCGGCAAGTGCTCCTCAACCTGGACCTCCTAGGTCAGTGTTTCCCGCGAGTACGGGTCCTGGACCACCACCTCCTTCGCCAGGTCCGCCAGCGAGTCCGGCGGCTGCTACCGCTCAAGGATCAGCGGCTAAACCTGAACAATCGAAAGTGGGTGTAACGGGTAACGTAAATGTAAACAGTGGTAACGTGGGAGTTAGTGCGGGACAAAGTGGTAATGCGGGACAGGATGACCATAGAACTAATAATACGTCACCCCCGCCTAGTAAGAAAGCTAAAACGGATCCTAAGGTAAGATTGGTCTATTTTAGATAAAAACAAAACTAAATAAGGATTAAAGTTCGTCTAATCAATAGCTTAGTAGAACTTATTTTTCTTAGTACACAAGTGTTTACACCAAGTTAATTTGTGGTCCAATTTAATTTAGGTTTAACTCTAGTACCTAAATGACAGCTTAACAGATGATCAGAATCTAACCTTGTTTTTTTTTAATAACGAAAAAAGTTGCAGAAAAGTACTTGCAAAACCATAAAAACGAAAAAACAACAGTAATAATAGGTTAAATGCAATTCGAAGTCTTTTTTGTCAAAGATATAAGCTGTCACTTTGGTCCACCAAAAATGACCCTAGTTGAGGTGGACCAAATTTAAGTACCAAATTTTAATACTCATGGGTCATTCCATGTCAATTCAACCAAAAAATAATAATTTTTTCACCAAAAATTTTAGATTTTTATGAAACTTGGTATATTTGTTTTATATATAGAAATGAATAACACCACCAAATTTTTAATTTTTATCTTACATACTTTTTGAGTTATAGCACTTTAAAGTTTTGTCGTTTCTCAATTTGCGAGCCTTGGATAGTGCCGAGTAAAATGTGTATTAGAATAGAAAAAAAATTCTCCTTCACTTATTTGACACCCAATCTTGGTGAAATTTTTAAGGTAGGTTCTTATAAGTATAAGGAATTGATAAAAATACATAACAGAACCCTAAGTTAAACATAAAATATTATAAAAAAATATATTTTGGACTTTTTAAAATCGTAAAAACGCAAGCATGGCTCAGCGTAAAATTAAATATCTCAAAAAGGGAATGAGATAATCAAGAATTTTTTCCTCCCTAAATTATCTGCATGAAATGAGCTTTAATTTAATAAACTAAAATTTTTGTGTATTTGCTTCCTTATATTTATTAAGGCCATTGCAAGTTACATTATGTTACTTACGAGCAATGCGAGGTTGTACAGTCTCAATGGCTACAGATTGTTAATGAAAATTAAACAACATTTTAATATTTGGAAAAATATTTTGTGAATAAGAAGCTGTTCTAAAAAACTGAATTAATAATGTCAACAATTTAACAACAAAAAGAACTTTATTTATAAGAAGAAACAAAGTGCTTCTACATTTTCTTATCAAAAATCTTAGTTTAACATATTACTGAAACTAAGTTAAAAGTCAACATTCATGTTATAATAGATTAGACCACAGAAATAAACAGGCAGATTATCTGCCTCCTACCCTAGGCAAGTTGCAACATGAGGTTTCCATGTCTGGACAGGCTGCTTTTCTAGGCAGTTAGTGTATCTCTGTCAGTTATGAGCCAGTCTGTTACTAGTGTCCCTAGAGTTAACAGTGTTATAAGCAGTGGTGGTTACAAGTAGTGTTTACCTTTCTTTGGGTTTATTATATTTTGTTAGTGTGTGTGTCTGAGTGTTAAGTTTTATTAAGGTGTCATTTTATTTTTAAAAAAACCAAATATTAATAGACAAACATTAGTGATTTTGTATAGTTCAATTTTTTGAACTTAATTTTTGCAATTTTCACTATTTTATAATGCATTAGTAAAGAAGAAAAACTTAATCTGCTTTTAAATCAATTTTGATTAGAAATAGACAATAAGTGTAGTGTAGGGCTATTAAAAATGACAGAATGCCACAAATTAAATTATGTTACAAAAATAGGGCTGGAAAATGTTAATGATTTGTCAGAAGAAGATCTCAACTTGATAAAAATAAGAAGTGAATTAGATGATAAAGAAATAATTAACATTTGTTTGCATCATAGGAGTTTATTTTTGTCCAAGTTTGAATTCCTCCAGAAGGTCTGCTGTGATCCTTTTAAAAAACATAAGAAACCCATTAAAAATAGCTTAAGAGTTTTAAGTGTTCAGCAGAGTAAGGCCTGTGTCACAAAAGGTCTAAAGGTAAAACCAGTTGCTCTAAAAATATATTCTCTACTCGAAATGACAGTGAAGAAGAATCACAGGATGATGATGTCTTTACACTGCCGACTGAAACTGAAACTCAGTTACAAAAAGAAGAGGCTATTGAATCTCTAAATTCCTCTTTAACGGATGTCGGGTGTTCACCTCTTAAATTACATGCATTGAATAAAAACTCCAAAATTGGCTATGCACAAAATAAATTAGAAAAACTGCAACAAAATTTTAAAAATAAAATTGAAACAGTTTTAGATGTTCAATTGCCACCAAAAATACCTAAATTACAAAAAACGGCTGAACAAAAGGCAGCAGAAATGGAGCTACTTGTTGGAAATATAAAAAGTGAAGTAATTAAACTTTCATCAAAAAAGAAAATACAACTATTAACCATCTCCCTCATTTTACTGGCCAAAACGAGATGATATATGTGATGTGCCAATTCCGCATATACTTGCAGTGGTTGAGCCTCCACAAACCTCGACGGGAAGAACATATCAATTCTCAACAGAGTGCATAAATTTAATTGAAAAGCTAATGATTTATTAGCTTTCAAAGTCTTCAAATACAGAGAATAGTGAACTATGATTTCCAAACATTAAAATGTAATTTATTCTTCTGTAACAAACTGTACCCATTTATTGAAACCAGGAGAACTTTCACATTGCTCGTAAGTAACATAATGTAACTTGCAATGGCCTTAATAAATAGAAGGAAGCAAATACACAAAAATTTTATTTTATTAATTTAAAGCCTATTTCATGCAGATAATTTAGGGGGGAAAAAATTCTTGATTATCTCATTCCCTTTTTGAGATATTTAATTTTAAGCTGAGCCATGCTTGCATATTTACGATTTTAAAAAGTCCAAAATATAATTTCTTTATAATATTTTATGTTTAACTTAGGGTTCTGTTATATATTTTTATCAATTCCTTATAGTTTTAAGAACCTACCTTAAAAATTTTACCTAGATTGAGTGTCAAATAAGTGAATGAGAATTTTTTTTCTATTCTAATACACATTTTACTCGGCACTATCCAAGGCTCGCAAATTGAGAAACGACAAAACTTTAAAGTGCTATAACTCAAAAAGTATGTGGGATAAAAATTCAAAATTTGGTGGAGATATTCATCTCTATATATAGAACAAATATACCAAGTTTCATAAAAATCTGAGGTGTTTGGTGAAATGGCCTGGTTGAATTGACATGGAATGACCCTCATGTCTTCATACCAGAGAAAAAGTCCTCCTGACGTCATTTAGACCTCAGCTAAAAATTTGTCCCATCTCGTGTAAACAAGGCTAATGTATTGATTAACCAATATTGCTTGTTTTTTCTGTGTATATTTTTAGGCATATGACTAAATTTGGTAGATATTTTATATTTTGACAATTTGGACCTGAAATTAACAAATTTTTGTATATTTAGTGTATATTAAATCCTAGGAATTTAATTTTTTATAGTTTTTCTTAACGATGGCGAACTACATTTAATATTTTCTAAAATACACTTTTTATTCTTAGTAACATACGACACTTCACTAGGGGCATTAGTAAACCCCAAGGTAACGTCCAGGCTGACATGAGAATGCCAAAAAGATCTGAAAGTCCTGGGCAAACGCAACAGGGTAACTCTCCTGTGGGTACCAGGACATTCGGGAATAGAAGACAACGAAAAAGCTGATGAGCTAGCGAGACATGGATCATCCACACCACCTTTTGAACCAGAACCTACCCTTGGAGTGACTAAAACCACAGCACGAGCTCATTTAACACAAGGAATATTGGGAAAACCTCAGTAGAATAAGACATGGCAAAATCTTCATAAGGGGCCTATCCAAAAGAACGAAGGAAGAACTACTCAGACAAAGTAGGAAAAGACTTCGCAAAACAGTAGGGTTGCTAACAGGGCACGATAACCTAAGAGGACACCTACACAAGACAGGCTCATGCAATAAGGACCCAAGTTGCAGAATGTGCGACGAGGAGGAAGAAACAGCCTACCATATACTGTGCGAAAGTGAAGCGTTGAATCACAAAAGACAGGCATTATTTGGGCAACCGAAAATGAGCCCACAGTAATATATCAACCAACCAGTCTCGGGGTCACGGACGTATATAAGGGGGGGTTTAGGGGGTCCGGACCCCCCCCCATTCATATCCATCTTACTTGTCCAACAGAAAAAAATTACATGCACCGCGCCGATTGAAGAAAACGATAGTTGCTTAGTCCGCCGCAGTGCGGGGAACGGTGGAATGGGCACTGCCACCGTTGCCGCCGCCCGCGCTTTTGCGGCGTGCACCAAACCAAGCAAGTCTGGTCTATTTTGTCTCTTCGCGTTGCGCAATTGTTATAATACAGAAAGAAGTGTCGTATCTCTTTTGAGTTTTTTTTTTCTAAGAAAGAGAGACCAAAGACCAATGAACTTTTGTCAAAAGACAATGTGGACCTTCGTAACTTTAATTGCCTCTGCCCTTGGAAGTCTTGATTTGTAATGGTTCAGCGTAGTCAACTTCAGAGTGGGTAAATGGTTGTCATGGTGTAACTCGTGCTGTCGGAAGTTGTCGCTTTAATTGCTCGGTTGTCTGGGCCTTGAATCGAATACACTTTATGCATTTTCCAATGTTAGTTTTGACTGTTCTTTCCCCATTAACGATCCAGTACATTTGCCGAATGTGTGCTAATGTTAGCTGGTTTCCGCCGAGTAGGGTTTTCCAATGAGCATCATTAATAACCAATTTGCTAAGGTGACTATGAGAATGCAAAATCGCAGGGTGTTTGGAGTTAAAGGACAGATGCGATTTTCTCTAGTAGAGCATCAATTTCCTCTTTGGGGACCCCTCCCTTGTCAAACCTATAGCTACGTCCGTGCTCGGGGTTATACAGACTTGTAGAAGAAACAAGACTAATGGGAGGATTGGTATAAAAGATAATAGGAGATTAGGCACAAAAAGCTCAAGAGGCTGCTCTGCCTCCAGTAGTGAGTCAAGAAGCTCCCAGGAAGAAAAAGAATATTGTATACTTACTAAATATAAAACTAATTCAGTAACAAACAAGTATCGGATCTATTCCATTAACAAAAGTAAAATGTAATGTTTTTTTAAAAACTAAAATGTACCTTCTATTTACAGTAAAGGCAATTTTCTGTTTTAAAGCAATAAAAATGTATTTTGCTTATGATGCGACACTGGTTAATACTTTGGGATGTAAAAGCCGGAACGTATTTGACCGATCGATACTGGGCGTCTTGAGAACTGCCATAAAGTGACGCTTCCTTAAACAGATCTGCTCTATCCCACTTCTGAGAGTTATAAGATAGATAGGGTGTGGCATCTCTTTTCGCCTAAGCGTGTATACAAAGAAACCGCTTGTCGTTTGGGGCGTTTTCGGTTAAGAATGAGCGCAGAGGCACTATATAAACGAGCTTGATAATTTAGTAGAGGGAACTCGTAGACATTGGGTTTTACTTTAGCAATAAGGAAGATTGTTTTAAAGTTAAGAATGATAATACCTAGAAAAAGAACGTGTTCTCAATATATACATTCATTATATATATATATTATATATATATATATATATATATATATATATATATATATATATATATATATATATATATATATATATATATATATATATATATATATATATATATATATATATATATATATATATATATATATATATATATATATATATATATATATATATATATATATATATATATATATACAAGCAAATACCTAACAATATTTTCGATTTTATTGAGTTGTGGTTAGTTTTAAAAGAATATTAATTAGGCTTTTATCTGTTTGGTTTTCGCATTTTTTATTTATAATCGTGGACAGTCGCAAAGATTATAAATCCCTAAATAAAATACTGTTTTAATTAGTACATTAATTTTTAAATATTTGCTTATCTATTAACCTAAATTTTAAATACACATATTTTTGGGAGAATTACAGAGTTTATTTCATAGAAATACGAACTAGGAAGAAACCAGTTTTTCGTGAATTCTACAGGATATAGAGCAAATCTGATGACACATTCTAGAGTTCAATTTTCGAAACAACACTGTGATAACAGATCGCGGCTTACTCGATTCGTCTCGGAAAATCCGTTTGTTTTTCAAATTTTAACGATTTCAGCACATCTTTGTATCTAGGTTATTAGTGAAGAAAGAAAAAAAGTAAAAACCAGGTTTCTGTAGAATTTTATGTGAAATCCAGTGGCATGCTCATTTTTTTTTATTGGTTACAGTTTAAAAGGTATAAAAAGAAGTTGCTTTTTGTTTAAATGAAACATCCTGTAGACTTTTCTACTATTTCTTTCACAATAAAATTACCTTGTTATTGATACTACACACTTTATAGTTAGGTTCAAATAAAATAGTTACATATTGCTGAAAAAAAAATGTAAAAAAAGACATCAAAAACCTAAACCTAGTATTTTAATTTTGCACTCCTTGTCTAAACTTTTATTATTTATAATTATTTTTTTAATATATAATATAATTTTTTAATATTTTTTAACGATCCATAGGCAACTAGGTTTTCATCTAGTATTTTAACGGCCGAGTGATGATCGCGTTGTTAAATTTAGCAATGGACTTAGTAATTGTAAAAGTTAACAACGGTTGAAACACTGACAATGACGTTTTGTTAAACATTCTAAACCGTTGTTAACTTTTAACAATTGCTAAGTCCATTGCTAAATTTAACAACGCGATCATCACTCGGCCGTAAGTATTAATGTGTTGTTGCCGTCTTTGTCGGTTTCTAGCGAAATATATCTGTAAAGCTTTTGCACTTTTTTTTCGGTCTCAATATAAAATTCCATGATAATATATATTTCAAAGTTTTTAAACTGTATTTTATTTAAATCAAAAACGTTCAGGAACACGAAAAACTGGCGGGATGTTATTCTTAATTCTTGCTTAAATATTATATAAAATATTGCATCGAGCATTTGTTCCTAAGCCACCTTGCAATCTACTAATGCGTATTTAGTTAATTAAAATTAAGAATAAATAACGAAGCGGCAATTAGCTAATAATTTAAAAACTGTATACATTATTTTTTATAAAAGTATTCAATTTAAGTGTGTAGTGTGAATAAATAGGTAGTTTTATTGGAAATCAAATAGTCCAAAAATATACAGGGTATCCCATTTAAAAAAGGCAACTTTGGTTTATATTTTTAAAACCAAAACTGATATATTTCGTAAATCTTTAAGTTCGTTGCTGTATTCTACGCAAAATTTTACATAAATATGCTATTTATCTTTACTAACAACCGAGATACAGAGGTGTACTAAAGTCATTAAAATTTTAAAAACGCCCTCTATCTTTGAGACGAATCAAGTTAGCCGCGATTTTTTTTACCGTTGAAGTTTCTTTAAAAATCGAGAATGTGCAATCTCTTGTTCCCCAATATTCTAAAAATTTATAGAAGAGGCGCTATCCTATACAGTGTCATTTAACGAGAAGTGAACGGGGCCATATTTGTTGCTTTCCTCATATAAAAAAAAAATGTAAAATAGTCATTTTGTGTATTTTTTCCGTTGAATGCTGAGGCACCTAAAAAAATTAATTAAAACAAAGTAGATAAGATAGAACACATTTTTAATAGAACGTCTTATTTATTGGTTCGTTTTTTAAGCCATCTTATTTTTTTCGATGACTTTTAATAAAAATATTTTTTATTCGAAATTAGTAATAACAAACTTAATATAATTTAATTCATATGGGAAATTCGAGATTTAAATTGCGAAATACCTGAAATTCCATAACACAAAAAACTATTATTCTGTCGATGTTTGGCATTTATTACTGGTTTTAATATACAGGGTGATTCATGAGGAAACGTCAATACTTCAGGTACGTAGTCAGGGTCCAAAAATAAACATAAAAGTCTATATAAATATGGGTCCGCAAGGCCTTCGTTTCCGAAATACAGGGTGTTAAAGTTTTTATTTAATTTTTCTATTTTTTTAATACAATCTACGATAATATAAATATTGGAGTAAAAATTAGTATCCGGGGGTTTTTGGGTATGATGGATTCGAACCTAATCTTAGTACGGCTCTTACTTGTAAATCACAATTTTTTGGTAAGGCCCTGTATTACATTTTTAAATATATTAAATAATTTTTTTGTCATTTGACATCAAAAGGGAATACTTGTAAAAAGTTGATATGAGCAACCGTCTTCGAGATATTTGAATTTAAAAAAATTACGACGCATCTGATTTTATTATTAAATGTAATTTAAAATTAAAAAAAAAAAAAATAATAAAACAAAATGTATAATTAAACAATATGTATTTTAATTTTTTATATATTTATTATTATAAAAAATAATAAAAAAATATTAAAAAATACTTATAAACAAAAACTTTAACACCCTGTATTTCGAAAACGGAGGCCTTGCGGACCCATATTTGTATGGACTTTTAGGTTTATTTTTAGACCCTGACTACGTAACTGAAGTATTGACATTTCCTCATGAATCACCCTGTATATTGGTAAGTGTAAAAAATAATCTATATCTACTATAAATTCTTTTTCCTTGTTAATATGTTGGTTAGAAGAAACAATTATTTTGATAGCCACAGCAGCTACAAAAAGCTCAGATTTCTGTTTTGAGTCAGAAAGTATTTGTTCTCTTCTAATTTGTATACACTGTATGTATCGCAAATCAGACTCTGTCTGGGAAAAGGCATCTTGTATAACTCTTAGCATTCTTGATTCAATCCAAATTCACCCTATTATACATTATGAACGCTTCTTTCTCTTGCTCCCCGACAAGCAGTGAGTGGGGAGAAATTGTTGCTTTTTTATAGATATTTTTCACGGCTTCTGCTTCGATGAATTTCCAATATTATTTCCCCCTAGCTACTTCTATTAGAGTAACACTTTACGCATCCATTCCTAGTTTAATTACATGCCCCGAACTTCCCACTTTGTTCGTTTTTTATCCCTAGTGTATCTGGGCTTCTTCTTTTTTAAATCTCCAAATCCTCAAGTCCCGGTATGATAAACTATCCCTTACTTAACTGTAAACAGTAGTAAAAGCCTTAGTACGTTAGTACTTAGGCTTTTAGCCTTTGTAATCTGTCTCAAAATAAAAAAAAGCCTGTAGTTCCCCTTTCTCGCGGTAATAGAAAGATGTTTTTCCCAACACCCGCAGAAAAGTGGTACTTACTTTTAATAGATAAATAAATGTTTTGCTTAAAGTACGTTTTGAGATAAAAAGCTCGATAAGGAAAGGTTCAATATATTATCACTCAGTGATTGTTGGATCCGTCTGTATAACAGTGGATTGCTTGGAATTGTGAAAATAATTTTATATTTTAAGAATTATATACTTTTTAACGATTTTTAAATATTGATTTGACTTAATAAAATATTTCATTGTGTTGAAGTTATTTTCCACATTTTTATTATTCGTGAATTTCCAGAACTTAATCCCAGCGCCACTGCTTTGCACTTAATATAGAAATATTGGATTCTAAATTTCTACAGTTCCCCTTTTCTTCCCCTAAACTCACGAGAACCCTAATTCAAAATTTAATAAAGGCCGTCTCCGTCGCATGTTTTACGAATGAAGACGAAAAAATAAAAAGGCTGAAAGTTAAATTATCGATAAAGCAAAGGAGAAGGCAGTAATTTTTTATTAGTATTCTGAAATGGGTAATTTGTTAAATGGTGTAGAAAGAAGATTATTTTTTATATATTATATATATATATATATATATATATTATATATATATATATATATATATATATATATATATATATATATATATATATATATATATATATATATATATATATATATATATATATATATATATATATATATATATATATATATATATATATCGCAATAAACTTTTAACTAACCACCACTAATGAAAATTAGAGTTGCCGCAAGACACGAGATACGAGACGTCTCGTCTCGAAGCCATTTTGTCTCGTCTCGAGAGCATTTTGTCTCGAATTTCGAGACGAGACGAGATAAAATCCTTCGAGACGAGACGAGACATCTCGAAAAATTTTAATGACTTAAAACTTAAGTGAACTAACTGTAATAAATATCCAACAATATATTTCTAGTTCTTAAGAATTATACAGGTTGTTTAAGATTTACTGTTACAAACTTTGACAGCAGTTGGATCTTGCAAAATTAAGTTTCTATAAACATAGGTCAAGAAATGCATCGTTTCAGGAATACAGGGTGTTAAAAAAAGCTAAAATTAATAATTGCTTTAAAAAGTATATCACCCTGTGGTTTTATTATTTTAAAATTATTTTAAATATTTCATTCAAATACATATTTTCCCATAAGAGAAGTGGTATTGTGGAAAAATTACGGCGGAAATTCCACGTCGTCTCGGCAACGTGGTTTTTCCACTTACTGTCAAATTGACAATACGAAATTTTTAAATAATAATGACGGTTTGTTAAATTAATATTTAATTTTAAGTTAATAAACTTTATTTACGTTTCTGATTCGTGAAATATTCTTCCTAAATACCGCTCGTGCTTTAAAATTAACCAGATATTTTTTTACTCATGCGTGTTTTCTTTAAAAATTTCACTCGTCCCTCGGACTCGTGAAATTATGAGAAAACACGCTATCTTGAAAAATTATCGGTAATTTTTAAGCACTCGTGGTATTACCCCGATAAAACGACTTAAAATACAACTAATTTGTCTCTTGATTTTTTTAAAATTTTGCTTTGCCTTTAAGAAAAAAATTAAAACCGATTCTTTTTTTATACCCTTTTCAAAAGTAGGAGTTTTAGTTTGTCTCTCGGAAAAAACTCAAATAACGAAAAAGTGGTATTTTAAGTTGTTTTATCAAAATAATTGTTTTAAAAAATTATGTACAATTAAAGCTTCTTTTTAACTTTAGGGCCCTGCGTATTTCCAATTTCGAAACGATGCATATCTGAACTTATGTTTATAGAGACCTTTTTTGCAAGATCCAACTGCTGTTAAAGATTTTAAAACTATTGCTCAAACACCCTGTATAATTATAAGAAAAATTTCTAGCAAACATTTTACCTGTGTTTTGTAATAAAGTTTATGACTTATGTTTCATTATCTTTTAGATTTTTTTCTATTTTGTGGACATTTTTATGTCACTTATATGTTCTATATTTTTATTTGAAATAAAAAAAAACAAATTATTAGCTTTATTACTTTATTTTTAGTTGCATATTATGGGTGTCCGTAAAGTCTGAAAACACCAATTTTTTGAGAAAACTACACAATTTTAAGAAAAGCTCACTTACGTCAACTTTTATTTTACAAGGCTTATAATAAAAAAATATAAGCATTTATACAGGGTGTTCCATTTTAAAAAAATATTAATTCACCTTCTTACTTCTTACAAGCTTCAAACACAAGAATGAACTAAGAAAAAATGTCAAAACATTTTAAAAAGGCAACCGCTCTATAGATCTTTAAAAAGTAAAAAGTTTTTTTTTAGTAAAAAATATGCAAAAACTATTGCCGCATCCCGAATAAAACGGTGTGTCGGCAAAGTACACAGGCGGCGCGGCGCGGCGGCAAAGTATAAAGGCGGCGCGGCGACACTTTTTGATGCCTATGCAGAGGGTTGTTTTTAAATGTTTTTCTATTAGTTAGGAATTTGTCGCTATTATGTTTTAAAAAGTTTTAATTTAAACTAAAAACAATGCATCCTTCTTAAAATACATACCAGTTTGCAGCAGATTTTGCAATTAGTTTGTAGGTATATAGTGTACAGGGTGAGTTAACGATGGCGAGGAGTAATTTAATGCCTTGAATATAAGATGTGTTGATAATGTGCTTATGTAAGTATTAGGAATATGGTTAAATAGTATGTTAAATTTTAACGATATTTTGAATTAGACAGGCACGTCCATAAAATATTAGGGTGCTACAAAAACAATTTTTTAAAATTTAAAATAGAATACCTATACCTACTCATCTTTTTACAGTTTTGCACTGTGCATACATAAAAATTGGTTTAAAAAATGTGTGACATGTACCTAAAAATAAAAATCGACGGGTCCAAGCATTTTTATTAAACTTCCGATCTAATTTTTATTGACATTGTCCTATACATTACTAATGCACTGTTTATTGAAATTAATTTAATTGAAATAAACCAAAACAACTCGAGACAAAACGAGACGAGACGAGACAAACGTTTGTCTCGTCTCGTCTCGACCCTTGTCTCGTCTCGTCTCGAAATATATTATCTCGAAATTTCGAGACGAGACGAGACAAGGCTTTATCTCGTCTCGTCACGCGGCAACTCTAATGAAAATTCTGGTCACAAAAGAAACACACAATTAGGTTATAATTAATAACTTACAGAACATGTAGTTAATTCTCTACATTTTCTAAATTATTAAAAACGGATAAAAATTCCGCCCAGTAAAAAAATCAAAAACCAGATTAAAAGCAGTGAGTCTATCAACACGGCAAATAAAATAGCGCATGAAATAGGGTACCTTTTTGTTTTTTTTTACCCTTTGCACAAAAAAAAACAAAATAATTATATTAAAGCGTGGCAGTAAAAATTAGAAAATAATATGAATTATTTAACTTATTATTAAGAAGCAGTTACTTATTATTATTATTTTTTATTTTGGTTTATAAGAAGGTTAGATAAATTTTGGAATAATAAATATGTGTAAATCGAACCTAATCCGTCAACATTTTTCGTATTGTTTATGAAATTACTACAATTAAATATGTAATAAATTTTGAGCAAATTGCTCTTCTCAAAAGATGTATACAAAATGTTTGCAACAAAGTTGGCTAAAGGTTAAGTTCAAGCAGCCACACAAGAGAAAATAGGTCGCAAGGGTATATCATCTTTATCATCTTTATGGACCTTAGGAACTAACCACAACTAATATTTTGGATTTTTTAAGTTGTTACACAAAAAATACTATTTGGGGAATAACATACAAGTTAATTTTATCTAGTGTTTGTGATGGATGTCTCAAGGTAAGTTTTTTTTATTTTATTTTTTGTTATCGAAGCTTTGAAGTTTGAAACTAAAGTTTAGGTTATTATGTTTATTACTTTTGTATATTATACAAACCTAATGTAGCTTTAACTGTGTCAGATTTTATTTAAATTAACACCAATGAAAAACTACATAAAAATGCAAATCTTAGATATCAACAATTTATGAAAGTGGCAAAATAAGCTTACATTTATGTTTTTTATTATTTGTGGCTCCAAAAGTGCCCCATAAATGCAAACAAGCTTGAAATCCTTTTGTACCTACTGAAGAGCCAAGGCAATAAATCTTGGATATCAATACAAACAACGGCTGCAAGTTGTACGTTATCTGTTCGTGTTTATAGGAAACGAATTCATTTTTGATTTGTTTTCTTTTCCAGTGCCGAAAATCATCCGCTTAAAGCTAAGATTTAAATTAAAGTACAGTTTTTTTAGAACTTTGGTAACATAAATTGGTGCTGTAGACTTGATATTAACATACCCATAATTTAGTTAAATCAGTTAAAAAAAGCCTTAAAAACGCAATCTTAGAAATCTCTATCCTTCTGCTAAAATCACTAAATATTAATAGTTTCCATTAATTCCCCTCCTCCTCAAAAGTTAAATATTTAAATATCGTAAGTATAGAAATATATTTGTGATTTCCAATGACACCGACGAAAATTTGGTTTTTGTTTAATTTAAACATTTTTACCAATTTTCAAAGGTTTACATATTATGAGTGGCTCTGGCAGCTTTATAGGATTTGGTAGCGTTAAGGCGGGATGGGCGGTACTAGGGTAAATTAAAGCACGATAAAATTAAAAAGAAATTCGGATATTTATATTTGTATGGGTAGAATAAAGGAAGCTAAACATTATTAACAATTTTAAATTCAGAATAAATAAAGACTAAACAATTTGACATATTAAATAAAATTAAAATGGCAAAAAAATGTCTTGTGGCAGGCAGGAAACCATGATAAATAAAAAATAAAAAATCATCTAACGAATATTCAAAATACTAAATTTGTGTAAACACAACTAAAAACGAAACACTTTAAAACTAATTGCTAAAATTCAACTTTCTTTTTTTGGTGGCAAATCGGTTACATTACATTTTCAATATTTATTTCAATATTTCTATAAAAATATAACTGAGAGTCATAAAACCTTTTTTATCTACAGGGCGACGTAACGAGGCATCAGCTAAAAATTTTTGATCAACGTCAATTTCTTTTTCTTTTAGCTATCAAAGCGTATAACTTTAAGAATATGATTATTCTAATTTTCATTGCATTTAAAGCAAAAGCAACACAACTTTAATGATAATTTTTAAATTGTACAGTTGTAAATAAATTCTTAAATTGAATTTTATGGAAATAAACAAGCTACAAAAATGGATATATTGTTAATTAATCATTTTGATATTGAATATTTAGCTGTTGTATTACGTTTAATTTAGTGGGTACCCAATATTTTGAATGTTAACATTTGGATAATGAATTTGTATGATTTGCATGTAACAGTTAGTGTAGTTATATTCAAAACAAGGCACCGTGTGTCAAAACACTTATTAAAAAACATTTAATTGACTTGATTTGTTGAACTTATTTTACCTTGTGGTTATTTAATAGACTTTCTTGTATACAAATTATTTTCCTACATCCAGTCACGTTAGGCATTTTTTCTGGATAATCCTGTAAAAATTTTTATGTTAAAATAATAATGATTACGGGAGATTTGTGTCCTACATGAAAAGACCTAATCCACGTTTTTGATGCCCCTATATCGAGCCCCATATTTCTTCAATGCATATTAAAAAGAGGGCAATAGCGGTATTGGCAACAACACACGTTTGCATGTATTGTTAATGTGTTAAATTAGACAAAGAGAAGCTTTGCTAATGCCTCTAACTGCTGCTCAAAGGTTTTATGGCTTAGATATTTAACCAGGGCAAGGAGTATAGGGCCAGTGCATTAAAGTGGCATTAGAAAATCATTATTATAAAGTCTATGGATACGTGATAGTGGATGATTGGTCTCTGTAGAGTACTGTAGTTAACTTCAAAATCTAATCCACATGTTTAAAGCTTTAAGACACTTTTTGCTCTCTTACTACTCTCTATTTTTTTCTGGGAGCCGTCTAGATTTACTACCGGAGGCAGCGCAGCCTTCTCGGCTTTTTGTGCCCAATCGCCCTTTTTTATGCCAATCGTCCCACTGGTCTTGGTAGAAGAAACTTCTACAAGTCTGTATAACTTCGAGACCTATCTTGTGTAGGTATCCTCTGAGGTTATCGTGCCCTATTAGCAGCCCTACTGTTATGCGAAGGCTTTTCCTACTTTTTCTAAGTAGTTCTTTCTTCGTTCTTTTGGATGGGCCTTTTATGAAGCTTTTTCCATCTTTTATTCTAATGCTGGACCAATATTCCTCGTGTTTGTTTCGAATCAATTCCCTAGTTTGCCTTTGTGCTGTGGTTTTGGTCACTCCAAGGGCAGGTTCTGGTCCAAAGTATGGAGTGGATAATCACTGTCTACCTAGCTCATCCGCTTTTTCGTTGCCTTCTATTCCCAAATGCTCCGGTGCCCATTACATAAATCCATAATACTCGGGAGATTTTCTATATATATTTACTAGTCTAGAATGTTTAATGATTTTATCAAATATTATGCATAAGACATAAGTTATTTTTGTTGTTGAACTATTTTTTTTATTTTCTTAGAGTTTTAGAGCCCTTAGATTACAAAAACGTCTTATTAAAAAATAATATTTGCCGGTCTGTTTGCGTCTCTTATTTGTGGTGATTCCTGTGTCACACAATAATAAGAGATCACGAACTCCGAATTAAAACAAATTTAGCACAAAAATTAGTATGAATCCACATGTTTTTTTAGATTGCTTAAGTCATAAGTAATATCCTTAATATTGTAAAAGAGTTAGGTACTTTAAAAAAAGTTTTTTTTTGGCTTTTACTCCACTTCTTAAACTGGAGAAAAAAATCCAAAGATGTAATTGCAAAATACCACTGCCTTTTTTCTTCCCAAAAGGAAAAGGACTGGTTTGTCAGTGGTTTTAAATTTTTAAATTTAACCCAAAAATTATATATTTGTTTATTTTAACAATTATTTTTTAACAAAAATCTTAATCTGTCTTAAAAGTTAAAGAGCATACAAATACATACTTAACGGTAACGTTATTATTTTTCTCGTATGCGGCGCGGTTACTAAGAAAATTAGTTTCACAAATACAATGCTTTTTTAGTCCTACCCAGAAAAACTAATTTAACTTCTGATTAATTTTCACTTTGGTTAGCTTTTTTTTGGTTTTTTATATTTTTTGTCCTTTTTGTATATTCTTGCTTGAATGAAATTGTTTCGCACTACCATGTACGGTTTAGCGTACTACCGGTGATACGCCTAACACAGATTGAGAAATCCTGTTCTAATACATACATTATAGAGAATTTCACAACCCAATTAAACCTGCCGTTTCAGCGTTAGTATAACAAAATATTCCTGTACTTGGTCGGCCATGTTGCAGGCGGAGGCATTAATTAAATAGAGAAGTTGGCGGGTGCAGAAAGCCGGAAGCTCACTTTATGTACAAGATAATTATACGATAATGTGAGCGCGGCAACCTTGCAAAGAGATTCCCGTAGGCGTACGATGGCGGCAACCGTTCAGATAAAACAAGTTGGAATATGGCGATTCCCTTGGTTAAAGTTTAGCTGCAGGTCGTCTGTGAATTTTTTGCCATTTTCAAGCTGGAGTACTTAATTTATAATAATATTGCCTTACACACTAAAACTCCTGCAACACTATTACTCCTGCAAGAGATAATTATGGAAGTATTTTGTTAAAATTATATTTTTAAACTTCCTGTTCCTTTTTTATCTGAAGTGTTATTGAATTTTTAAAGGAAAAGGAATAATAGTAACATGATTGATTTTTTTAGTATAATTTAATTAAAAATATTCTCGTATTCCCTTGTAGAGACAATGCGTACGGTTTCTTATTCGATAGTACATCCTAAAAACATTCTTCCTGGGCTTTTCTCTAGAGACAGCATTAGATTTTGTATATCCCTTGAATAAAAGTCATAAAAGTTACCTTTCTAGTACTGTGACTAGGGCTTTCTGGAGTATGATCGATTTCGGTCCATTAAATGCCTTGTAAAGCATCTATCAACTGATGTATAGTTAGATCAGTATAGAAATAAAAATTTGTTGCTCTTTGAAAAGAAAAAAAAACATAAAAAGTAGCTTAAAAGATTTGATTTGAACTGTAGCCCGCTTTTGCTTTTTATATGGACTATTTTTACAGACCAGTGCGGGAAGGGGCACATTATAAAAAGCAAAGACAGCCTCCAGTTCAAATCAAACCTTTTTAGCTACTTTTTATGTTTTTTTTCCTTTCCAAGAATGCCAACCATTTAAACATCCTAGGAAGGTTTAAAATTTGGAACATTGAAGACTGGTTCGTGAATAAACTACATTGTACATTTCCACTATTTAAAAAGAGCTTATCAATCCATGAAAGAGCAAAACAGTGTTTAATATGTGTTTTGATGTGGGGTTAGTACTTGTTTTATTTACTATAGTTGCTTTTAGTATCTAAGAAAGTGACTTTTACCAATTTTTTTCTAGGTAACCACAACATACCGGTATCATACTGGTATCCCAGCATAACTAACAGAAAGTAGCAACCTTTCAGAAATTGACGGAAAAGTACGGTCATTTTTCTTGCAGAAGTTCAGCCAACGTCTTGCTAAGATATAATCTGTCTGCTTTATTTTAATTGTAATCGTTTCTTTCGTGTTTTGTGCTTAAAAATATCAAAAGCGCCGCCAGAGAGAGATCGTGCTGCCTGTTAATTATGCTGTGCACAAGTAAATATGTTACATGGTAAGCTAGCAAAAATTTTCTTTTTGCTTCTGTTAAAATATGGGATGAAATACAAATTTAAAATATTTGAGATATGCCATGCAGGGCTCTATTCCCGGATATATAGTTATTAGGGTTATGATTTAATTAAATATTTTAAATATGATAGATAGGTATCTGCTTTTTGCTTAGTGTAGACAAATGTTTTTTATAATTTCTAGGTATCCTATGTTAATTTTACAAGGATATTAAAAGAGTGTATTTAATTTTGAAGAAAAAAAATTATATAACGCCGTAAATAAAGGGAAGTTTATTATACATCATTTAAATATAAATCAATTTCGCTATTAAAATCGCTATGCAAATTAATCATTTTGTTTTACATGTTCTGAGCTATTTTTTATTTATACACATATAAAAGCTTTCTATTTTTTACTATGTATGGTTGGATACAATTCCACTCGTCTTTAACGATTAAATTTTGGATATCTGTATTAATAAATTAAGCAACAGCGTTATCTAATATTGTCGTGCTATTGTGTGCATGTATATTTAACCGAATTTTATGGCATTTTAACTCGATTTCATTAAATATGCAGCAGTATTTGGGGAATAGAATTGTTTCCTGTCCTTCTTCTTTTGCTTTTTTATTACAAACGTGTTATTTTATACAATTATCTTTTTTAAACTTGTAACACTTGCTTAAAATTGTAACTCTAATGCAGGCGCGTAGCGCTGGGGGGGTTTAGGGGTTAAAACCCCCCATGAGACAAAAAAAATTATCCACAAATGGCTGGCGGTAAGCGCCAACAAGTATGGTCACGTGGTCAGGCAGCACAGGTGTATGCGGGCGGTGTATGCGATTGTAAAGCTACTATGTAATGAGATTTAGTTGGCTTGTGATAATCTTTTGAAGAAAAATGGCAAAGCGATCAAATCAAAGGTCACTGCTAAATTATTTTTTGAAAAAAATAATTTAACTGAAGACAATGAAGAGCAAGACAGGCATAAAATTCAGAATATAATCGTTACGGATCAAAGTACAGAGGTAAGCACAAAGTGCTTGAATGGTTTGGCATGATGATGTAATTGAGGTTTCGTATTAGGTATAAGAAACTGTCTGTCTGTATGAATTTTAGTCCAACTTGGGTCAAATGTATTTTCCGTTCTCGCGAGAAACTTGGGAGTTGTAAAAGCAGGGTTGCCACCTGTCTCGATTTTGCCGGGACAGTGCCGATTTCAAATCAATTGTCCCGCGTCCCGACGGCCTATCGATTTTGTCCCGATTTTTGATAATAATTACAAAATATGTCAACTAGTTTCACCCAACTATACAAAATTTTATCACATGTGGCAGAAAGCCTACAAACAAGAATAAATGAAAATTTTTTTGGATCCCATTTGCGTACTCCGCAACACCGTGCACAAAATACGGTTTATAAAGAATCCACAACAGATTTCAAAGCATTTTACAAAAATACGCTGGATTATCTTGAGTCCCATTTTGATTTCGATGAATCGAATCCTTTGAAGAAATTGGAGCCATTGTCGCTTGATGGGAATTTAAATTTTACCGAACTAAGTGATGCTGCTTCAATTATGGGATTTGATTCCCAAGAAGTATTTTCGATGGATAGGTTGTTTGAAGACTACAGTGTGATGAAGAATGTGCTAACACAGGTCGATCAAACGCAAAGCGTTGACAAAAAATGGGTACAAATATTCAAAGCCGCAAAAGTTAAACCCATTATTTAGCGTTGTATCTCGTGCGTTGACCATACCTCCGTCAAATGCCTATCTTGAGCGAGTATTTTCGCTAATGACCATGAAATGGTCAAATATCAGAAACCGTTGCTCAGTAGAATTAATAAGAGCTGAATTGCTAATTTCGCTTCACATAGGCATGTCCTGTTCGGAATTCATAAATAAATTTAAAAATGATGTCGACTTATTGAAAGCGGCCCGTAGCAATAAGAAATACATATGGAAAAAATAAATACCTACTCATAAAAACACAAAATACCTAGTTTTATTGTCTAAAGTCTGTCTCATGGATCATATTGCTTTGGACCAAACTCTGAACTAGTCCGAACGTTTTTGATAATCGCCCGATTGTCCCGATTTTTTTCCCCAAAAGGTGGCAACCCTGTGTAAAAGGTTGAAGTGAGTGGTTAAATATTCAAAAAGAATGTTTATTTATTTATTTATTCACTTGTAAACGGTTCATGCTATTGAAATTCGGTTTCCATTTAGATTTCAATTGAGTACAAAGTCCTGTACAATGTTCAAAAACTTTAAACTATTTTTCTATTTTAGGGTAGTTGTAGTGATATGACAGGTAACAAGGAGTTACCTACCCCTAATGTTTATAATAATAATGATATTGCTGTCTTAAAAAACGAGAATTTGTGTACCCAAAAAAAAAATGCTTTAAATACTGTGTGTGTTCCACAGATAAACTTCAACTTTTACAGTAGTGGAGACAGAAATTTAAAATTTCAATTTCAGTGGCTCGGAAAGTATAAGGGGCTAGCATATTCTGACGCTGAAGATGGCGCTTACTGTAAATATTGTGCTTTATGCCCTCCTACTGATAAATCGGCTGGTGTAGGTAAACAGAAGCTTGGACAACTTGTAGTATCCAAATTTTGCAACTGGAAACAAGCACTCGAGAAATTTGAGGAGCATAAAAAGCAAGTTATCACAGAGCTTCTACTGAAAAATTGACGTCATTGAAGTTAATTGTCTCAGGTATATCTGAATACATATACGAGTATTACAACCAAAGTGATCTACCTCTCCATACAACAGTATGAAGAGGTATTAGGTTCACGATAAAATTAGCTTTTCCGGATTTCATCAAAAATGTGTTGTTTGGGTCAAAAAAAAGTCTAAATCAACAATAAAAAAAATATGTCTGTCCGTCCGCCGTATTTTTCAATATATAACCCAATTTAAGATTTAAGATTATACTATCATTGTTAATAAACGTGTTTGAAAA
The DNA here is from genome assembly GCA_019359885.1 of Listronotus oregonensis. Classification (NCBI taxonomy): domain Eukaryota; kingdom Metazoa; phylum Arthropoda; class Insecta; order Coleoptera; family Curculionidae; genus Listronotus; species Listronotus oregonensis. The sequence goes on from JAHBCN010000063.1 coordinate 276,125, forward strand.
TCTTTTTAGAAAATTTTGCCCCCCCATTAGATCGCTGGCGATACGCTACTGCTCTTACGGAAATATCACGTTCATTTAAGAATTCTTCGATTTCGTTTTTTCTGCTGGTGCAACTTAACACTTCTTAATCACCTGGTTCTGATATATGAGGTAGTATATCAATCACAATGCTGCTGTTGGGTAATGTATTCGATAATAATTTGTTTGAAAACCAGTCTTAAAAAATGTTAACGGTTTTATATCATTGGTAATCCAAGCTAAAATCTCAAATGTAAAATGTCTAGTTCTGACATGCAAAAATGAACAATTATTCTGTATTTAGTCTTTTTTTTATCCTCATCTCAAATAGTTATTCTTTGACCCTTATTTAGCAAAACTTAAGTATGTCATTTTTTACTCGGGGTATCCAAGTCTCATTTAAATATATTTTCGTTCGATTTTTGGATCTAGGATTATTTATTTATTTTTAAATATTCTATTGTATGTTGTTGCACTGTGATTATAATTAACTTTTTATCTTAATGACGTAGAAAGCGCCACAAGGTTGTTGTGAAATAATTTATGCTACAATATCTCGCTGAGATCGATGACTTTCTGTTTTTCATACATACATCTAGTAAATTTTCCTGCAGATTACAGTTTTTTGGTATAAATCAAGACATTTAGCGTACCACTATTTTTTCCGTGTACCTATTTCTGTATTGGGCACACTGAAATAAATCTGAACTTAGCATCTTAAAAGTCTTATATATATATATATATATATACATATATATATATATATATATATATATATATATATATATATATATATATATATATATATAAGAGTAGAAATAAAACCAAAAATTTATTTTAGACTTACACAATATAATAGGTCATAATTCTACCTGTATTATATACGATCATGTCACGGGCCAATACATTCGAATAGTTTCTGGTTTCATTGCTTTCTTTGTTCTCAATACAGGTAAGGTCACTTACTTAGGTCTTGAGAAAGTATATTTGCGATGGGAGGCAGGGCCCTGGTGTGTTTATTACCATAAATTAATTTCTATATTCCCAGTGGTAAAAGATGACTCTGTACTAGTGATGTAACAAATATTCGCATTCGCGGATATTCGCATATTTTTGTGTATTCGCATTCGCAAAATGTCTTTAAATATGAGAAAAAAAAACAATTTGAAGATAGTGGTAGGTTAATAAAATCAAAATCCATTAATTTCTTTTTTTTTATTGCAAAAAAAGTAACTTCACCTCGCAGTCACATTATCAGTCTTCACTTTTTCATTTAGTATTATTTATTTATTTACTTTACTTTGGGCCATGAAGCTTAACAATTAAATTTTCATTAGAACTTATAAGAACACAAAATATATAATACAAACAAGAACAAAATCTTCTATGAAATTTTTATTAGTTTTTGGCGCAAAATTTGAATAAAAACTGAATATTCGGATTCGCGAATGTCGGTAGCAGATATTTGCATTCGCATTCGCATTCGCATTCGCGAATGTTCAAAAAATTACATTCGTTACATCACTACTCTGTACATAGAATTGGAGAATTTTAGGAACTCTAAACTATACAATTTATGTAATTGAAATTCTGATATATGCATAAGGAAACAAAAGCTTCGCATGAAGTATTGTTTTAGTCATAAATATTTTACACTGATTTATTAACTCTTAGAGGACAAGAAATTTTAACAGATAGTAATCAGCATAACATTGAATTTCTTTATTCCGTGACACTAAAACAAGAACATATACGAAATACTCGTACGTCATTTGAAAGCAAAAAAGCAAATTATTTACTGAAATTTTTTAAAAATGTTTTTCCCTAACGACGCAACAAATAACGATTTAACTTTATGAGACCATAACACGAGCTTTCCAGCAGTAAATTCACGCTTTATATGCGCTGCTTTTCACCACACACCATTAATTCTGGCAAGTTGGCACCGCACTAGAGTATTAAAGAGGGCTTTGAGCTAAGAAAGGGTCTCTTTCTATTCAACAGACGCAAATAGAAATAGAGTAATGAATTCCAAGCCACATCTGTTATATCTGGATTAATTGGTAGGAGATACGGGCTGACGAGGCCTCTGACTTTCTTTTGTGTTAGACACGTTAGCCAGAGTTTATTGAAATTTTGATTTGGCTAACCCTTATTCAATAAAAATAAAACAGCTTTTTAAACTCGGTAGCTTATTATTTAAATAAAATAATGTTTTACATGGTTTTACCGACGTTTTGTTTTTCTTTTTATTTTTAAAGATCCTTAATGTAGTTGATATTTTAATGTTAACTTCTTAGATTTATTAAGCAAATTATTTTCATTAATAGCAAGCCAGGGTTTGAAGCTGTTTTATCAAAAATAACTGGAAAACAGAGCCACAATTTGTTTTATATGTAAAATGAGACATTAAACTTTAAAGTATTTTTGATAATAGCTTGGAAAATGGTTCAAAAAAAAAAGAAAAAAAATAACAATGATGAAATAACGTAAAACATTATTTTTCATTTTTAATAAATAACCGTTTCCCATTTATTTCTTAAGATTAAAAAACAATTTAAAAAATCAATTAAAAAAAAGAGCTTGTAACTGTAGTAACTGTTTTAAGTATATTCAGTTTCATTAAATACGGAATCCATACCATTTTTAATATGTCGCAGAATTCACATAATTTTACCCATACCTTTTGTACGTTAGTCCGTCACGGTTTTATAGCTCTTATATATATATATATATATATATATATATATATATATATATATATATATATATATATATATATATATATATATATATATATATATATATATATATATATATATATATATATATATATATATATATATATATATATATATTATTATATATATATATATATATATATATATATATATATATATATATATATATATATATATATATATATATATATATATATATATATATATAGAAAACACTCTGTTTTCCATTAATAATACTAAAATAAAATCACCTCTCTACCTTACTAAAGGTAAGAATCCATCTTAATTATCAATAGTTGGTTTACAAAAATATTTTAAATATAAATTTAAAAAAAAATAGAATTTTTTCGGAGACGGTAACCGCGCTCATATTTCTTTCTTTAAGGTGTCAAACACGGGTCAGCTAGTAAACGAGCTGGATTTTTGGGAACTTTTTCCAGCAATACTACTCAATCACAACATGTTATTATAAATCATACAAACCAATTTTCTTTCATACTCTAGTAAAATCAGTGTCTAATAGCATTTGTTAGATCGCTGATCGGAAAATGCTAAACACCCTATAACCAATACTTCCAATCTACCCAGGGTCCCCACTAACCCCAATCCTCACCCGGTTGCATTAAAACATTCTGCCACCCAATCTAGCTATAGACCGAAAATCTGACCAATCAAATTCGATTTGGCTATTTTGAGTGGCATAATGATACTACATCCGGTAGATCAGGGGTCAGAATGTCGGGACATTCTGACCACAGGATGTGGCTAATTACAGGGTCAGAATGTTATTGCGTAGGCTAGATTCAGGGTGAGAATGTTTTAGTTGATAGAGCAGAAGTATTATTTTTAACAATGTTTCATGTGAAAATATCCATAACTGTTTTTTGTACGTATTATACAGTTCAGACATTTAGAGTTTATTTTAATAAAATTATTATTTTTACACATTACAATAGCTGGGATATAAGAATTAAATTTGACATTACGTTTTCAAGGACCTAGTGTTATATTTCATTTTTTTTGCAGATATTACTAATATGAATCAATGTTTTTGCATAAATTTTAACAAAGCAGTGCGGGCGGGAAATACGCAAAACCCGTGGCACTTTTAACAGATAAATGCAAACAGGTCGTCTTGACATTCTGACCCCATCATCACACATCGAATTTGATTGGGCAAATTTTCGGGCTATGCCTATGCCTACATTGGGTGGCAGAATGTTTTAATGCCATCCGGTTGCCGCTCTTCTTAAAGCCTGCGAAGGCACTCGAGAATGTCACATAAGAATAATAATGTATATACTTATATTGATAGGTTCTGTAAATGTATTATGTGTACTGAGTAGACTTAAGAAGTATTGTACATATTATATCAATGAATAAAGATTTGTAAGGTAAGGTAAGGTCAGCTGGTATGTTACACAATCCAAACTTCGAGTAGAGGGGGCCTAGATTGCAGCTTCGTCTTTGAAAATGTACTTTTGGCTAATTTGATTACTAATTTATTTACTAGATTAAATTATTTAAAATTTTTTTACCAATTTAATTTAGTTGAAAATACCGATCTCCCTTATTATAAAATAAAATCTAATTCTAATTCATACCAGTCCAATATACTTCAGATAGTATTAAATGTAATTCAGTTTGGTTAACCGATCTAAAATATTAGATATTCAATTTTATTTAGGTTTGTCAATTCAAGTTCGTAGGAAATATTTATTAATTAAAGGATCAAAGTTGAGTTTACTAAAAGTTAAAATTTCATTGGGCTAGGATGTACATTTATTTGTGGAATGTTGTTCATTTGTCATAGCGATAGATATAAAGTTGTTTATATCAGTCGAAAAATCCACGAAACAAGTTGGCTTTTGTGGTGTTTTCAAATAATAATTGCGCCCATAAAGAGATTTGACAGCAATATTTCAACTTTTTTTGCCTACGGCTCACTGTTTAGTGTTCTTTTGTTGGTTATGTACAATTTAATTTGTTTATCTTACTGATTTGTCAATTAATTTCAGTCTCCGTTGTTTTTGTTTATTCGAAAACATTTTTGTTCGGGATATTTATATATATATATATATATATATATATATATATATATATATATATATATATATATATATATATATATATATATATATATATATATATATATATAAAAACGGGGTGTTGCTCCGTCGAGCGGGACATAGGGAATCCCATGTAAATTTTGAAGTGGTCCAATATTGGCTCCCCTAATTATTTTAGAAGAAAATATTATTAGGATTTTTTAAAGAGCACGAAAAGTTGTACCCAGTGTAAAAATTTCAGCTCTTCTCAGTCCGCCAAGCTAAGAGATAAATGCTAAAATAAGTTACGAATCTCTCCCATCTTCTTACGCGCCCTGTATTATTAGAAGTTTATAATAAAATACCAGAAAAATTATTTAACCTCTTACTCTCAAGTTGTTAGATCAATGTCACATCATTTTTAAATAACTACTCAAATCAAGAAAAAATCACTATTATAAAATGGTTTTATTAGGGAAATAGTTATCGAAGAGTAGCGGACATGTTTGCAGCCTATTTTCCCAATAGGCCAATACCAAGTAAATCGAAAATAGAACGGACGATAAAAAAATTTGAAACTACAGGCATAGTAATCAATAATTGCAAATGTGAAGAAAATCGACGTGAAAATCAGAGACAAATTGTACAAAACAAGAGGGATTTAGACGTGATACTTTGTGTAGAGGAGGCCGAAGGAAACATTAGCACGAGACAACTGGAGGACATTACTGGACAAGACCACACCACAATATCTGGAATTTTAAAAAGATGTAAATACCACGCTTATAAGTACGAAAGACACCAAGAATTAAGAGACGGAGACGAAATACGACGACAGGAATTTTGCTTTGAGATGATACAGAGGACAAACACTGACAGAGGTTTTTTTACAAAATATTTGCTTTACTGACGAATGCACTTTTACATTGAACAACGAACCCAACATTTAAAATTGCCGGTACTGGAGTAACGAAAACCAAAATCGATTTGTTGAGACAAGGACTCAATATCCACAAAAAATTAATGTTTTGGCGGGAATTTTCGGCCACTATATCCTTGGACCATTTTTCCTTGACCGAAATTTGTATGCGGAGTACTTTCTGGAACTTTTAGAGGAACAAATTTTGCCTGCTTTAAACAACTTTGCCCGTGAAAATCAAGAGATTTGGTATCAAATGGATGGCTGTCCAGCACACAGTACCAGAGCTGTGCGCGAATACTTGAACAACGCATTTAATAACGACATCATAGGCCCGAACCACGCAATATCTTGGCCAGCCAGGTCTCCGTATCTTTCGCCAAACGATTTTTTTCTATGGGGACATTCAAAAACTAAGCTTTATACCAATAAAAAATATGAAAATTTAGACCAGCTAAGGAATGCTATTTCCGCTGAATGTGCTAGAATATCGATGTACCAACTAGCCAACGTAAGAAATGAGTTTTATAATCGTTTGGGTTATTGTCTGGCAGTTAATGGAATATTTGAGAATTTGATTAAATCCTGATATTTTCGTCATAAATTGATTTCTAAATGTAGACAAATTTGTTTTATTGTCTTGCGTAACTGTGAGTCCATGTGTTGGAATTAGCTGTAAACTAAAATGAAATGCAAGAATTCTTTTTGAAATTCCCGTATAAAATTGTTCAGTTTTGGCAATGACATTATAAATTAATGATCTAAATTGTCACTGATAAATCTATATGGTGTTTTTATTATTGATTTCTAGAGTACAGGGTGCATAATGAGATATTACGTTGCAGAAGTATTTAAGCAGTTTACTGTTTACTGGTTGGTTGAAAAATGCTCAAATTTTCATTTCGGGTGGAACTTATTGTGCTCTTCAATAAATCCTAATAGCATTTTTTTCTAAAATAATTAGGGGAGCCAATATTTGACTACTTCAAAATTTACATGGGATTCCCTATGTCCCGCTCGGCGGAGCAACACCGGTATATATATATATATATATATATATATATATATATATATATATATATATATATATATATATATATATATATATATATATATATATATTTATATATATTTATATATATTATTTAATTTTTGAATAATAATATAAATATTTGGTTTTATTTCAGGTAAGCACAAGGACAAAAATTAGAGATTATAATTAACAATGATTGGGTAAGTTAAGTTTCTAATATTTGTTTTTGTTTGATTTGCTATTGGATAAAAATCGGCCTATAAAATAGGTCCTTTAGAGGAGAGGAAACCAACCATAAAGACAAACTGTGGAAACTGGATGGTGCTTATGGACAAAATATATTGTTATTATAACTAAGGGCGAATATACAGGTATCGCTTTAAAGCAGAGGTCCCCAAACTTATTTCGTCTAACGCCCACTTTGAAAATCAGTTATTTTGTAGCGCCCCCCATTTTTTTTACCTTAAAAATCTCAATAACATATCTATTAGTCTCGCATGAAGTTTAATTAAACCTATATACTAAACGACACTTTTCTTACCAGAGAGGGCACTAATAATGCAACTTAACAATATGAAGAGTATATTTTATTTAAAATTAACAATAATCAATATTGAGCAATAATAATAAAATTCAACTTTACAATATTAAGAGTATCGGGGTAGCGGGCGGAGTGCCGGGATGTCACGTCTAGAGGTAAGAAGTTCGAATCCTTTTACTGAATCGATTGATTTAATTCATTTACTTAAAAATATTCGTTCGAAACCGATTCACTTTATTATGACGCCGGTCGAACTCGGTCGGTTTTGAATTCCACAAAAAATGTGATAGTTATCTTAAATAAAGAAATGATTTATATTTATTGCATTTTGGTATAATTATTATTTTAAAAAATATATTTGCAATAAAACTTTCAAAAACTATAATTGATAAAACCTACAGATGTTTCTCCAAATTAAATCTTTGTTCAAAAGAATAGTTAAAACTAATAAAAAAAGTTCTTTTAATTGCCAAATAGGTATATAGCCAAAACTGACTCGAACCGACAATACGCATAAATTGTTTGACTAATACACCTCTGGTAATGTGAGCAAAATCGAAATATTTACAGACCGCTCGCCACTTGCCAGATCGTAGCACAAAAATGACCGATTGCCGTCTTATTAATCATCAAATAGACTCCCCTCTCCTTTTATCTTTATTAAATTTTAAGGTGCCTTTGAGAGAACTTAGAAATCACGAATGATTTAACATACCATTCCAAAGAACAAATTTAGGACGCAACACCCCATTAATTAGAATGCAAATCGCATGTTATAATTATAATAAGAATATTGTTGTTCTCCGCTACGTTAACAACTTTCAAATAAAATCTTTAAAGATTTTTTTGTGCACGATTTTTTGGAAATATGATTACATACCAAATATGTATTATTTTTTATTTATTTTAGGTACTGTAGTGTACTTTTGTAAATTTCCATAAACCCAATACCAGAGTGTAAAAAGTGAATGCTGTATGGAACACAGTTCTGTAGTGTCCTAAAGTTGTAAATAAATAAATAAATAAATAAATAAAATACCGAATTACCGAATCTTCTAGTTTCAATTCGATTTTGACTTAGTGACCTTAAGAACGAAACGAATCATCCAACCAGGTTCGTTTTTCATCGCAAGTGGCTCAAAAAAGATTCAAATCCATTGAAAACAGGGAATTAATTTATTAATTAATAATTTTGAAGGAATCGTTCGCGAACGATACATCTCTAGTCACGTCAGTTGCCGGTCAGTCGCGAGCCGCGGCTGTATATTTGGGCAACTCCACTCCGTAAACGCGGACCGTTGACGGACTAAAATACAAGATTGCACAAATAAATCGTACAATATTTGTTCCTCGCGTCGTAAATTATAATTGAAGCTTCTAATTTTAATTTTATTTTTCCTTTATTTTTACTAGATTAGGTACAAAAAAAATCCCGCGTTCGGCAAGTACTCAGCTTGGCCGCAACAATATATACCTATTTTTAATACGTGTCTTCGGAGGTGGGGACCTCACCTGCGACACTTGAAGGCACGAATATTTTTTTTTAGTGTTTGATACCTATTACAGAATATCTTAAGATATAAATAGCGTTTTGAACGCATTAAAAATATTAAATATTTAATATATTTTAGTTTATATTTATACAATAAAATAGGATAAAAATATGAACTAATAAATGGATGTTGTGTAGTAGAAGGATTTTAATTTCAGTGAATTTTAAAATATGAAGTAGCTGAAGTTACAAATCACCCATCGCCCCCTTAAATTACATCAGCGCCCCCCCATTTTTTCTGGTTTCCTTACCGCCCCCCTCTAGGCCTCCAGCGCCCACAAGGGGGCGTTATCGCCCACTTTGAGAAAGACTGCTTTAAAGCGTACACAAATAGGTATTAATATGACACAGAGATGGTGCAGATTATACCTTTTAATAAAATCTGAAAAAACGATAATTGTCGATTCACTAAATAAGGTGCATTCTGCACTGAAGTAAATAATATGGAACCCGCATTTGCAAACAACAAAAAAGCAATTTATATCTAGTCATGTAAAAGACGGTAGGTTGATTAAGCTGAAATCCATAACATCCCCAGCTAATGCTAATGCTTTTAATTTGTAGTACCACAGTTTAAGTTTTTTAAAAGAAAATTTTTTTAGAAAATATTAGTCAATGTGTGGACATAAATCATATTAATCGACAATAATTGAAATTGGACATACCCATCCGCATTTCAGAAAGTGACTATAACGATTTCTAAGAATACAGACATGCTGTTTTATTGATAGATTATTCTATTGACATCCAACAATTTAGCGCTGGCTGTTGCCGATATAAGAGCAAAAGAGATAGATAGAGACATGAGGTAGCCCGCTTGTTAAAAATGGTGTCAAGCACAGCCATTTGAAACAACGATGTGATGTCAAATATACGCAGTGTTAAATATGCCCATAAAAACGCCATTTTACCATAATTAAAGACTATTGTGGGGGCGGGGGAGGATCGTAGAAAGAACAAGTTTTAGGATAATTTTTACAAAAAAAAAACATTCTATAAGTTACATTTTTATATGCATAATGCATATTACCCTTAATAATAATAATAATAATAATAATAATAATAATAATAATAATAATCGTCTTTTATTAGGTGATAAGGTTATAATAACATAGTTAGGTATATTACATCTATAAGATGAGATTTGTAAATTAACCCTATCACAGCCAACCATATTAGGGCGATATTTAGCCAATTAGTAATCGGCTACTCCACCATATAACCCCAACAGGCTGGAGTTCTCACAATATTAAAGAAAAAATGGCAAACACATTGCAAATATAACTAATAAATAAAAATAAGATTATATAAGTAAATTTAAAAAATGCTCAAATACACACACTTAAACACACGCATTCAAGCAACTAAAGAACAATATGCGGATGCCTAAAACTACTGTGACTGAAAAAGAGATGCTCGGTATCTCCTTCTAAAAGCCTCAACACTCAAAGATTTAATATCATTTGGTAATTTATTATAGAGATTTGTAGCCTGATAAGTAAAGCCACTCGAAACAAGTCGTCAAATATCTCGGTACCAACATACTTCCATTGCGTATAGTTCTATCATGGAAGGTGTTGCGTGCTATTAGTTTTGCGCGCAGGTAGTCAGGGATGCCAGAGGTCATAATTTTATGCAAGAAAACGGCAAACTGCAACCGTCTTCTATTTGCCATATTTAGCCATTTCAAATCCCTGATACTTTCTGATACATGATCAAATTTGCGCAGGGAACACACAAGACGACAACATGAATTTTGAACCCGTTGAATCCTTCCGCCGATATGCAAAGTCAAAAACGGACCATAAACGAATGAACAGTAATTAAAAAATGAAAGTACCAGGGTTTCAACAAGCATGACTTTAAGTTTTTTGGACAGAATCTCCCGATTGGCATATATAATTCTTAAGTTACAGTAAGCCTTTCTGATGAGGGAGTTAACATGTTCATCAAAACAATAAATTATATATTTGTAATTTAATGAAGGCGAAGACAAGTTTAATTAAAATAATGTAAATATTTTATTTGTTGTCTAAACTTTTTAAGATTGTTTATTGGCTGTTATAATTGGTAATGTGTACAAACTAAAAAAAGTTTTTTATAGACTTTAGCTTGGATTGGTTTAGATAAAAAGAATATAACGCACCAAAAACAAACTAGTATTTTGATATTCGTTAAATAAGTTATTTTCTAGGTCAATTTATACATTATAACAAAGGTTTAATAATACAATGAAATGATCTAAACAAAGTACTGCAGCATTTTTAACCCTGTAATTCTCAATTACTTTGTATAGTACGTTTTTGTTTTTATTATCTTTTTCTTGTTTTTGTTTTTTAATAATCATACATATTTTAATAATGCATTAGAGCTTCCATCTACATCTGCAACTTTAAATTCTTACATCATTGTGTTGCGAGTGGCGTATGCATTATTAAAATTCCAAAAAAAGAAAATGTAGTAAAAACAAAAATGTATATTGTATATTTATTTAGAATGGAAGGTTACAAATTGTGCGGTATGTTAAAATAATATTAATGTGCTAAATAATAATTATTTTGACGGTTTTTTTTTAATGTTAGTAAGTTTGTTTCTACTATCTTATGATCTGTTTATGCAGACTGGTTTATATTAAAATCCTTTTTACTTTATATTTAAGCATTTTTTAAAGGCATTATGCAAGGAGAAATGATAAAAATATAAAATATTGTACTTAATAACTTCCGTTCTGGGCTTCGTAAAGTAACCAAGCATTTTTAAAGCTACAAAGTTTTTTCGGGAAACAATCACTTTAGGCTCGAAAAGCTGATTTTTAGTCCCGAGTATCAAAGAGAAATTAGATAATCTGCGATGTAATATGGGGCTCTGACAAAAACTGGGTTTTGCTGGATTGGGCTGGCAAATTGCACCAAAAGGCAGCAGAGCCATAATTTGCCCCTTACGTTAAATTTATTTGAATCCCAAAATACGTATAAAATCTCTTTTTTTGCCTTTTAAAAAACCATCTTTGAAATAGTTTTGGCGTAATTATAATTTAACTTTTCATTCTGGCTCTTCAAAGTTGACGTCAGACTAAAGAGCTTGTGACGACATAAGATTTGTTCCAATAGTAGAGAGTTCCAATATTAGATTTGTTTTGCTCCAGTCCTTTATTCATTCAAAGCAAAAACAGAAAATACATCTCTTTCCTTTATTCCGATTTAAGATAAATCGGTTTAATGTCAATTAAATATGCAACGTCAAAATCAACAAAAATAAAGTTCACAAAAAAGGGCTTGATTCCTTAAAATTTGTTTATTTAGTTTGAGAATAACATCTGGTAAGCAATTGTGATTACGGTCTTTTTGATCTAATGCAATACATTTTTTGTTGGGGTGTTTTTGTCAAACGAAAATAAACAGTATAGCATTCTACATATAAACCAAAAATTAAAATGACACCTATCCACTGATTGAAATCCAAAGTGTTTTAATATCTGGGTTTGCTTCGCTTGCTGGTCTATTTACTCCGCTCACATCCGAGATGTAATATTGGAACTTAGTCGCAGTGGTATGGTTGACGAGGTATTGTGAATATGTGTGGTTAGCGGCTCGTGACATCAATATCGTTTTAACGCCAGCGTTTTATATTTGAATTTTAAATGTTTCTAGCTCTGTTATAAAATTTCGTATAAAAAAATATTCGACAAAAGTGTACCATAACACTTTAGTCGAAAATTTTTTTTTATGAAATGAAAAAAGTATGAGCAAGGGGCCTATAGCTATATAACAAAAAAAATAATATTTTACATTATTGAACTCTTTATCTTCCCTGCTATCTTCATGTCGGAAATAATACATACCTTTTAATTCTCATATATAAAATGGGGTGCAGACATGTTTAAGCTTAAATATCTCTCTCGAAAATGATGGCATATATTGATTTGTTCGGTAAAATCACCCTATGATTGATACGCTTGAATAAGGGTTGGTACCCCTATTATATTGTTCAGTGAAGTAATAAGTGTAGCGAACGAGGGATTTAAACAGAAACTAGTCCGGGCTAGCCGGCTGCAACTGTTAAACGCAGATGTTTTCGACGGGATCAGTATAAATTGATTTTGCCACTTTGTGGGGTTAAATTTGTTTTTTCTTGACTTGGTATATTGTTTACTAGCGGTTTAATAGGCGTGCTATAATAATATAATATAAAAAGGGTTTTAAGTGCATGATAAATTGGCACTTGATGGATTATGTTTGGTCGTTAAATACCAAAATAATTTAGTTGCATCAACCATAAAAGCGTTGAATATATATATATATATATATATATATATATATATATATATATATATATATATATATATATATATATGCGTATTTGTCCACCATGATGGCCCAAATAGGCAGTTGTAAAGTTTCCCAATTTATGTATGGCGAAATTGCGGCCCAAAAATTATTGGAAAAAATTTAATTTTATTAAGCCATAGCAAAATTGCAGCTTAAACAAACAAGTTTATCTACTGTTCCTACATTTAGTAATTTGTCACGTCTGAAATATAGCCTCTTTAATAAACTAGAACTAACCATGCCCGACCAGAAGTGAGGGCTTTTGAATGTGTCTAAATTATACCCACGTAAAAGTTATTAATAAAATTTTAATGATTTTTAATATGGTATTCATTACGTCTGAAATATAGTTGGGAAAAATAAAAAGCCGCTTTAACTTACCACTAACCATGATCGACCAGAACTGATTGCTCTTGAATTTGTCTATATTATCCCTACGTAAAAGTTATTATCAAAAATTTAATCATTTTAAATATGGTATTTATTACGGGACGCAATAATTTCATCCTGTTTGGGTCAAACCAGGTAATCATTTATAAACTGGAAATTTTATTTAGGCTAACTCTTTCTTAAATCAGACCGTTTGTTGGAAAATAATGTAAAATTGCTGATTTTAAAAATAATGTTTAATAAATTTCTCTTTTGCGAATTTGTTGGTTTGAGAATTAAGAATTTCTTTTTAACCTCCTCCTCTTTTGGTTTGTCCATCGATTTGAGAAGGTTTTTCATTATTTTTTTCGTGATCCTAAAGGATCAGGGCTTAGAAAAGTGAACTTGTCAAGCCTTATTACTAAAGCTTGCTTCGTGATATTTTCCTTAATTAAAATGACTATTTGGGAACCCCTTTCTGAACCAGTTATTAAATGGCTTTGTACAGTATCAGTTGAATTTAAAAGTCACTTTTATGTAAAATTTAGTTTAGTTTTAAAAAACAAAAATGGTTAAAACGAACAAAGGTATTTTAAAATGCAAAACCACTTAACTCGTTGAAATCAGCGAACAAAAATGTTTTTGAAATAAAATGGAAACTGTACTAATTCGTTAGCGTTAGTGTATGGTCGATATTCTGCATTCAGCGAGTTAACTCATTTAAACTTTATTAACTTTAATGAACCAAAACTGGTATCGTCCTCGCTTCGTTCGCATTTACGTTCATAGCTTATTTTATCTAAAAGCTTTATCCGCAAACAAGATACATTGATAACACTAAAGCTTTTACGGAGTTGCTCTGAACAGGATTGGTAAAATTGTCTAATTTTAGCTTCCTTGTTAAACCAGCTTTCGGTTTAGTATCTTCGTAAAGACCTTTTGTTATATAAATGATCCAGAACATTATAAATAAGCAAAAAACAAATTAAATAAACTTTATACTTACTCGTTGTATTAAATAAAATTAATACCTATTAATACGACAACATAATAGACAGGGCCCGCTTTAGGAGGAGGGGCAACCCGGGCATCTGCCCGGAGCGCCAAAATTTGGGGCGGCATTTATATCGATAAAATATAAAACAAGTAACAAGTAAATAAATAAATAAAACCGCCCTTGGGAGCCAGTTATTTAATTTTTAGTTTTTTCTTTGTGAACAATAAAATCTTAATTATGAATTTATTAAAAGCTAAAAAATGGATCTGTGCCAAATACGCAAACATTCCTAGCTAAAAAACTTCTTATTTTATTCCAGAAGCATATATTTTAAGTTAAAATATTTTTTTCCACTATTGTTATATGTTTTCTTTTGTAATGCTAATATCCGATCCATCTAATAATTTTGTGCCAATAATCACAAACTAAGTTTTCCTATGAACATAGAGATGTAGTGCGCGAAGATCTTAAAAGTAAATACAAAGTAGATTTTTTTTCTTCACAATTGATCAAGTCATTAATTCTCTAGATACTTGTTTTAAACTTCTAAGTGACCATAGTACATATTTTAAATTTCTTTATGACATCTACAATTTAAAAAATAAGCCAAAAGAGTTTAATATCCCATTGTAAATAATTGGAAAATATTTTAACCAATGGAGATTTATCCGATTTAAATGGAAATGAATTGGTGGATGAGATACCCGTCGTGTTTAATCTTCAAGCAAAAAAAATGTTCACTGGAAGTACTCAAATTTATTACAAATTTAAACCTTGCCCCAAATCTTAGTATTGCGTTGCGTATATTATTAAGTATACCAATAAGTGTTGCCACTGGGGAATAAAGTATCTCTAAACTAAAATAAATTTAAAAATTTTTCAAGGTCAACATCAACACAACCTCGACTGAATGGCTTAGCTATGATATCTATCTATCGAGCACGTAAATGCGAGAAATAAGACCTTATACAAGTAATTAAACATTTTGCAGAGTTGAAAGTTTGCAAAAAAAGTCTTATGTTATTTATTTTTAAGTTGTTAATTTGCATCTAGCCATTGATTTTTGTTTTAAAAATAAAAAGCATTGTTTTTAAATTGTGTGTATTTTGTATTTGAAATCTTATTTAATTTTTAACTTAATTAAATATCTCCCTTCCCCTTACCTCCAAGTCAATTTATGGGGCGGAAATTCTTATTTTTGCCCAGGATGGCCAAAAGCTAGAGCGGACCCTGATAATAGACAAGTACCAAAGTTATTGTTTTTTGTTTTTAACCGATTAGGTACCACAAACTATCATTGTTTTGTTCCATTAACGATAAAAGGTTTTCGGTCTATATACTAATAGTGAAACATGTCCATTTCATTTGTTATTTAGCTGATTGCAAATTCCAGATATTCTTATGATGGTTTAACTAAATAAACCGAAACGTCGATTCACTTGTGTTTTCATATGAAAATAATTAACCGAACACACAAAAGCAATAATTGTATTAAACGGTCAGAAAAATACATCGAATCTTAGATTTGTTTTTTTTTTGCTGTTTATACATTTTCTGTGTTGTAAGCTTTTAAAAACATAAGATTACTTAGTTTGTAAAATATTTCATCAGACATCTGCAATGTTTTGCAAATCGATCACCATATTTATATCAATCTTATGGTACAAGGTTAAAAAGTATTAAACTTTTTTTGTATAATTAACTGCTGCCCAAATACTATACACCGTGGGTCCCGGGTTTTTTAGATGTAATGATTGTAGTGTGATTTTTATTTATAAATTAATTTTGTTTTAAAAAAACCTTTATATTATGTTTTATCCAGAACGTTAATCCTTTACCTACATTTTGTTTAATACTCTTTGAAAATCGATGAATTACAAATGTCTTAATTAATTAACACTTTTGTCATTAAACTTATAATTTAGTCAGGAACTGGCGCCTTTCTAATTACCACCATACTGGGCCTTGTAGACCGTTCCGAACGACTACGAATGGGTGATACGAATTGATTAGCTTGATAATTAATTAAATTCCAATTAACGTTTGTAAATGGATGAAAAATTTGTGCCGCTTATGGTTATTGTTCATCGCATGGGTTCAACGGCTTTATGAATTGATTACGTTACGTTCTTTTATATCATTACTCGTTTTGTTATTGGTTGGTATTTTTAGGCCTTTTGTCTACTTATTTTCGTTATAGTGCTTTTAGTGTTTTTTTAATTAATCCTTTAGTTGTATACTTAAATTATTGGCCTATTAAACGCATTTATGTTTGATCGTTAAAATGTTTTTCAAGAAAAAATGTTCATTGCAAACTCAACTTAAACTTTATAATGTTTAGTGTAAGTTCTTAAAGCTATATAACGACAGAAACAAGTTGTTCTAATTTTCTGGTGTTTAATCAACTGCTTAGCTACCAGATTAATTAAAATTGTGGCATAACACAGTAGTTATTTTTCAGGTTTCCCCATAATAGACTACCCATTTTAATTGCTCAGTAAAATTGTTAAAACTCAATAAAACTAACATTTTATTACTCTTAATATCAATTATTTTTTTGGGATTTACTATAACATACGACTAATCCTCACTTTTAAAAATTACGTCTTTTAAGTAAGTGCCATCAACTTCAATGCACTTTTCAAGATTTGACAAGAAATAATTCATGAAACGATGAAGAAAAACCTGATCTATTTACCGAACCTCTTTAGGAATTCGGACTTTAAGATCTTGGATATTTTCTGGACGAGTTGCAAAAACCTTCGACTTTAAATAGTCCCACAGAAAAAGTCTGGTGCAGTTAAGTCCGAGGACCTTAAAAGCCAATTTAAATCCCCAAATAGTGAAATGAGTTGGCCATTAAGAGTCCATTCGCGCCGCGAAAATTGGATCCAATTTGGGGTTCGGGGCATAATGTTTTTCTCAAAAACGGTATAAGTTATCGATAATTTTCAAAAACTTTATGAACGCCAACACTTAAATCTAGGCTTATGCTGTAATAGTTTTTTAAATTTGGATTTAGTTTTTAATATTTTCGTGAGTGAAATTCACCCTAAAATCGGTTATGTTTAGATACTATTTTCTCTTAAATAAACTCATATTTCAAAAATCCGTTACAGCAGAGGCATATATTATTTCCTTACCTTTAAAATCGTGTATAAATTATGACATTTAAGTGGAAAATAGTTACCGAGAAACGTTATCTCCTGTAGGCTTGCAATCGGAAACAACATCGCATCAATACACCGAATTTGGAAGAACCAAAATAAAATATAATATTTTTAATGCGGCTATACGAAAATTGTGGTAGTGGGAGTTTGTTAGTCTCCGCCCACCGTCTCCGCGTCCTTTCGCCCGACCCCTAAAGTGTAGCGTAAATGCACTCTTAAACACTTCTTGCAGAACTCTTTTAGAGTTTTTAGCGGTATGTACTGTCGCTTCATCTTTTTCTATTAAGTTAGTCTTTGTGTTTTTACGCAAAAAAACTCGTTGTTGAACTGAATAATCCATGAGAATTAAAACTAAATATTAAATTATGTGTTCAACCCTAATGATGCTTTATTAGAAAAATTACCTTTTACGAAAATCAAG
Source organism: Listronotus oregonensis (assembly GCA_019359885.1). Classification (NCBI taxonomy): domain Eukaryota; kingdom Metazoa; phylum Arthropoda; class Insecta; order Coleoptera; family Curculionidae; genus Listronotus; species Listronotus oregonensis. The sequence goes on from JAHBCN010000063.1 coordinate 294,262, forward strand.
TTTTCCTAGTTTTGTAACAGGTGCCTACTCGATTAATAATACGTTGATTTAAATCCCAAAAGCCATAGAAGATAATAATTAAAAAAAGGACTGACTTATCTCATATAGAATTTATTTCAATATCAAAATAGATAGTCTATTATGGGAAACCCTGTATATCTATATTTCTGATAAAAGTTGTTGCTGTGCATGTAGAAAGACTAGTTTTAAATTTAGTTTAATTAATCTGAAATACACCATTCGTAAGTATGAAAATGTAATCTTTCATGTAAGAACTAAGAAAGTATTGGAAATCTTAAATGTTTATAAAACGACAGAATTAAATAATATAAAAACACTAAAAAAATAGACCTAAAACGATTTTATTTTTTTGCAATAAAAGCGGTTAAAAACTAAGTCAAAAATATTTAAAGATAAATTATGAAAAAAGATAAAGATGATAAGTTGATAATTATTGTTAAAAATATTTTTTAAATCCCTCCTTTGGTAATAACCTAGTTATCCCTGAAAAAGCTTTTAAAGAGAGTGGTAGAGGCTTTTTTACAATTTTCATTTAATATGAATCACGTACATTTTACATTTACACTTATACTTTCGAATTTTTCTTAACAAAATCCTCATTTTTACGTAGTCACGTTTAACCCTATTGCAGAAAAGTGGAAGAAAGAAGAAGAAAAAAGGAAATTTTGTATTTTGTTCGGAACCACGGCCACAGTTTCGGCTCCCTTTGACCAAAAAGAAGCTCTATAATTAAAATATGGTAAGAGCTAAAGCTTTTTCACTTTTTATAATGGAAATTCCGTTTAACCTATTAAAAATCAGAACATGATAGCAAGTGCTTTAAATTTGTGAAAGAAAATGTTACTTTTCTTATTCGTGTTTATTTGTGGATATTATTTTGAGTTTCCAAGCTGTCAACCGCCATAACAACTTCCCAAATAGTCATATACACACTTATCAGGCTTCCCTTGCCTGGTGCCATTACTGGTGATTACGTTTCCTGCTTTAAGCCCTTTTCGCTTTTGAAACGACACCCTAAAAGTTTTAAGAGCGGTTTTCTCCCTTTATGTGGTTTAACCCACCCTTTTGATATGATTTGATGAGCTTCTTGCCTCGAGCTTGTAATATTAGACCCTATGGCCGGTAGACTACGAAAATCGTGTATTTTCTAATGGGCTTTTTTACTATGATTAGGGTTGGGATTTTGAACAGCTAAAATTAATACATTAGGGTTTAATATAGGTTTTAGTTTTAGAATTAATTATTCAAAAATGGTACATCTTCGTTCAAATCAGAAATGAGTGAATAAACCTTTAAATGGTGGTATTGTTTAAACAGGTGAGTTTAAATTGGATAATACTCCATATCATTAAAATGTTTTGTATAAAACAAACAAGAAAAATAATTTGTTAAGCAGCTATAATTTATATAATTTGCGAAGATTTTCGGACTTTTTCAAGTATAAAAAGCCTTTAAAAGAAAGGGTTTTTATTACTGTTACATTATTTTAGTATAAATAATTGTTTTATTACATTCCCTTAAGTTAACTTTTCTTACTGTTAAGGAAATGAAGTTTATTATTGTAAAATCATTACAATAATTGCTAAATGTCTTTTTTAACTCTTCCATTATACTACACAACTAATAGCAATAAACTGAATAAATAAAACTCCAAACTAAAACAAAACACTGGTGGCTATTAGTCTAGTCGATCATGGCAAGGCAAAAAAATATATAAGTTTAATATATTTTATAATAACATTTAAAAAAACTGAGAAGGTGGTGAAATTTCATTGACCTTACTGCCATTTATAAAATGGATAAAAAATATGCAGATACATTTTAAATGGACCACATGGTATTTTAAAACGGAATTATTACCCTGCACTGCGTTATATTTCTAAAAGTAAAGTCATCATCTGGTCTATATTTTTGGGCATTGGTATCTAACGTGAAATATCCACATTTGAAGAATTGTAGTAAACAACTGCATTTGTGTTTTGGTATAACATGTTTATGTGAATTAGCATATTCCTACTTAAAGCTCATACATTGGATTCTTTATGGTTGGCAATTCCAACTACAAAGCTGACTTTGCTAATCTAACGGAAAATGCTCAGATGCAATTGTCACCCTAAATAAAGAAGTAATTACTAAGATACAATTTTATGTTTTCCTTATGCTGTTTCATATAAAGTATGTAATTGGTAGAGCGCACAGGGTTTTGTCAGTAAACAATAGATCCTTGATTCAATCAAGTAGGCCACCCCTGTTGTAACCTAACTTTAGCGGCAAATTATTGCCGAATAAATTAACACGGGATTGTAGAATAAATACGCGTTGTACTTGTCCCAAAACCGTGCTTAGTAGACGTGAAATCCACACGGTTTTGTACTGTAGGAATAAGTCACAAATCCGTGTTGAATTTGCGACATTCTTGGTTTCCTACTCGACACGGAAACGGGAATACGCTTACCAAACTATCAAAAAATCTAGTACAGAACACTGATTGCGCTAGCCCGACATGCTATTGACTTATTATATTTAACTCTTGTGTCGCTGATTTCTCGCCAGGTAATTTCTCCACCCCATAACCATATTTCTGAACACTAGTATACAAGGGATTATACAAGTAATTTGTAAATGTTTTAAATTTTTTAAAACTATTTCGGTATGCGTGAATATTTAAAAATAGTAAATTTATTTATGATCTTTTTAATATTCATATTAACAGGGTTAGTTGTGGTTAGTCTTGATCTTCGCATAATTCTTCTCTCGTATTGCAGTGAGGATAACTACTTTTTCTCTTCCTCTTGTTTTTTTTTTTCGTCGCACGACCAAGATAAAATCGACACGAAACTAACGCACTTTGGGTTTTAGGCTAAATGATTTATTAATTGATCTAAAAAACATTCTCCCGAGGCGGTATTAGTTTATAACTACGAGATCCCAAATTATCCTATATATTTTTAGAAACCCTTCTATTACGGCTTTTGGCTTTATATTTTTAACATTTTAATTTAAAATGTAAAAATTATAGTAAATTATCGTCATATATCTAATGCAACGGACGTTAAGCTAATGCATTTATTTATTTTGAACAAAAGTCGTTAATTTAAATTCTCACTATTTTAGTCCGTTTGTTTTATTTTAGCAGGAAAACACAATGGCAACTGAACTAAAGCACTCAAGCTTATTAATTTGTTTTAGCTTCGTCTAAAGAAAACAACGGACGTTAAGAAATAAAAGACAATTTCATTACTTGGCAAGTCCTTTAGAGCGTTAAGAAGTTGGTTAGAAAGTAAATCATTTAATATGTAAATTAAATTTGACGCTATAATCAGCAAAAATACTAGGTTAGTAAATAGTACTGCAACTTTAAAATACCTTTAAAACCGCTCTAGCTGCAATTATAAAATTTTGATATCTGGGTGTTTTTGAGTATGCTGAATTGAACAGTGATATCGGCACTATTGCCAGATTTTACAGTTTTGCGTAATGTTTTTGTTATTTTAAATGGACTGTTCTAGTTATTCTTATTGCATTTAATTGGGCGTGTCAAATTTATGAGATCCTAAATTCAAAAAAAACCTATTCTATCTCTACTAGTTGCTGAGATATGACAACATTGCATTTTCAGTAAAAAGTACCCAACGCTTAAATCTTTTTAAAATCGCTAAAGATAAATTTACAAAATTAGATATTTTTTGAGCATACGAGTTAAACAATTATATCATTCTAAAGTCAAAATTGGGGGTCAAACAGCAAAAAATGGAGAAAAGGCGCAATTTCAAATATTAACGGTTTTTCTTTAAAATTTACAACATCAATATCTTAAAAACTATAAAAGATACACAAAACTTTATATGACATAAACTATGTATTTTTACAATACCTTTAAGTTATATAACCTTTTTGTCTAAATGCAATATTTTTTGAGTTATAATGAAAAAACCGAATTTTTAGTATTTTTTCAAGGTATACCTCTCTAGAAAAAAAATTGAAAAATATATTTTTGGATTTTTTCTGCAAATTCTAAATGATTTAAAAGATAAATGAATAAAATAAATGATTTATTAAAAAAAACCACATTAGTAAAAAAAAACGATTTTGGACTAATTTTTTTGTCAAAATTACATTTTCGTTTATATCTTCTTTACTTTTTAATTTTTAAAAATGTTAATATAATTTTTTATATAGACAATTTTAAAAACTCTCTTTTGTTAAATATATTTTTTTATCTTATAGTCGTGGTCTAAACATTTCGTGGTAGCAGGTTTCTGCCGGTAAATGTACCGTGTCGGTATTTTGGGTTTTTCTTGATTTTTTTTGCTCTTTGACCCCCAATTTTAACTTCAGATTCGTGTTCATCGAAAAAAAAAGATAGGCCAGAAAATCTTAGTCCGACACCCAGTACACACAACTTTTTTTTGTGGACCTGTGTAATGTAATAGTTAAAACAATAATTTTAATGTATACTATTTTCGAAATAAATGGTTAAAGTATAAACGAGACATTGCGTTCAAGCAAAATAAATTACGTGTAGTGCAAAAGTGGAATATCTGGCAACAGTGCCGATATAACTGTTTAGTTCCGCATGCTCAAAAACCCCCCAAGATATCAAATTTTGTAAACTCAGCTATAGTCATTTTAAAGAAATTTATGCGTTGCGGAACTTTTTACTTAAAATGCAGTGTTGTCATATCTCAGAAACTAGTAGAGAAAGAATGATGAAAATTTGGGATCATATTAAATTCGGCTCGCCTAATTTACTGGAATATAAATAAGTAAGACATTTTATTTAAGATAACAAACTGATTATATGTAGCGCAAAACTGAAGAATCTGGCAACAGTACCGATATTACTGTTTTGTACTAAATGTCCCAAAAACCCCTAAACTACAAATTTTCTAAACGTAGCTTCAGCAGTTTTAAAGATATTTAAGCGTTGCAGTATTTTTGATTGATAAGGTAGGGTTGTCATATCTCTGTAACTAGTAGAGAGAATTTTGAAAAATTGGGATCTTACTTAATTTGGCCCGCTTAATTCACTTCAATAAAAAGAACACTCTATTTATAATAACAAAATGATTGCGTGTAGCACAAAAGTGTAAAATCTGGCAACACCGCTGATATAACCGTTTAATTCAGCATATCCAAGAACCCCAAGATACCACATGTTGTAATCGCAGCTTTAGCAGTTTTAAAAACAAAAAAACAATTAAGTGTTGCGATATTTTTTACTGAAAATGTGGTGCTGTGATATCTCAGCAACTAGTAGAGATAGAATTTTAAAAATCTGAAGTCTTAAGTAATTTGGCATGACCAATTAAATGCATTAAAATGGATAGGAAATTCCATTTAAAATAACTAAAACATCATTTGTAGAGGAAAACTGGGAAATCTGGCAACAGTCTCGATATCGCTGTTCTATTCCCCATACCCAAAAATCCCCACATACAAAATTTCGCAATCGCAGCTTTAGAGGTTTTAAAGATATATAAAAATAAGATGCTAAGATTCCATTCTCATGTTTGTATACAATATTATTAGTAAAAATTTTGTTTCTCCTGGACAAAATAGTTGGAATTATTTATTAAAATGGTCAAAAAGTTATTTTAAATATAGTTTCTGACTAGCCAGTGTCTGTGACAAATAGTTTTTAATAACTAAGAATATTACTAGCAATATGGCAACAGGAAAAGCGTACTCTAGTGAATATTCTCAGAGAATTGTAGATTTCTATAAACAAGGTATCAATATAAAATTTCTGAACAACTCAAATTTCCAAAAAATATAGTGTCCCGTATTATTAAAAAATTAGAGTGTATGGTCATGTAATTCCGGGAAAAAGAATTGGAAGACCTAGAGCAGCGAATGCCCCATAGATAAACGAATTTTAAGCATTTCGCATAATGATCCTCTTTTTATCCTCTTCAAAGATTCTGCAAAAAATAAAAGAAAATGAACCTTGTAATATTTTGGCAAGAACAATAAGGAGACGATTAGTTGCTAGTGGACTCAAAAGCTACAGACCCACCAAACAACCATTACTACGAAAAAAAACATCAAAGTTACGGATACAATTTGCCAAGGGCCACATCCATTGGACTGTGCAAGCCTGGAAAAAGGTATTATTCAGTGATGAATCCAAATATAATCTGTTTTCCAGTGACGGCATTGTACATGTTAGGCGACCAAACAGCAAAAGGCTAGAAAACAAATGCGTTAGACCAACAGTTAAGCATGGAGGTGGTAACGTGATGATATGGGGCTGCCCTTCTTGGTATGGTGTGGGGCCTTTTTATCGAGTGGTAGAACTGGACAAATTCATGTAAAAAAAAAAAAAATAAAGTTATAAAATATATATATATATATATATATTTTATATATATATATATTTATATATATATATATTTATATATATATTTTATTATATATATATATATATATATATATATATATATATATATATATATATATATTTTTATATATTTATATATATATATATATATATATATATATATATATATATATATATATATATATATATATATATATATATATATTATAATATAAACATATTTAGTAAAATATATAATATATTCTATTATTTTATTAGGTTTTGGTAAGGTATAATTTATTTAATAGAAATCTTAAAATATTTAGCATGAATTAAATATATTACAAATTATTATTAGACATGAAGATAATGTGTTATTTATCTGATCATACTTGGAAACATAAATCCAATAAAAAGAGAATCCGTATACCGACGCAGTAATAAATTATTGGAACTAAATCCAGTCCATTAATTTTAACCACCTTTACCGGATCATCCCATATATCTCTTGTGTAAACGTTATCCGTAAATCTTGCTTGCCAGATCCGTTCTTAATTTGAGTTTCCGACGTCAACAGTGTTATAAGTAAAGGAAATATAAAAGAAAAAAGGTCGCTGTCACTCTATGAGACACGTGATAATCAGAGAAATAACACCGGGATACGTCTGATAGCTGTCAAGTGCACGAAATGGGGTTCAAGTCGTAGAGTCGGAGACGTATAGAGGCCGTTACAAACCACATTATCGCTATTTTATCTCCTTAGATAGTCAGCATTTTCCTTTTTTCAGCAGTCTCTTAATTAAATTCCACAAAAAAATATTTGCTTTTTAAAAATAACGGTCTATATTTTAATGTAAAAAGTATCGTGTGTGTGAACAAAACAAACCTTGTATGTTAAAAGGACATGATCTGTTATGTAAAAGAGCTGGATACTTAAGCTAGACCACAATGTAGGTAAATTGGTTTCGTCAAAGTCATATCTAAAAAATAGTACATGATACGATACTTTTAGGTACGATACTTTTGTTCATAATGGTAACTAAACTTTACGGTGCCTTGTTTAATTCCAATGGGCTAACAAGTTAAAAAAGATAGTCTTAAAAAGGAACTCAATAGGTACCTGGTGTCCAGATAACAAGTATGTTTCAAAAATCGCTAAATATAACGTAATAATAGATAAACCTGCTTTATTGCAGCTTTTTCCACTAAGATCCATTTCACTCTCTTTGACAACTAAGTATTCTCCAGGTCCACCTTGTATCTCAGGATACTGATTTTTATCCACATCTCGTCCATTGATTTCAGGTATTAATAATCTATGCATCTTACAGTCCAAAGCAAATTCGCTTTCAATTTGTTTATTAACCATATAATATGCCAAGATATTTCCTAGAAAATAACAAATATTTGGGAAGTTGTTAAATTTAAAAATAGATTTTACTAATCAAAATACAAAATTGTTCAAATTAGCAAGATGAGTATCATTTTTTACGTCCTTAAAGACTGAAGAATTCAAAAAACATAATTAACCGTCGTGTTTTTCTTGTTGGGTACTTGCCAAAAATTATTTTTATACTCTCCAAGATAAGAGCGCTTCGGTCCTGGTCCCGGACCCTATGAACTGGCAGATCACCTGAAACAAAATGAAAAAAAAAACCCTAAAGATTTAAATACTTATCCACGTTTTGGTGGCAAGACTACCACCGTTTTCAAGATAACAATAACCTAAAAAAATAATCTGAAAATATTTTTTTTTTCAATTTTGCTTTAAAAATTTGAGCAATTCTTAAAGGTATGTTTCCTCCACGCGGCGGTCGCATGCGACCGCCGCAATGCGACTAACGCATGCGGCCGCCGTTTAATCAGGTGGTTTCTTAGGACCGCGGCTCAAACTCGCGATAGCAAAATTATTAGTGAAAGGGAATAATCTTTGGTAAGAGTCGTGATGGATGATCTAGCAATATATTTATTATTAGAAGAAAAAGAGGATGACGAAATACTATTACAATTAGCCAATCTGAAACGTAGCAATGCCTCTATAAATCCAATATTTCAGCAAAGACGCGATGAGGGTTGTTATACTACATTAATAAATCGACATCTGCAACAGGATGAAGTAAAATTTAAAAAATATTTTAGACTGAATAAAGCACAGTTTAGTTTTATTCTTGACTTAATAAAAGACGATATAAAGTCCGACCCAGACAACAGAGTTGAATATCCAATAACCCCATACGAAAAATTAGCCATTGTATTAAGGTAAATTTGTACAGGGTGTACCAAATTCGAGTCTTATCATTAGGATCTCGGAAACTTGAAGAGATACGAGGTCGGTTAAATGAAGGCAAAGTTGCGCAATATGATGCTAATCAAAATGCCACCTTAAAACTTTAAAATTTTCGAATACTTACTTTTGGAAAAAACCGATTATTCGCAATTTCGTTTTTATTTTTTATGACTTTATTTGAATCGATGTAACAAAATAACTTTTACATTTCCATTGCTACGTTTTCTGTTCTACAAGATAGTGTTATTAGATTTATACACCGACGTTTCGTCTTTGAGCTGTCATCATCAACTGTTTTTTTTAATACGGCCCTGGATTTTTTAATTATGTATTTTAGAGCTATTAAGTTCCCAAACCAATAATGTTTTGCACTTATTCGAAAAATTTATATTAATGGCAATTTTCATAACAAACCATATGTTAGAGAGAATCAGACAATATATTTTTGGCAGGATCTTGGGAAAACATTAAACTTATTTTTTGAATAAGTGAAACATCATTGGATTTGGGATCTTAAAAGCTCTTAAAATGCGTAATAGAAAATCCAGGATCTCATTTAAGAAATAAAGTTTCAATTTTTAACAATTAAAAAAAACACCGGACATTTCACACAAAACAACACAAACAAAATATCAGTCGCAGACACGACTGCGACTACACTGCTTTTTCAGCAGTCCAGTCGCATCAATCGCAGTCGTTGACAGCGGACGCATACGTCGGCCGCTTGGAAGAAACCAGGCACATTTAAAAACATGAGTAGTAGTGATGGAACCTTCCGAATGATCTTCCGAACGATATTCGAATATAGAAATGTTTCGAATGATTCGAATATTTCTTTCGGATATTCGAATATTCGTATTCCAATCAGCTGGGGTATAATACCGCTACTTATCGGATGATAGTTCATTCAATTCGCGGTTCATTCATATCAAAAATAGAAATTTTCCACAAAATTTCGACTTTTTTGGCGGCCACTGTATACTATTCTATACACCACACCAATAATTACGAATTAAAACGAAAACAAAACTTCCGCCGCACCACCAATAACAGCAAAACAAATTTAAAACGTACAAGAATACGTATGCGAACACAACATCAACCCAATAATAGTCCACTGAAATTAAAAGCCGAAACAAAATAATTCATTTTTCATCTTCCGACATCTGATTTATCCGGAATAATTCGTTATTTCGAAAGCAAACCTTTCGACTTCGGGGTAAGTCGACGGTTGGCGGTCGGCGCAATATATCGAATACCGACTGACGTTGATCGGTCAATGTTTCATATGTCGAATGATATTCCGAATATGAAGATCTTCCGGAATACGAATATTCGAATATTAAAATCATCCGAATATGCCCATCGCTAATGAGTAGGAGTGCTTTGCCGCTAACGTAGCGCGTTAGACGCATGCGGTGGCCGCGTGGAAGGAAACATACCTTAAGAGCTTTTTGTAATATGAATCCTCCATAATAATATAGAACATATCTTCTTTTACGCAGCATGTAATTTGTACATTGAATATGATATAAAATGAAGTTGTGTTTCAAATACAATAATTTTTATTGCCATACCAGTTAAAAGCGAATATTTCTTTTAAGCCATTTTCACATTTCTTACACTTACTCAAAGCGATGAAGGGTATGTTAAACCATTAAATGTTTAAGATAAGAAGATAAGGCGTTCGTGAAGATTACACATACAAAATCTTCATTAATTTCCTTAAACCACGTGACCAAAAATGTTGCGGGTTATCTATTCAGAGGTTGCACAAAATTTAATAAAATATCCCTAGAACTATTCATTGGCGCCGTGCATTTTAAAATCGATTTTTAAATGCCATGTGTTTCAAGTACTAATAATATTTATTGCCAGACCAGTTAAAAGCGAATATTTCTTTTAAGCCATTTTCACATTTCTTACACTTACTCAAAGCGATGAACCAGTAAATGTTTAAGATAAGGCGTTCATGAAGATTACACATACAAAATCTTCATTAACTTCCTTAAACCACGTGATCAAAAATGTTGCGGGTTGTCTATTCAGAGGTTGCACAAAATTTAATAAAATATCACTAGAAATATTCATTGGCGCCGTTCCTTTTTGAAATCGATTTTTAAATGTCAGAGTCTTTGTTTTTGTTCAAGGTTGTAAAATTTACCATTTATTATTTTTTCAAGTAATCGTAATTTGATCCTAGTAACTACAGCCTTTTTGGTAGTTGCATGCACTTAGTTTTGAGTCTCTTGTTTGTCAGTAATTTAATTTGCTAGATTTATGTAGAAATAATGTTGGGCTTACCGAAGATCTGTTATAATTTTTATTGTTTTTTGAATTTTCGTTAATTTAAACCTAATAGGAAAATTCAAGTCACATTTACTCGTAGTTCACACTCTTTGTTTAAATTAATTAAATTAAAACTACTTGACTTATATTGTCTTTTTACACGTCAACTATTACATAATAAAAGTAACAAGGATAATTATTACATGCTAATAGAAATTAAGATGGAACAATCTACAAATATTCCAATTATTTAAACATCAAAAATGTTTAAATAATTTTCGATAAAGGTATGTGGATTATCCGTGGCCCAAGTTCGGTAGTTCTGACTATGAACATAACTCGATAAATGAAACCAAGCTTTATTTTTGAAAACATCATTATTGTTAAGAATCTCATTAAACCATTGGCAAAACTGCACCCTTTTTAAATAGTCTGGTGGAAGGAGTTCTTGCAATACTGACCTTATATGGATGCATTTCTTTTTTTTTTTTGGAAGTGCTTTATGTCAAGTACCATCAGGCATTCCTAAAAAATGTATGGCACTGGAAAATTATATGTTCCATCCTCATTTCGAGTCCACATTTTAAAGGTTTTCTAAAAGTAAAAAAAAAACAGTTTTATTTACGTAACCTCAATAACAAAAACACATGCACTTAACATTACCTTTTTAAGCTTGTAACGTTCGTTTTTGAAAATAATTCGATCAAGAAAATCTAAAAATTCTCCAAAAGAACTATCCAAAAACCAAATACCGCCAATGCCAACAATGACCAAATCTGTCAATAGTGTCAGTCAAGTTAACTGTCAAACAGCTTGCTGTGTTGCCAAGCCTAATTTTGCCTCATAAAAGGTGTGTTCTTTTGACCATTAGCCTGCACTGTTTTTTCGGAATTTTAACATTTTATGAGGTTTTTGTAATCAGTAATTTTGATATACTCATTTTTCTCTTTGTTCAGAGTTTAGAAACTGGTAAATGGTAAATAAGCGTAGGCAAAATTTATTCTTTTTTTTTAAACTTGACAACATTGTTAATAGGAAAGAAACCAAGCAGTGGAGCCATTATTACACACCAGAATCGCGTGGTCACATATTTTACGGACATTAATAAAGGCACTGTACATTGTACATGTAGCTTACTTATAATCGTGTCGTATTCTAAGAGTCGATTTATCAATGCCGGGTTAGGTAAATATGTCAACGGGTTACGACGTTAGTTTTGGTTTATAATTGTAATTTTTGTTTAAATTTGGAAATGGAACCATTTTCTTACGCATTTAGAGTTCGATAGAAACTAACTTTGATATTCTTCTAAAAAATAAAAACCTATGAACATCATTAAAATCATTTTAATTTTTAACATAAATGATTGAACCAAATATAAATTTACTTCTAGAAATTTGTAATCTACCTGTCAAATGACTTATCTCAGAAACAAACAGAATAAACAAGTTTTTTAATTCTCATGAGATACCCAGCATATATATGTTGCTATATAACCATATATTTTTTAGTACACATATAAACTATTATATAAATAATATTTTACTATAAGTATAAATATTATAAACTATTGTCATCATTACATTCGTAATTTACTTGTTTAAATAGAATAATTTTAAACAATAAACGATTAAGTATCCTTCTTTTGCTCTGGTACAAATGCAAATTTATATTTGTGGTTTTAATTAAACAATTTTATCGTATTTCATGCAAACAACGGTGCGTTAATAAATAGTTAAATGAAATGTTTTGTTTTAAAATTTAAATATTTCCAACAAAAAATAAATATGCAATCAATTTAGAACATACATGCAAGCCACAATTTATTTATTAAAAATATGAATTTATTCCTTTATAACTAAAAATTGATTTAATTAAATTTATTTGTTGCTTGTTTTTAAAATTAAATGTGATTACTTTGGTTTTTTAAATTTTTGAAACACGTTTATTGTGGAAATGAAATACTTTGTTAATGTATTTAGTGATGTATAATATATTTTTAAGTTATTAAAATAAATATGATTAATATAATTTTTTTATCTTAGTTTATTGTAAGTGCTAATGTTAAAGTGATCATATGATTGCTGACTAGTTTTGGCATTTACACTTTTTTGTTACATTACCGATATTCTGCAAGCTTTGTGCAAGCTGCTGTGGCTATGGCCACAATGTGTGTACAGTAGAGCCCCGATTATCTGTTGCGTGTTTCAAAAAATACTGCGAAACCCTGCAAGGCACAGCAAGATAGTGCGAAGCATTGCTACTAGTGATGGGATAATTCGAAATAAAAATAATCGATAATCCGATTATTGAAATAATCGCTATCATGCGATTATTCAGATTTAATATGAATTACGAAAAATAACCTGATCCCACAGAACTGATTACGCGTCGCGAAAAAAAAACATGTAATAACGAATAAGATATAAGCTTTTGGGGTCATATTTTGTCGGACTCTGCTAGTTTTTGAGTTATAACACCCCTACTCGAACCAATCCTCACATCTGCACAAACTCCTAAAATTCCTCCTTCTTAAAACTGATTACACCCAAAATGGAAGATTTTCTGGTAATATACTTATTATTTTATACGATAAATTTAATTTTACCTTAATTTAACAATTATTTTTAATAAAAAAGGTCAACAAGCGCTTTCCAAAAAATAATATTTTTACTTTTATAAATGTCAACAAAAGTGTCTAGGAATTTTAGACAATTTTATGTTGGTACACCAGGGACCCGCGAAACAATTTAATGCGCTTAATTTTTAAATTTCAATTGTTTCGCGGGTCCCTGGCGTACCAACATAAAACAGTCTAAAATCTCTAGACAGTTTTGTTGACATTTATAAAAGTAAAAATAATATTTTTGGGAAGTGCTTGTTGTGCTTTTTTTATTAAAAATATTTGTTAAATAGGTGATATTAAATTTATCTTATAAAATAATAAGTGTATTTCGATAAAATCTTCCATTTTGGGTGTAATCAGTTTTAAGGAGGAATTTTAGGTTAGGTTAGGTTCGAGTGGGGCGTTATAACTTAAAAACCAACAGAGTACGAAAAAATTTGATGAGATTCGTGATCAGCGTTCCAAAAATCCCCGGTATACAAAATTTCAATAAAATCGGTCGTGGGCCCGGTAAGTAAAAAATTACCATAAAAAAATTATGGCAAATGGAAAATTTACTTACTAAAATAATAATAATAATAATAATAATAATATATATTATACGGTGTCAAAAAAGTCGAGAATCACCTTTGACGAATTATTAAGGAGATCCCGGACTTTTATGACAAACTGTTTATAATATTTAGTGTTTGTGTTTAGTTACATCGGAATCGAGTTACATATTCATTCAGAAATTAAGAATTTGAAATTCAAACGATTAAAAAATAAAATAATTATATAATTCGAATTATCAATTAATCCGATTATTGAAATCATTCATAATTCAATAATTAGATTTTTAAAATAATCCGATTATGCCCATCACTAATTGCTACTATTTCTAGACACTGCAACGCGTTGCCAGACTCTGCCACGCATTGCGAGTAGTAATGGGCATATTCGGATAATTTTATTATTCGAATATTCGTATTCCGGAAAATCTTCATTTTCGGAATATCATTCGACATATGAAACATGGACCGATCAACGCCAGTCGATATTCGATATATCGCGCCGCCCGCCGACCGTCGATTTACCCCGAAGTCGAAGCGTTTGCCCTCGAAATAACGAATTATTCCGGATGAATCAGTTGTCGGAAGATGAAACATGAGTTATTTTGTTTCGGCTTTTGATTTCAGTCGACTATTTTCTTGTTGGGTTGATATTGATGTTGATGATTTTAATTTGTTTTGCTGTTATTGGTAGTGCTGCGACAGTTTTTGGGAAATTTCTATTCTTGATATTTATTTTTCCGTGTGTAGTATCTGCATTTTGAATTGAAAATTCATTATGATAAAAATGCACATTATAATTAAATATAAAATTATGTAGTAACGAATCACAATGTGGCATCCGACATTTAAATTTTCAAGTGCATTCTTCTGGTAGCTCTTCCTATTTCGGCAGAACTAGGATTGACCTTGAATAAAACGCGAATCGAATGAACTCTCATCCGATAAGTAGCGGTCATATACCCCAGCTGATTGGAATACGAATATTCGAATATCCAAATCATGCAAAACATTTCGATATTCGAATATCGTTCGGAAGGTCATTCGAAAGGTTCAATCACTAATTGCAAGACAAAATACTGCAAGACACTCTGCAGTGCCTTAAATTAAATTGGTACACATATTGCAGACAGAGAGACCTCTTGTAAGGTCATTAATTCCATTAATTTTAGGTATGGCTGGTCCCCAGTTCCGTCAATGTTGCCCAAGTGCCAAAACATGCAGATGTTGGATTTTACGGCATATTGTAGACAACGCGGCCACCACGGATGTTTATACAAATAACTACTATGCCTAAAGGCTCGACCACTCACAAGCTTCCCCTTTTAAAGTAGTCGGTAAATACTCTTCTTAAAATCGGTAATCTATAATGTTTTAAAGATAATAGATTGGCCCAAGTGGCATATAATCTTTAACATGTATCTAATCTCTTGTTTAAATCTGATTGATATTTGACACGATCAGAAATAAATAATGTTTTAAAAATAACTTTGCCAAATATTGATCTTATTCTTAAACCCTTTTGTTTAAGTTAAATAAATGCGATGTGATAAAATCTACAGTTTACCTTACTGCGATCTATTTCCATGTTTATCTTTTACTACCTCTTTATTTAAAAGTCGACACGCATTTGTATTAATTTATGGCTTTATAATCCCACGCAAAAGTCGTGTTTTCATAAGTTTAATAGGAAAATCGCGTGCGAAAATCCATACCTGACAATTTATTATGAATACCCTTTTCTTCCGACTATGTTATAAAGTAACTTCTTATTATGTACATTGTACATGCACATTTAATTTAAGAGTGAATGTGGTATATAGAATGTACATACATTTTTGGCGGTAAACTGACACGCAATAACATGGCAGGTGTCGGAGTTATTACAAAGTTGCAGTAATTTACAATTTAAAACACACATCCCCTGGTTTTTATTCTGCGATCACTAGCGTTATCTTTAATACACAAAAAAAACTTGTATAGACTAGATAAAATAGTAAAGCACTGTAGGGTCAGCCAAAACCTTGTCCAGTATATCTGCAAGTTTTACTAGAATTACCTTATGTGGCTTAGAAAAGAAGTTTGTTCCAGTATATATCTTTATTTTGTTATATGGAAAATAAAACGGTATCGTAGATATATTTTGGTCGTAATAAAATAATATGCCATCTAAAAAGACAGGTGTTTTACCTGATGCAGTAAAAAGGCTTTGTTAAGGTAGATAGGCCCATTTAATTAGACAAAATTCTTATCTCCAACTGTCAAGTTTATTATGTGTAAGAGATAATCGTCACTTTTATGGAAAAAGTGGGATAAGGCAAAATGAAAAATAAGTTAAAATAAATTAAACAATATTTAAAATAATTTATCTTTTCCTTTAAAACATTTTGGCAATTTTTGGAACTTTTTTAATTAAGACGCTCTAAGAATTGCCGATAAATATTTTATAAAAAAAATTAAATTATAATTTTATTAATTTTATATATATATATATATATATATATATATATATATATATATATATATATATATATATATATATATATATATATATATAATATATACAATAAAAAAGGGATAACCAAAACGCCCCACACCTCACTTTTACCAAAGAGATCACTTTTTTGTGATACTCTAACTCAAAGATCACCTCTAGTAGTATCTATCTGCACAAAATTTTGTTCATTTAATACAGAGAATAAAAAATGATTCGAGTAGAACAAACCGTATTTTATTGAAATGCTATTTTATTTGATGAGATGCTGCACGAAAGCTAACCCGCGGGTAACGGATTAACAGCTAGCCGTTTAAATTAAATTAATATCATTATTTTGGTCAAATTTATTTTTATTTAAAATTTTTAATTTTGCAATAATATAACTTATTAAAATATTTATTAATAATGCATCATTGTTTGCACAAAATAAATTTAACTTGTAATTAAAACCACAAACATAAATTCGCATTTTAACAAACAGGCTTAAACAAATATAACCATGTTTTATTTTACGTCATTTAGAAATTAATTATTAATATTAATTTGTATTTACTGCTTTCAATAGTACCTCAAAATCTATAGAAATTTTAATATATTATAATTTGATAAGAATAAATATTCATACTTGCTGCTTTTAAATTTAAATTTAATTAAAAACAACACCAAGGAATTTGATTATTTATTTATTTTGATTTGGACTGTGTTAAATCACAATTATTCCAACAATTTATATAGAGTCGCCATAAGTAACTTGTTAAAAAAATCTAATAAGAATATCTAACTTATTGAATCGGCTGTATAGTATTTTTCAAGACATAAGGAAATGACTAGACATCGATTGTCTCCGACTGCAATAAAAATCCTAGAAAATGATCCTTTATGGCCATGCCAACAGAGGTGAGAATAGTTCAGGTCGACACTTTACCCTATACGTTTAAATATAACCTGGGGCAAATGGGACATCATGAATACTTATATATTATTCCAGTCAGGTAGAAATACGATCCTGTACGGTCGGGTGCGATAATTAGGTCAACCTACCCTAATAGTACCATAAAATGCTAATTTCGAGGGTTTGTACTGCGCTCAGAAGCAGTCGAGACTTTTAGTCATTTTCGTATATCTTGAAAAATATTATAACAGCTGATCCGTAATATCCCCTGAACTTGAAATCTATAGAATCAACGATCGGCGCAGCACTTTTACCAAAAACTTGTGCTGAAAATTAGTTTCGGCTGTTGCGTGTGGATTTTCGTCTGGCCATACATGAGAGTTGTGAGTATTATTGATGCCATCACGGGTGAATGTTGCTTCATCGGTAACAAGTATGCGCGATAAAACAGGACGATTATTATTTATCCAACCACAAAATTGTATACGCCTTACATAATCTTCCGGTTGTAGGTGCTGTAGACGCTGTACATGGTATGGATGTAGGCCCTGCTCGTGGAGCGGGTTGATTACTCTTTTCTGTGAAATGACCAATTGAGTAGAAATTCTTCGTGAGTTTGTCTTTGCATCATCTACCAAATTCAGAATATTTTCTACTTCTTCTAAACCTTGTCGAGTGGTTCATTTAGATGTTATGTTAGTACTGGGCAAAGTTCCGGTCTCGCAAAGTTTGTTGTAAACTCTGATAAATACGTTTTTGTCCGGATTTCTTCGGTGTGGAAATCGTCGACGGTATTCTTAAACAGCAGCCATAAACAAAAACCATATTTGTATATTCTAAATTTGAATAAATGTGTGACATTTTATAACACTTTAATCGTACAAACTCGAAAATAAACGCGTCAAACACACTGACACTAACACATATCAGAACAACAAAACGGACCAAACAATCGGTACCTACAGCACTTTTTGTGATAAGAAGCGGTAAATTATTTAAAACATTTTAATTATGCTATAATTTGAAAACAAATGAGAATCGGATAAAAACATATGAGTTTTTTTAAATTATTTTCAAGTGTACAATGCTCACCTGGAGATTGGTGCGTTCCTCCCGACTTACCCTGTATGTAAGGTCGTTTTTTTCCTGAACCTTTACTATTGTCTGATATTTCCATAGACGCGCAGTAAGCAGAAATAATGGTATATGTTGATATGTATATGTATCCGTTCATTAAAAATAGTAAAGAAAACAGAAAAAAGTTTTAAAGGCGTGTAAGAGAAATAGATGGTTGTCTGGAGAGACAGCACAAATTCTTTGTCAATCATGTGACAAATACTGCAAGAGATCACAATAACGGCCTAGATCCGGCTTCCATAGAAGTGGTTAAACTTAAAAATTAAACAAAGAGCCAAAGACAAAGTGGAAACTCCAGCGCGGATAGTGAATAACACCCTTGTTGGTATTGATGTTGCAGTGCAAATGACGGACATAGATGCAATCCGTCAATGCATGCACCTAATTGTATTTAAATTTATTTTTTATAGCCTACGTCTTACTTTCTAACTGTACTCCACTTCTTACAATTTTAATCAACAGCTTGACAAACTTAAACAATTTGCCAGACTGTCGCATATCCCCTAATCTTAATTAGTTTGGCATTATCGTAGCATCACGAATCGCCGTTCCACGATTATCATCATCCCCTGCGCTTCGTACCGACATAATTCACCCTGGCTAATTAAATTAACCGGGCGCTCGATTATACCGTGTCTGTATAATTAAGTAAGGGTGGCCGCCGAAAGGATGTTTATAGTCGATGCCACAGCTCATTTTACGAAATGAAAAGTAAACGTAGTTAAAGTTTACGTGGCTTTGGTATCCATTAAATTTTAAGTTCTCTATGGATAACCTTTTTTTTTGTGATATACTATAATATTAAGTTTTATAATTAAAAATTTTAAAGTGTTTTTTTTTTTAAATTCATTTCAAAAAAATAATACTCTCAAGGGCTTACAACTTGCAAGAATAGTGTCGACAATCACGAGGTATCCTAACTGGATCTCTTACTTTTTAACCTTTTCTATCTGAATTCCTTTAATTATTTCGAAGGGACTAGAGTAGAGCTTTCCCACGTTTAAGGCCATACCACCTTATACACCTACTAAAATCTTAACAGCCATTTTAGTTGTTTACTTTTTTTTCTTCGATATAAAGATAAAATATGATGACTTTATGCCTAAAGGTAAAATATTCTGAACGTAAAATACCTCCAATCGGATCTCCGGGTTAAGTCATTTATATCTCACATACTTTTTTTTTTATTAGAACCTCTAATTGGTTCTAAAAACTTAACAAACCACCTGTTTTTTCCACGGTACGTGATTCTAGACTACCTTCTTAGTAGTTTTAAAATAATAGTCTTAACTAGTCTTAATTAAAAATAATGAAGCCAATTATGTTTTATTTTTTTAATAACTTTAACGCAATTAATCACAGATTAACGCATTTGCACTAAAAATACGCATGCCATTTTGTATTTCATTATGAAATAGCATTTTAAGCAGTTATCAAAGTTGCAAAAAAAGCAAATTTTGGTGACTTTCTTTTGCATGCCATTTTTTTATTAACGGAGAAATGTTATTCCAAGTTAAAAAAATGGCATGCCTGCTGCATATGCACCTCCATTGTAGACTCCAGCCAATGCCCACATAAGCGTTATATACTTTGACATTATCCAATTTTTTTCTATGTTGTGCAGAAGTTACATGCATGCCATTTTTTTCGAACTTAAAATAATATTCTTCCATAATAACAACATGGCATGCAAAAGCAAAAGCATGTACAACATGCATGTCATTTTTTATTGAAAATAACAATGCTATTTGTCAATGAAATGCAAAATGGCATGCAAAACAAAATCACAAAAAGTTTCTGGTTTTTAGAATACTAGAACATTAAAAACAGAACTTATTTAATCCTACATGTTTTCTATTTTGTGCAGCACATACATGCATGCCATTTTTTATTGTGAACTAAAAATAATACTCTTTAACGAAAAACACAATGGCATGCAAACCAAAATTTTATCTATTTTAACGCGTGCCCATTTTTTTTTTAACATCCTGAAATGCATGCGAATTTATCCTGCAATTAATAATTATTTATATGAACTACTATTTAAATAGGATAAATTTAAAAAAAAAACAAAAGTTTCTAAAAATTTGCACAAGATTTTCCCGTAATATTCCACCTACTTTGCCCCAACGAACGAAACTTCAATCTTTTTTATTAGTAGGCAATTCCAAATCATTTAAATCCAATTTTTTTTTTTCATCTTAAAGTGACCCTTTTGACCCTCTGTGCAATGGCTGGATAATAAGACTTTAAATCAGTTCATTATACCTTATATTTAAAAGGCGGTATGATATCATCAAAGAGCACTCAAAGTTACAAATGGAAATGGTATTTCCATTATGACGTGCATCGAAGCGGCGGTTGGATATCCTATTTTCTTTCTTATCTTAGGGTTAAGTATCAACCCTTTAAATGGCATGCAGGACACTAAATCATTTGACCTGACCTGTTACCATCTCATTACCTATTAATGGACGACCCCTAACAAATTTTTCTAGTTGTGCAGCCATTTTATTTAACCCATTTACTCTGCAATAAAAGATGGTGATTCTTCAAGTGTTTTTATATATAAAAAAGTTTATATTAACATATGTCGGAAAATGATACTCTCCTCCGTAATGTTGCATTTTTTTCCATTATTATTTTTTTAAGCAGAAAAAGGGTGGCCTTCCGATTTTTTAAAGGGACATTATTTTCCTGATTTATTTAATACCATGTACCCAAGGGTGGTAAACTTAACAAGGAGTGCTGGATCCCATTTAAGCCCATATACGCCGATTTAAATGTCAATTCGATATTTGTGACGTAATCCGTTTGCCCTATTGTTTTGTTTACAAGTAGTATAAAGTCTTAATTTTATCAAGTGGTATACAATTCGGATCTAAAAGTAGGTGTATATCCAAATTAGTTTTTAAAAGTTAAATATTTAACAATAATTAATAAAATAAATCTACCTACGGGCAATACGATGACGTCACAAACATAACCTTATCTGCGGACAAATAGTAAAAATCGAGCACTCCTTGTTAAGTGTACTACCCTTGCCATGTACCCATAAATTTTTACTATTTTTGTAAAAAATAGCAAAATAGAAGGATTAAAATAAAAAACTTTATACTCCATGACGGTCAGTTACAGACTGTCGATGTTGATTGCTGAATAACAAAAACTTATTGTTATAATTATCAGTTAGGCAAGACCACGTTTTTAAATAGTAAAAACATTGTAAAAACATAATTATTTAGGAAAAAGTAATTTAAAGCAAATTATAAATTAAGTTTCAAGTAATTAACTTGATATAATTAAGTGAGCTGGAATGCCTGAGAGGAAAGGCATGGTTTGGTAGTAGAGTTTAGTTCACATTGCTGTAAGGGATTGTTTTTGCGATCTGGGCCATGAAAATGACAAACAAGAGACCAACAACGGGGATTTAACTGATGGTAGACCTTGTGGATAGGGTGATAATAAGGCAACTACTATTTGTGAATCTAATAGCTTTAGTTGTTCTAATAAAATTTAAACGGTTACGTCATTTAAGGCTTCATTATGCTAAATATAGTTTAAGAAATGTCTTTATTTTTTCGAATTATGATTTAAGTAAAATATATATATATATATATATATATATATATATATATATATATATATATATATATATATATATATATATATATATATATATATATATATATATATATATTTTTATTTAGTGTACTTATTTTTATAGTTAAATTGTTCCCTTAATTGCTTTTTAGTGTATTATTATTATTACTATTATTATTGTAAGAGCTAATTAACAATAAAGGTACATTTTTTTTATGAATAATAAATATAATTGTTTTGGACAAAAGTTAAATACTCCTTCTCAATCAATGTTTGTTTTTTATCTTTAACCACTGACTTTAATATTTTGGTTGGTTATTTATGTCAGTCACTTGTTCTGTCTGGAGTAAAAATGAGAAAATATCCAGCCCGAAGCGTGTATGAGAAAACCTTGAGTAAATATGTAGAAAATGGTAATTAAATATGTAGAAAATGGTAATTAAAATTCGAAAACGAGGGAGAAAAATTATAGTAAAAACCAGGATTTTACTAACTCCAAGATCACAGGCGCTAAAACGTTAACCATTAACAAACAAAATGTCAAAAGTATTTTGTGCCTTAAAGGCACAAAATCTAAATTTATATCAATTCCAAAAAAAATCTCGGATTTAAACATTCTCCCAGATTTTAAACTCGGACTTCGGAAAAAATAATCAGGAAATTCATAATTCTCACTTCTCAGATATTATTTTAATAATACTTTATGTGTAATAAAATATTTCTAATATATATTTTTTTCTTTCAGGTATGTTCCAGCATTCATTTTTCGGTAACTATTATGTTAAACATTCTATAAGTGGGTAAGACAATGAAAGTATTTTTAAAATTTTGTCAATAGAAACTTATTTTTATTTAGCTTAAGAGTCTATTCACTCGCCGAAAATGAACGCATTTCGGCAACCAATTTTCGTATCCATTTTCGCGATATTTTAAAGACGGTTAAATTTATCGACCCAAAGTAAAAAAAATCTGAAAGTCCTCTCTTTTTGCTATGTCTGTGCTGTAATAGATTTTTAAATTTTGACCTTGGTGACCCAAAATTTTAAATATTTGTTTATTAAAATGGCCAAAGTTTATAAATTGTTTCCTCAGTTATAAAGATTTATATCAAAAATTCATTACAGCACCGACACAGTTTAAAGTTTTAGCTTTCTAACCATACCAAATTTATAAGGATTAAAAAAAATTAATCCAAATTTTATGATAACTTCGAAACCTTTGCAGCGCTTTGTAAAATAATTTAAATTCATCAATAGGCTACTCATAGTTGGTGTCAGGGCGGAGTTACATAGAACAGGGTCGGAGTTAAAACAGCTAACTGTATTTTATATTTTAGCATTTACTTCATGTCTATCAACAGCTTGTGATATATTGTCTTGTAATAAAGCCATTATTTATGTTACTAATTTCTTACCGATTATTCTAAAGACAATTTAAACTAGATACTATAAAATAGGTATTGAAAGATATTATATATTTTTATTATACGCCTGTTTTGTAATACCATTTAATTGGCCTATATAATATTATTTTTGTATGGTTTTTATAAAATAGTGTAAAAAGAAAACCTGTTTAGTAGTGAGATTCTTTTAGGTAATAGAGTTAAAAAAATCTTATTTTTTTGCACCAGGTTTGTAAGCGTTAATCCTAGAATTAAATTTTTACATACATTTTACAAGTAATTTTACAACTAAAATAATTTCGGAATTTTATTCTTTCCGTATATACAGAACTGCCAATTGGTGTGTCGATGTTCAATAGCTTTTTGTGGTATATTTAAGGAAAGTTTAAAATTTATATAAAATTAATTGAGCTATACTACAATTTTATTTTTGTAAGAAATACATTCGTCTGTCCGTTTTGCGCGTTACATCAGACGATCTACCCTTTACATTTTTTTAAATAAATTAATAAATAGTTTCTATCATACAGAAAACCAAACTGTTTATAGTAAAGTAATATTATTTATATAATGGTTTGATTTCCTTTTTCGTCAAAGCGGCATGCCGACAATACGTCGGCAATAAATGAACAAAGGGGTCGGTTTTCCAAGAAAAATAAAATTTATATTCTCTCACTTTATTAAATGTATTTTTGAGCACTGAGAGATGAACTGGATGCAATGAATTAGTTTGATTTATTCAGCAGTAGATAACGAATTAAAATATTTATTTTGTCTTCTGTCCGAAAAATTGGTGTGCGTTGCTGTGTTTTTTTTAAAGTAAGTAAATCTTGGTTTACACTAGTATATAATTTATAAAATCACTAATTATGGGTAAGTAAGCTATTAGATTTTATTATTTAAAATGTATAAATATATTATTAGGTCAGTATAAAAAATAACATTTATGCAGTGTTTCTACGTAAGCTGGCGTCATATGGGAAACTTTGTTATTATTAAGTTTACGAAAAAAACTTATTCTTTATAAAAAGGTCTGTATGGTCCAAAACCTCAAATACAACCAATCAGAGATTTTTCAAAAAATGTGTTTTTTGTTCCAATGTAAAGTACCTTTACTTTTGAGAATATCGAAAAATATTATAAAGAAAAGATGTTTAAAAATTTAACATGGTTTATTTACATTAGTTTTGAATTAATGAGTAAACTGAAATTTTTTAACATTATCGTAGAGAAAATGTCAGAAAAATATTTTTTATGTAAATAAACAATGTGGAATATTTAAAAGTTATTTCTAAACATTTTTCTCTATTATTATTATGTCAAAAGTAAAGGTACGCTTCTAGGAAACAAGAAACACATTTGTGACAGACCTTGTAAAAGACTGATACATTTTGACATCTGATGATTGCATTTAACGTTTTGACACATGCAGAACTTTTTATAAAGAATAACTTTTTTCCGTAAATTTAACATTAAAAAAGTTTTCCATATGCTGGCGGCATATGAAACTTACCATAACCAAAACTTACGTAGACACACTGTTTACGTGCATTTTTTTACAGTTTTAATAGTTCTTAAAAACTTATTTTTAAGGTTTTTGATCCGGTCTGGCAAAATACGCATTTAAACAAATTTACTTTTTATAGTTTTTTCCCTAACTTTGCACTTAGATATTTGTTTTTTTTTTTAATTTACGTATATCTGTAATAGCAGATTGTCAGTTTTCTATCCCCCACCCAATCAATGCTTGGATTTCTCCAAACGAAGTATCGGCACATTATTACTTCTTTACATTGACGTTCATTCCCTTTCTACAATAAATCACATCCATAGTGTGCTAAAGTAGATACAATTCGTTCTAATGTTCAATTTCCTAAGCCAGTTTTAAATTAATATTGGGCTGGGGCACCAAAAATCTTGTCTGATCTAATACCACAAAAGAAAATTCATGTTCGTTTTTGCAGAAAAATCCTACCAGTTCTCCTCGCCCACATATGTCCTACAGAATAAAGAATAATTTAATCTTGTTGGCATTACTTTTAAAAAATATATTGGTTTTCTTTTTTAAGCCAGAAACTTTGTTTCCGATTTTAATCTATACACTATGTATGTATCGCAAATCTTCTCATACACCATTTACCATTCTTGATTCCATCCGTACAAGAGCCGGTCCCCCTATTAATGATCCCCATCTCACAAAAAATATTCTTTCACTTGCCCACGGATAAACTGAGGCCTGCGCGGATTTATAGGTACTTTCTCGGCTTCTGCCCTGAAAAACTATCGCATATAATTGCTCCCTTTGCAGCATTTGGCAAAATCCCGAACCTTTTACTTCGTATGCTGCTTTATTTCTAGAGTGTTATTAAGTCCTGTATCAAAAAACTACCTTTACTTCACTTTAGATACTCACGGTACGTTGGTACTTACGCCTACGTGGATTGTCAAAAAAAAAAAGAAAAAAACAGTTTTAAAATAAAGGAGGTTCTTATTTGTCCAGTATTTCTATTTTTGACCTTCTTTTTTCTTATGTCAGCGTAACTTTTAACAAAATGGGACAGTTTTGAGATTTATTTTTGTAAAGAAAGTTTTTTTCATGGTGGGTACTTAATTTTTTTTTGGATGGCTATTTTACAGAGTCAATTTAGTTCGTAAGATGAATCGTTTTCGAACTCAGTCCAAATAAGTCGTAATGACAATTAAATCCAAAGCAGGGCCAAAGCGTTCTATTTTCGAGGAATATTGGTTCAATACAACAATTAAACACCTAAATTGTTTAAATTTTGACATTTTTTAAAAATTGACTGTCGTTGTCAAATCACTAATTATACATAATAAAAAATGTTAAATGTTTTTTTGAAACATAAACCAAAAAATATGTAGTTTTAATTTAACTAACTACTACTTAACTAAAGAAAATCATAATTATTATTACCAAATTCAGGGTCAGTTAAACCTATCTGCAAAAAGATGTGTTTTTTCTCAGTATGGATTTTAAAAGAAATTATTTACTTAGAAATTCCGATTGATACTTTTTTTTAAAACATGTATGCTACCTAATTTACAAAAATTTTATTTTCATTGTTTGTTGCCTGAAATAATTGATCCAAGACACACGCGGGGTATGAAAATAGAGATCCCAGTTAATAACATTTATATATATATATATATATATATATATATATATATATATATATATATATATATATATATATATATATATATATATATATATATATATATAAGTTTATTATATATAGGCTCCTTAATGAACTGAAAAGAAAGATTAAAAGTCCTGTTAGATATGACTACAAAGCTTGGTTGGTTTAAAATTACGAGGCCTCCAAGTACCTAGTATGTTATGTAACTGGGATCTTTTATTTTCCTACCCCGCGTGTGTCTTGGATCAATTATTTCAGGCAACAAACAATTAAAATAAAATTTTTGTAAATTAGGTAGCATACATGTTTAAAAAAATATCAATCGGAATTTTTAAGTAAATAATTTCTTTTAAAATCCATACTGAAAAAAAACACATCTTTTTTGCAGATTGTCTCTCCGGTAACGTAGTGGTCAGAGCCTCGGCTTCGGGTTCGAATCCCCGCCCCGCCGGGGAGACATATTTAGGTAGTAGTTATTTAAAATAACGTCCGTGGTGGCACTACCGCGTTGTCTAAAAGGTGCTGTGAAATGCAATATTTGCATGTTTCAGTGCTTGGGCAGCGTTGACGGAACTGGGGCAAAAAAGATGGGTTAAACATCGAAAAACCCGGCACTCACGGTATCGTCTTGGTATATAGTATATATATGTCTAGTATATAGTATATATGTATATGCAAGTCCTTCGTGAGTTGTCACAAAGATAAAAAAAGATAGATTTAACTGACCCTCAATTTGGTAATAATAAATATGATTTTTTTTAGTTAAGTAAGTAGTTAGTTAGTAAATTAAAACTACATATTTTTTGGTTTATGTTTTAAAAAAACATTTAACATTTTTTATTATGTATGATTAGTCGTTTGACAACGACAGTCAATTTTTAAAAAATGTCAAAATTTAAACAATTTAGGTGTTTAATTGTTATATTGAACCAATATTCCTCGAAAATAGAACGCTTTGGCTCTGCTTTGGATTTAATTGTCATCACGACTTATTTGGACTGAGTTCGAAAACGATTCATCTTACGAACTAAATTGACTCTGTAAAATAGCCATCCAAAAAAAAAATTAAGTACCCACCATGAAAAAAACTTTCTTTGCAAAAATAAATCTTAAAACTGTCCCATTTTGTTAAAAGTTACGCTGACATAAGAAAAAAGAAGGTCAAAAATATAAATACCTGACAAATAAGAACCTTCTTTATTTTAAAACTGTTTTTTTGACAATCCACGTAGGCGTAAGTACCAACGTACCGTGAGTATCTAAAGTGAAGTAAAGGTAGTTTTTTTTGATACAGGACTTAATAACACTCTAGGAATAAAGCAGCATACGAAGTGAAAGGTTCAGGGTTTTGCCAAATGCTGCAAAGGGAGCAATTATATGCGATAGTTCTTCAGGGCAGAAGCCGAGAAAGTACCTATAAATCCGCGCAGGCCTCAGTTTATCGGTGGGCAAGTGAAAGAATATTTTTTGTGAGATGGGGATCATTAATAGGGGGACCGGCTCTTGTACGGATGGAATCAAGGATGGTAAATGGTGTATGAGAAGATTTGCGATACATACATAGTGTATAGATTAAAATCGGAAACAGAGTTTCTGGCTTTAAAGAGAAAACCAATATATTTTTTAGAAGTAATGCCAACAAGATTAAATTATTTTTTATTCTGTAGGACATAATATGTGGGTGAGGAACACTGGTATGATTTTTCTGCAAAAACGAACATGAATTTTCTTTTGTGGTATTAGATCAGACAAGATTTTTGGTGCCCCAGCCCAATATTAATTTAAAACTGGCTTAGGAAATTGAACATTAGAACGAATTGTATCTACTTTAGCACACTATGGATGTGATTTATTGTAGAAAGGGAATGAACGTCACTGTAAAGAAGTAATAATGTGCCGATACTTCGTTTGGAGAAACCCAAGCATTAATTGGGTGGGAGATAGAAAACTGAAATCTGCTATTACAGATATACGTAAATTAAAAAAAACAAATATCTAAGTGCAAAGTTAGGAAAAACTAAATTGTTTAAAGGCGTATTATAAAAACTTCAGAAGTTGCTTTACACAACACACTTAATGAAAACCCTACCTATTTGTTATTATTTATTATTTATAACAAGGCTCAAGAAGTTTAATTTTATATATATATATATATATATATATATATATATATATATATATATATATATATATATATATATATATATATATATTTTTTATACATATATATATAATATATATATATATATATAATTTTTTTTCTTAACCACAATAGAGTTTTTAAATTTGGTTTTCTATAGCACATTTAATCCTAAACATAATTTCTTGTATAATACTGAAAATACACAAAGTCAATAAACAAACAATGTTACTTTTTTTAGTTACTACACCCTACACCCAATTTATTTTACTTCAACATTTTTAACCTTAATGACTTTGTACTTCAAAATGAACTTATTTAAAAAAACAAAAGAAAAGCATTATATTATTCCTTAAATTGGTTACAAAAGAAAACAAGGGCACAAAAACTTTTATTTTTAAAAGTTGAAGTAATAAAAATTGATTTATTTTTATCAGAACTGTATTTTAAATAAGTAAAAAATTCAAACTACTACTTTAATTTAGAACTGTTTTAAGTTGGTGGATTTAAAATTTAAAGTTTTTTTAAAAGAGTAATGTTCTCTTAAGCAGTTTTTCAAGTTTTTATTTACTCTGTATATCCTAACTTTTAATAAAACTAACCACTGCAAATTATAGTTTAATATCAGGCAACAACTTTTTAAACAATTAAATTTTCCACAATTTCAAATAAAAACGTTTCCATTTGTTACAAATTGAATGTACACACGATGTAACTCTTTTATGATGGTAGAAATACGAATATCTTCCTTGTATAGGTTTTATAATCATTCTTATCATCTATTATTAGATATGGTATTTTTATGATTGTTTATTAAAATTTATCAAATCTTTTTTAATTTCTTGTATAATACTGAAAATACAAAAGCAAATAAACAAACATGTTACTTTTAGTTACTACACCACCACATTTATTACTTCAACATTTTTAACCAAGTACTTGTATCAAAATAACTTTATTTAAAAAGAAAGCATTATATTATTCTAAATGAGAAAATAAGGCAAGAACCAAAAAATACTATTATGTTTTTAAAAAGTTGACAGTAACTAATAAAATTAGAAATATTTTAATAAAAACTGGTACCTATTAAATTAAGACTTTAAATTTTCTAAAACTTTTAAATATTTACAACTCTCGTAATGATGCAATTTTCACGATTTGAGTTTTTTTTTTGTTAGGTATGTCATTAAGCTCCTTTTTCTGCAAATAAATGTTTGTTTAATAAAGGCTTTTTAATTTCCTTTCAATATTGTTTCCTTCCCGACCAAATCCTTGATATCTTTGAAGAAAACTCGAAACATGGAAAAAGCGCATATAATTTAGTATTAAAAACCGAAAAATTATTTACTAAAATTATTAAAATATTTGTCAATAATTCAGTTATATTAGTTAAATAACACATATTTTTTGAGAAAACTTACTTAAAAACATAAATGAAGTTGTGAAAAATAACATAACATTATATTTTTATAAACTTATATTCTAAACTTTTACCAAAAGAATAATACATAACTCTACTATATTGTGACAAGTAGAACTTTTAAATATCAGTATATGATAATTACATAACCGCACTACTTCCGTAGTTTTGCAACGCGGAATATAAAATAATTGGATTGCTAAAGAGATTAAATAAATCTTTAACACCCTTTATGTCAAAAACAAAGGCCTGGCGGACTCATATGTATACGAATCTTTTTTATTAAAAATAATCAAAAGTCATCCTGTAAAATATCGAATATTTATTAAAGAACGCCCTTTACATATTTTTTACATTATAATATACATTTGGGTTAGTCACATAAAAAAAAATATGAAATAATTTAAATTTAAAGTTTTAGGTAAATATCGGAAAATGTAGCGTAACAGAAGCAAAACGAATAAATTAGCCAATACTTTTTATTTAGAAAATTTCCAAATGATTGTGTCTTTTTACGCCATCCAAATATTTACATAATTACCAAAACAAATATTCATATACTCTTTATCCACCCGCCGCGCCGTACTATGCAATTGAAAACATCATCGCATCGATACATCGGATTTGGAAGAAGCGGGTTTTATTTTGTGGAAGAAGCTAAATAAAATATAATATTTTTAATGCGGCTATAGGAAAATTGTGGTAGTGGGGATAAGCAAGTCTCCGCCCATCGTCTCCGCGTCCTTTCCCCCGACCTATGAAGGCGCCCTGTTGAGTGTAGCGTAAATAGTTTCTTAAAATGGCTTGATTCTAAAAAACCAGTTAGAAGTACCTACTTTTATAATATACAGATTTAAAGACAGTAATTATAACTACATGTCAATATTTTACCTTTCAGAATATGAATTAATGTATGTAACAAAACCTTTATTTAATGTTTTAATTCATTGTGTAATCATAAAGTAAAAGGCAATTTTTAAATTAAACGCCTTAGTTTATAAACACATCAAAACGAAAACACCTGGATGTATAATCGAATAATCGGTAAAATTAATCTCGAAACCATTCAATAAATCCTTTGGCCGCTTAGCCACATACCAAACATGAATCGGTTAAAAAACTGTCATTTTCCCAAATTGAAACATGGCCTGGGCCTTGGCCGTACAAAGCTACCGCTGTCACATCATAGCGCATCAAACCGGAAGCTCTTTGGGGCTTCGTGACAGGATCCATCTGTCATAATGCAAGTTAGTTTTAATAGGCAGGATTGGCTCTTACCCCATTTAAATAGGACAGTTGGCAACATAATAATCTAACTAAAAAAATCGAATTTTTGGAACAATAGGAAATTTTACATACTTTAACGATTTATTTTAAATAAGGAAAATATGATTTAAAACCTGTTTTTCTTTTCTAAATTTTGCCGCATTAAAACACCATTTTTCAAATCAGCGAAGTTAAGTAACGCTGGGCACGGTTCGTAATTAGATGGATGAACGACGGTGAACACCGTGTGTTGTTAAGTGTGGTTCGGTATCCACGTTAAACTGTAAGTCCCGCCTCGATGACATTACCCAGAGCAGGTAGTTTATTGGTGGTGGTACTACCGCGTTATCTAAAAGGTACCGTGACAATGCAGTATCTGTATGTTTTGGTACTTGGACAACGTTGACGGAACAAGGGGAAAATATGGGTTAAACAGATTTTAAAAAAAGCAATAATAACAAATGCGTGAAATGTCTCCCGGTCTTTAAATTATAATACAATATAGTAAGGTTTAACCTATTATATTGCAATTCCTATGTCTTTATCAGTGTGGTTAATCTTATATTTTTTTTAAACCTAACATATATAAATCACAGTTTTTTACATCTTAGGACAGTCCACGTAGGCTTAAAAAGTTTTATAAAATGTTTACAATTTAAATTACATTTTTGTACTTGTTAAATATTTTTATGAATGTTGCCCACCTCCATGCTCGCACAGTTTTTTCATATTTCTTTATTTGTGTATAAATTCGAGTTAATGCTAACCCCGTTACCTGTCTTTTTTTCGCAAATGGCCATTTAAACATGTAAGAGAGAGAGAGACAGGTAAGGAGGCGTCCATAAATTACGTGAGGCATTTTTCAGAATTTTTTGACCTCCCGCCTCTCCTGGTGAGATTTCGTAAGATTTTTCTTAACTCCCTCCCCCCGCCAAATATCACGTGAGATTTTTTTTAAGTCTGTGTTTTGGCTGTAATCACGTTGGATTATAACTGTGTTGCTTACTTTAATTTAACTTTACCTTCACGCAATTTTATACTGTTTTCTACTAGAAAAAAAATTACGTGATATTTGCTAAGACCCCCCTCTCCCCCAAGTGAGATTTAGAAAGATTAAGCTTTACCCCCTTTCCCCCCTTAAATACCTTACGTAATTTATGGGCACCCCTTAACAGAGTTAGGGGGTTGATAAATGGGTATTTCTCTGTAAGCTTGGTAACTCACTGTCCCAGGCCGATATAATATAAAAAATACAGTTTATTTTATAATTTGTACCTAACTTAAAAAGATAATCACCTAATTCACCGCGGTCCATCCTACAATATGCAATAAAATTGCATCAAAAACGTTTTTATAATGCCCTGCATGTTCCCAAAAACAGTCCCCTGGTAAAAAAGGTGTTTATCTCACAAATTTATTATTTTTTTTTAATCATTCTTATAATATTTGAATTTTAATGTACTTTTTACTGACAATATCAAAGGAATCTATTTTTTAATTAAATAATGCATCCAAAAGTACTAATGTTTATTTTCTCCCCAATTTTACGCACAGTCCCCTGGCTCTTATTTAAAACTGCCTCAATAACATTATTTTAATACAATTGATCTTCATTTCTACGTTGTGCTTTGTATGCTTTTTAAGTTTGCCCAATGATAATAATTAAATAAAAGTATTATTCCATGAAACAAACTAACTAGGGGACTGTTTGTCGGAACAAAAATACGCGTTAACTTTATACTTTAAACAATTTTAAAACTAAATTAAGTTAACAAACAACTTTAAAATAAGAAATTATGAAAAAACTTAGAACGAAAATTCACTGCTTAAGTGGTCAATTATTAAGTTCATCGACAGTTTACAGTGACTACAATCGATCAGCTAAGTTAAGTAGCCTTTGTAAAAAATAGTTTTTTAATATTTAGCTGTTTTCATAAATATTTTCAAATTTATTTTGGATTATAACGTAAATTTTTATTGAATTTTATTTTTAAAAATACCGCAATAATAGTAAAATAAATCATTTTGCAAGCATATTTTTAACAAAAAGTAAAATTGTGGTGATTTAGGGCTAATAAATTATCTTAAATAACCAAATAAAATAGGTTAGTTGGATTATCAGACAAAAATGTCTTGATAATGTTCTGACACGATTAAAGTTTCAAAAATACTTTGTTAGTCCCACCTCGGTGCTACCTTTTATAAGATTTTTTCATAAATTTTGATTAGTTACATTACGGCCCTGAATCAAAACAGGGCTTTAAATGGGATCGGAAGCAGGCGACCGTTCGTCACGTGACTGAAATCGATAATGCGGTCTGTAAGGGGGCGGAACATGGGCTCCGCATAAAGAACGGCGCGACGGCGTTTCGGCAGCGGTATGGGAGGTAAAGGGATCGGAAGGGAGCCGTTGATTGAAAGAGAGGGTTGTGATTTCGTGTTACGCTAAAATTTATTATGTGCAATTATGAACGGTGGGCGGCTTTAAGCGATGTTTACCAGTTCATAAAGGCATTTACGCGCGCTCTTTATGTTTACTTTTTTACATTAGATATGTTATTAAAAGGAATTAATGTGTGTATTTTACCCTATTTTAACTTCGGTCTTTTTTCACATAAAGGTAGAAAATTTGGTATGTAAATTCACATAACTATTCTAGTTATTTGTGAAAAAAAATAAGAAAGTTATGTCATGTAATCTCTGAGATATTCGATTTTAAAAATCACCCATTTTACTACTGACTGGGGGGGGGGGGAGGTACAAACTTGAAATTTGGTATGTAAGTAAGTTTTAGGACACAAGTAAGGAAAAATTCTGAGAAATGCACATTTTTGCTCGAATTGCCTGAAACCAGGGGCGTAACTAAAGCCAATGAAACCGATGCGGCGCAGATCCTTTAGGGGCGCAGTGATTTAGAAACTTTGTTAAAGATGACATAGAAATTAATAAAATGGGCAAAACCAGATAGTTCACTAAATATCATTTGATTAAAAATAAGTTTGTTACATCTAGTATGTGTACATAACATTTGTACAGCATTTCTTTATTTATAACATTGCCAGTCACTAGTGATGAGCAAAACAAGACCAAGACCAAGACCGGGCTAGTGTTGGTCTTGGTCTTGGTCTTGCTGCAAGAGTCTTGCTGGTCTTGCTGGTCTTGCTTTTTTTTGGGAGTAATAATTTAAACTAAGCAATCTTGGCTAAACTATATCTTTTTAATACTTAAATATAAATAAAGATGGGGACTATATTTTTTGCTTTAAAATTTTAAAATATACAAATTTTAATCTTAAACGTACATTTGAATTATTTGATTAAAAAGCATATTTTAAATGAAGGAGTTTATTTATAGCGCCAGGGCCGGATTTAACTTTTTTCCGCCCATAGGCTAATATTTTTTTGCCACCCTAATATGTCAATATTTTTTGAATGTAAACTACACTATTCTTATATTTTTTTTTTAACAAATTTAACAAAAGTAAAACATACAGAAAATTAAATAACAATTCTTTAAACCAAATTTCAGGATTTTTTTATCAATTCGCTAAATATTT